>CM076578.1:1880390745-1880639080 GCA_034641835.2 Pinus albicaulis
TATTTCTGGATGGTTGGTCAAGTCAGAAAAAATAGATGGACTTCTGTTTTTAGACATACTGGGCGGAATCTATTTTTAGATTGCCAGTCTAAAAATAGATATGTCGAATATTATTAGCTCTTAATAATATTTGGACTCTAAACATTATCTTATCCTCTTGGAGCACTTCAGTTTGATGCCTGGATGTGGCACATGCAGCTGACAGAAGTAATTACGCTATTCCTAGGGTTTAGTGGAGCTATTGCATGGTTGACTTCAGTTAGAACTCATGTGACAGAGTTTGGTGGAGTTGATGAGACAATTAATGGAGTTGTGTTCAGTTTAACTTAGTTGAGCTAGTTGTATCTAGTCTAACTAATTGATACAATTAGTGAGAGTGGTGTGAATTAATTATTAATTAATTCACTAATTATAAACTCATAAATCAACTAAAGAATACATCAGTTAACTTCAGTGCATGGACAGTTTCAGTGAAGACCAGTGAATAGGTAGCTGAAAGAGCAAGTGTGACTATCAGTTGTGAATATACTGGTGCATGAGATTTGCACACACATTGATGGAGAAGCCAATGAGGATTGCGCAGTACATACCAGTGGAATTTGAACCATGATCTGGTAATTATCCATATTGGATTGCACAGTAGAGGCTGGCTAACAGGTGGAGCAGATTGGAGCATGTGTTATGTATGATCTGAGCTTGTGTAGTGTGTAACAATTGTAGATTGTACTGAGAGATTGTGAGGAGTTTGTACAATGATTGTTACATGATATCTATCATTATAATATACAGATAGTTGGGGGTTTTGAACTTTAAGCTTTCCCATAAATACTGTGTTTATATGTGTGATTTTTTATGGTTTTAATGTGCGCATGCGATTGTTTAATTTCCGCAAATTGATGATCAATAGTAGAAGAGGTTATGTATTATGCATGAAGCTCAAATAGTGTGTGATCAGGATAATCTCGGTGAATAATTTAACAGTTATTCAAATTTATGCATGGTATCGGAGCAGTATTGATCATTGGAGCAATTGCAAGACATTGAAGCGGTTGAGTTTTGTGCTGGTGGAATTCGAATTTGTAGCAGTGTTTTCTTGGTGTTGAAGTTGAGATGTCTTTCAACGGATTGCGATTGGAGTATGCCCTTGAGGGCAGCTCGAATTATATTGCATGGAAGGACAGGATGGAGGCGGTGCTAGATGACAATGGGTTGAAGGAGTTCATAGATGCTGAAGTCCCAAAGCCTACTTCTAGCGATGCTGCTGTAATTGAGGCTTGGCAAAAGAAGACAGCAAAGTGTCGAAGGATTCTGTTGGAGGGCGTAAAGGATCACATAGTGTCCTGCTTGCATGGTAAGGCTTATTCATTCTTTATGTGGAAAGCCTTGACAGATTTATTCCAAATCAAGAGCGACTAGAGGAAGTTGGCGCTCAAGGATAAACTCAGAAACATAAAGATGGAGAAAGGCGACAATATGCCCAAGTACCTCACGAAGTTCATCCAATGCAGGGATGAGCTGGGAAGAGTGGGGTGATTGTTGATGATGAGGACTTGGTGAGCTTGGCTCTCCTTGGGCTTCTGAAGAGTTGGCATTCCTATCAGGACTCGGTCAATGGTCGGGAGAAATTGCCAGGATGGGAGCGACTTTGGTCGGATCTTGTGCAAGAGGAGATAAGGCGGAGTACCAGGGATGGATCTTCATCAAGGAACCCTGATGAAAAGAATTTTGCTTTGGCTTCCAAAGAAAAGAAGGGGAAGAGCAAGAAAGCTTCTCATTCCGGTGCGGAAGGCAAGAAGCAGGACATGTCCAAGGTGAAGTGCTTTCACTGTCACCAACACGGACATTATGCCACAAATTGTCCGCAGAAGAAGAAAAATAAGCAGGCTACTGGATCTGCAGCTGGAGAGGCCTTAGCCTCGCAGTTCGAGCTGGATTTTTCGCTGATCGCATGCTTGGTCTCAAGTGTGGCGGGATCAGTGTGGTTTCTGGACAGTGGTGTGTCTTTTCACATGACAAGAGATCGAGATTTGTTTACTGATCTGGATGAGAAAGATCTTGGAGTGCACATCGAGATGGGCGATGATGGTAGATACAGTGCGACCGGTATCGGTACCATTTCCTTTGAGAGGGAGTCTGGTAAACCCTTCGTATTGAAGGAAGTGATGCATGTTCTAAGATTGAAGAAGAATCTTATCTCTGTGGCAATGTTAGAAGACAAGGGATATGATGTTGTCTTTAGTGAGGGAAAGGCTTTCCGACGCAAGTGGCAACACCTCAATCTGGCAACTCGTGAGACCCAGAGGATAGGGGTTCGAGTTAAGAACCTTATCAATCGTGTAGATGGTCACAAGAAGAACATGTGCAAGGCGTAAGGAGTGGTGAGTCGGATGAGGGCGAAGTTGTGGCACCGGAGATTGGGCCACCTTCACCATGGAGCTTTGAAGATACTGCAGTAGATTTCTACTGGGCTTCCTAAAGGCACTCTTGCGCAGTCAAATCAGTGCAAGGGGTGTACCTTGGGAAAATTTGTGAAATCCACCTTTCACGAGAAGGATAGTCGTGCCACGTCGATCCTTGAGAGAATTCACACAAACATGTGTGGACCTTTCTCAGAAGCTTCGACAGCAAAGCACATGTATTATGTGATATTTGTAGATGATTTTTCTTGTAAGTGCTGGATCTTCTTCATGCGGAAGAAGAGTGAGACATACTCAAAGTTCTGTGAGTTCAAGGCACTGGTTGAGAAAGAATCGGGAAAGCAGGTGAAGGCTCTAAGGAGCGACAATGGTGGTGAATTCATCTCTGGCGAATTCAAGGACTTTTGCAGCGTAGAAGGAATTCGAAGAGAGCTCATAGCACCTCATAACCCACAAGCAGTAACGAGGTTAAGCCGAGCTAAGAACAGAATGATTGCAGGTCCGCACGCGGTGATGTTGCATGATCATGGCCTACCCATTCACTTGTGGGCGAAGGCATGAAATGCTGCAGTATATGTACAAAACCGTTGTCCTCACAGGATACTTGGCATGAGTACACCCGAGGAGGCGTTTTCTGGTAAGAGGCCTGATATTTCCCATTTGAGGATTTTTGGTTCACCTGTTTACATTCATGTGACGAAGGATGCCAGGAAGAAGCTGGAACCGACCGCAGAGGTTGGGATATTTGTGGGTTACACTGATACGCCCCACAACTATCGTGTGTATTTTCCAGACAGTTGCAAGACTGTTGTGCAACGGGATATCAAATTTCAGGAGGAGAAAGCGATGAAGTGTTCGCTTGAGAGGGAGCTACACTTGCATGCAGATGAGGAGCTATTAGTTCCTAATGATGAGTCTCAGGATGTGGATCAGCCACAAGATGAGGTTCATGGAGTGGAAGAGACCACTCAGGCAGCGCCGACCATCAGAGGGTGGAAGCGCACTACAAAAGCTGAGCGACTGGCTCAAGATGCAGAAAAGGTTGTAGGAGCACCTACATCATAGCGCAGACAGAGACAGTCACCTGACCGGTATACTAGATACATGGCTCTTATGAGCAAGTGTATCGTGACAGAGCCATCCTCTTTCAAGGAAGCTGTGGAGGAACCCGCATGGGTAGATGCCATGGTGGAAGAGTATGATTCGATTATCAGAAATAGTGCATGGGAGATTGTCCCGAGACCAGAAGGGAAATCAGTGGTCGGTTCGAGATGGATCTATAAAGTGAAGCAGGTAGCTAACAGGAGTGTGGAGAAGTACAAGGCAAGAGTTTTTGCCCGAGGCTTTTCATAGATAGAGGGGATCGATTATGAGGAGACCTTTGCACCTGTCGCAAGGTATTCTTCCATACGGACGATTCTTGCTCTCTCAGTGCAGATGTGGTGGCACATTCATCAGATGGATGTGAAGACTGCGTTCCTCAACGGAGTCATTGAGGAGGAGGTGTACATAGAGCATCCCGAAGGTTTTGAGATCTTCAGCAGCGAGTCGCATGTGTGTAGGCTCAAGAGAGTGTTGTATGGGTTGAAACAAGCACCTCGTGCTTGGTACACACAGATAGACAGTTATTTCACCAGACTTGGATTCTCCAAGAGTGAGGCGGATCCTAACCTATACCAGATTGTGTTGGAGGGTAAGTTTCTGATCATTGTAATTTATGTAGATGATTTGATTTTGACAGGTGATGAGCTGTTGATACTCTCATGCAAGGAGGATCTTGCAAAAGAGTTTGAGATGAAGGACTTGGGCCTCCTTCAATATTTCTTGGGATTGGAAATTTGGCAGCGCAGTGGTGGACTGTTTGTTTCTCAGGGTAAGTATGCCCTGGAGATACTGGAGAAGTTCAACATGCATGGCTGCAAGCCTGTTGATACTCCTCTTCCTGGTGGATGGAGGAAGGAGGATGCTACTTCAGCGAAGGTAGTGGATGCCACTGTTTATCGACAGTTGGTGGGGTCGCTTATGTATCTGGTCAATACATGACTCGATATATGCTATGCAGTTAACCAACTTTCACAAGCTATGGTTAAGCCTACCAAGCTCTTTTGGAAGGCGGGGAAGCATGTATTGTGTTATCTCAAAGGCACATCGGGATATGGATTGTGGTACAGACAGTTGGATGAGGTGAAGCTGTGTGGCTTCAAGGATGCAGATTGGGTAGGGAGCCCAACGGACAGAAAGAGCACATCTGGAGGGATTTTCAGTATCGGGTCGACAACAGTTTCTTGGTACAACAGGAAGCAGAGATCCGTGGCACTCAGTTCAGCAGAGGCCGAGTATATGGCAGTGAGTTTGGCTGCATGTGAGGCTATATGGATGAGGAAGACCCTGGTCGGGCTGTTCGGTTCACACTTAGAGCCTACTGTGATTTATTGTGATAATCAGAGTTGCATCAAACTCTCGGTTAATCTAGTATTTCATGACAGATCTAAACACATTGACATCCGGTATCATCATATCAGAGATTGTGTGCAGCGGAGAATCATGTTACTTTCATACATTCCTACGGAGGATCAGGATGCTGATATCTTGACGAAGGCGCTCACCAGGAGAAAATTCGATCACCACAAAAAGGTGATAGGGGTTGTGACATCCATATCTTGTTGAGGGACTCATGAGATTGCAACAAGATGATGAGCTTAGTGGAAAGGAGTCGCCTCACTAAGTGGGCCCAAGTAGGTATTTTTGGCGCAAAGTCTATTTTTAGACATATGGATCATGTTCTATGAGTTGCGTGAATGCTATTTGTGGATTATTGGTCAAGTCGTAAAAAATAGATGGACCTATATTTTTAGACATACTGGGCGGAGTCTATTTTTAGACTGCCAGTCTAAAAATAGATCAGTCGAATATTATTAGCTGTTAATAATATTTGGACTATAAACATTATCTTATCCTTTTGCAGCACTTCAGTTCGAGCTACGAATGTGGCACATGTAGCTGACAGAAGGAATTACGCTATTCCTAGGGGTTAGTTGAGTTATTGCATGGTTGACTTCAGTTAGAACTCATGTGGCAGAGTTTGGTGGAGTTAATGAGACAGTTGGTGGAGTTGTGTTCGGTTTAACTTAGTTGAACTAGTTGTATTTAGTCTAACTGATAAATACACTAGTGATGAGTGGGAAGACTAATTGATAATTAATTCACTAATTATAAACTCATAAATCAACTAAAGAATACATCAGTTAACTTTAGTGCATGGGAAGTTTCAGTGAAGACCAGTGAAGAGGTAGGTGAAAGAGCAAGTGTGACTATTAGTTGTGAATATACTGGTGCATGAGATTTGCACACACATTGATGGAGAAGCCAATGAGGATTGCGCAGTACATACCAGTGGGATTTGAACCTTGATCTAGTAATTATCCATATTGGATTATGTAGTAGAGGTTGGCTAACAGGTGGAGCAGATTGGAGCATGTGTTATGTATGATTTGAGCTTGTGTAGTGTGTAACAATTGGAGATTGTACTGAGAGCTTATGAGGAGTTTGTATAATGATTGTTACATGATCTCTATCATTATAATATACATATAGTTGGGGGTTTTCAGCTTTAAGCTTTCCCATAAATACTGTGTTTATATGTGTGATTGTTTATGGTTTTAATGTGCGCATGCGATTGTTTAATTTCCGCAAATTGATGATCAATAGTAGAAGAGGTTATGTATTATGCGTGAAGCTCAAATAGTGTGTGATCAGGATAATCTCGGTGAATAATTTAACAGTTATTCAAATTTCTACAGTTTTTTCCTGAATATTGGTTGAACATAAGTCATGATCATTATAATAGTCTCGACATTGAATCTCCTCCTACCATTGTTTGTAATATTCCCAAAATTTCACATAATATTTGGAATATTAGAGTTCTTAAAATTCTTAATGAATCAAGTAAATAAAAGGGTGGAGTGACCCACAAACCTCAAATATGAATAAAATCCACTTTTAATGTGTGTGTGTGGATATTCTAGATCTAGATATAAAATCATGGAGTAGTGGAACAGCTCCATTAATGGAGATCATGTCTCATTTATGAGATAGATTATGGAGGATTGAACAGTCAAATAGGATCATGGATCTTAAATGTAAAATCATGAGGATCTTTGATAAGGTCAAATGAGATCATAGTGCATTCAAAGAAGATCATAGAGCACTTATGATAAGCTAGTGGAGGAAGTGATGCATTTCATGCACACATGATGGAGAGGGTGATCACCCCATGTGAACATGATGGAGGAACAACGCATTCAAACATGGAGACTTATGTCCACATGTACAACGCAGTTTTGGAGTGGGCCTAGGCTATGGAAGGCTCATGTATATAATGAAGATGAAGGCACAATGGAAGTCATGATTTGGATTATTCATTTCTTGATATGATTAGATATAGATTTGTCTTAGGAAATTTCTATGCAAGCTTGGGCTGTTTAGCAGAGTTTTCACTGCTGTTTAGCATAGGGTGTTCTCGAGCGGGAATCCCACCTCTTCCCTTGAGTTATCTATAAGGAAGAGGGTTGTACTTTATTCCTTATCAAGCATTGGTGCCATCTTCAGGAGGTTGTTTCTAGCATTCAGCTTGGAAATCGGTGGAGGATCCATCCTTCACTCTATTCTTCACATATAGTCTTCCCGGAGCAGCAGATCTATATCCGGCATTTAGGCCATGGATGTTTACCTCCATGCAGCAAAAATCCCTTCAAGGACTGCGTAGTATAGTCCTGTTGGTCTATTGGAGGAAGGAATTTTCCAATATTTCAGCTGGAAATCTTGTGAGGGATCATCTCCTCACATTGGATCTATTGTTTCCATCACCCAGGAGCTAATTTGACATATCTAGCAGCAGACTTTGAGCCTCCCTCTCTTACAGCGCAATTTTCTGAAGCTGTTGTTCATGCAGTAGCTATTTTCAATGGAGGAGATTGGAGGAGCTAGATCTTGAGCTTTTAGCCCAAGGATCTAGTGAAGGGATCAACCCTTCTTTCATAGATCTGATTGTACTTCATTATAGTCATCATATCATCAGATTATGCAGCAGCTCTGCATACCCAGAAGCATATAGATGAAGCCCTAAGAGGGTGGTTTTCTTAGATTGACAGATCTGATAAACCCTTCCTGGGTTATCTTGGGTATCTATCATTGAGCCCTGATCTACATTTTCAGCATCATCAGAGCTCCCATACTGCCTGGATCTGAATTTCTATCTTACTGGTAGTTACAGTCTCAATAGTTGTAGCAGGGACAACACAATGTACCTTCCAGCAGTTCAGCAGTTACACAGTCCCTCTTGTGGGATCATTGCAGGGTCATTCTAGGCCATCCTTTTGGCTTGAGTGTCTCATATTTTGAGCACTGCTGTACTTGCTTTTTTACCTCCCATATAATAAAATGGCTCAACTAGCATTCTGATGTGTATTTAGATTTATTGTTTACTTTGTTGCAGTTCTTATATTGTGTTTCAATATTACTGCATTCTCCCTTTTGGGATATTACATTGTTGGTACCTTTCCCCTGTTGACCAAGGTTTAGTACCTGACATGTGTTCCACCTGAAATTTTCAGTTATTTTCCTTCTGCTGACCATGGATCACTCCCTCACCTGCACACTTCCCCTCCTCATTCTCATTATGGTTCTAGTGATAAAGAGGAACACTCATTAAGTCCGGTGTTAAGGGCTTCATTGAACGAGGGCTCCTCCAATTCCATGTTATATTCTTCCCCTCTCCATCGATAACATTCAAGAAATATTGTCGTTGAATCTCCTCCTACCTTTGCCAGTTTCCTTCTCCCGATTGATCGTAGATTAATCCCTATCACATATGCTCCACCTATAGTTGTGAGTTATTTTCCTTCTGTTAGCCATGGATCATTCCCTGACCTGTGCATCCCCTGTCCTCAATCACATTAAATTTACAATGATAATGAGGTGCTCCTTGACATTACTATTTTGAACGTAGGGTCCTCCAATCCAGTGTTAGGTGTTTCATTGAAAGAGGGATCCTCTTATCCCATGTTAAATTATCCACCCACTACAAGGAAAATACCCTCTAGTGGAGGTTATAAAAGAGGTTTTTAGTGTCATAAAATTGGCCAAAATTGTCAAACAAACATTTGCTAAAACATCCGTTTATGGTTACATAGGTTTTAGCGGAGCTTTTAACGGAAATTCAACACAACTAAAAAACATGGGCGGCTGGAGGTTATTACGGATTTTTTTTTCATTGGTGCACTACTCGGGCTTGAACACACCGGTGCGTACATCTAGAAGGTGGCCCGAGCTGGTTGAAGGAGAATGCACCGGGCTGTCGAGGAATCAAATCGCACCGGGCGCAGTGTTGGTGATACAACGCATGGGGCCGTTCTAATTGGTTTTGGGATTTTTGCGGTGCTCATAGGTTGTCTCAACGCACTGGTGCGTAACTTATAGAAATGCACCGGTGCACAGTATCAAATAAATGCAATGAAATTTATAATTGGTATCGGTATTTATGCGATGCCCATAGGTCATACAAATGCACCGGTGCATAGAGACACATAAACGCATAGGTGCGCAGTATCACACAAACACACCAAGATTTATAATTGATATCCGTATTTGTGTCATGCCTAGAGGTCGTCCAAATGCACCAGTGCGTAATTCCACATAAATGCACCAGTGCGCCGTTCCACACAAACGCACTGATATTTTTAATTGGTTTTGGTATTTGTGTGGTGCCCATAGGTCATAGAAATGCATCCGTGCACTTCAGAATTCAAACGCACCGGTGTAGCACCGGTTTTCATTTTGTATTTTTTAGAAACATCGACTTGTGACAATGCAATTATTGTGATTTTTAAAATTCATTTTGCATCAAAAGTCGACACATCTTATAACATTATTTATATTAATTAATTTTTTATTATTGCCTTTAAATGTGATGTTTGGATTAATTTGTTATATCATATCATCAAATTTCACATCTCTTCATTATAATAATTAATCATCTATAAATTTAATCAGTGGTGTTACATTTCACAGCGACAATGGAGAACGCAATAGAATAAATTAAAACATATTTTATTATATATACATATACATATACATATACATATACACATACACATATACATACATATACATATACATATACATACATATACATACACATACACATACATACATATACATATACATACATATATATATATATATATATATATATATATATATATATATATATATATATATATATGATTAAGACAGTCTTTGTCATACAAAATGGGACAGTTATTGGTAGCCCTTTGTCTTTCAATCGGAACACTATGTCCATTACATTAAAAAAAATGTCTGATTTCACAGGATCATATTTCAAAAAATACAACACCTTGCTTTGATATCCAAACATAGTGATCATCATTCTTCGCTTGAACTGCTGTCACTGCTAGAGCTACTTCCATGACTTGGGTTATTTTCAGGAATGTTTTGTTCATGGTGTTGATTGTTTTCTTCTTCTTTACCTTCCATCTACAAACATAAAAATAAATTGTAATAAGTGTCTATACATTGGTGAAAATAATGAAAATTGCAATATTAAATAATATACATCAATGCAAATCGAAAAGAAATGATGTACCATTGCAACAATTGACTCATAAACTATACACATTCTTTCAAAACCATGTAACATACCATATTTTAAGATTTCATCTATTGGCACAGTTCCATACTTTGTTTCCTGCAAGTTTTATACAACAATGTGTGAAGTTTGGCCTAGAGACATCACCTCATAGCTTCATATTTTGACAATCCAGAGACTTTTATCCAAACCACTCGATTAATTTCCATTTTTTCCTAGCTTACAAAAGGCAGAGCTACTTCAATACTCTTTTGTTGTACGTGAAAATGGATCTAATTGGTGAAGTATTATAGTTATTCAAGACTCTGATACAATCTACTACTAATTACACAATTCAAATCAGCAAAGATTCTCTCTCTGACCTATCTACAATATGCACAAGAAAACATCGAATTTCTCCAACTTGAAACACAACTGCATCAAGAGGAGCTACAACAAAAAAATTATCATTTTGAACTTGTTTTTGTTTAAAAAAATGCCATTTTTTAATCTGAATTTAACTCCAATAAACATGCATAAAATAATCAAGACAGTAAAGTTAAGGTTGATTCAAGAACAAATTTACATGCATAAGCAGAAATTCAGTCTGCACTTCCCAAGTCCATCATCGAACCTTGGGACAAGCTCATCAACAACGAGCATAGAACATGTCTTCAATATGACATTGAAGTGTTCTTTCATACTCCAGACTATTCCAAGCCCATTCAATTTCAGAGTGTTGGATTTCTTCATGAAAACTCATTTTCACGTGTTCCTACTCTTCCTCCACAACAACTGATTACTAAATGCTAACATTGTAACTGTGTTGGCAATATGAAAGATCATTATTTTGATATTAATTTGTGTTTACATTGTGGTTAATACAATCATCATTCAAACAAATGCCTCAGACACAAGCCTCCTACAAGAACAAAGATTCACCTTGGATGGATGGATCACTTCTTGGCAATGGGATTCAACAACTAAGAAGAAATTTGGGTCATATGTTATAATTTCTTCTAGAGTATTAAAAAGTCTTGCAGTTGAATATTCTCCATCTTCTCACCTTGTATGTGACAGGGGGGATTGATGGTAAATTACAAGTTTCAAAGATAAATCAAGCGAGCTTGAGTCATAACCTAAACCTACTGTTGTACCAATAGACACAAAAGCCCCTAAACATGAATTTTTAAATAAACTATTTGAAGATCTATGTCAATTAATTTATATGGATATCAAATTCATATATATCTATATATAGAAAAAAATAATTTTTTATGGTTAAATTTTTTATCTGGTACTATATATATTTTATTTAGCATTCAAAAATACATTGTAAACAATGAAAAATAACACATTGTATTTTGCACTCTAAAAAATTGAAGAAATTTGATCTCTTTAACTCATGTTAAATCCCTACTTAAATGGATATATGCTAATACATAATATGATAACAAATAATTTTATTTTGTTTAATTATATACAAATATTTAATTATGTTAATTTTATAATTTTTTTATTTTGAAATTCATTTTATTCAAAAAAATCAATTATCTATTATATATTAAAAAAATATTCTCAAAATAAATTATTGTTTATAAAATAATCATATAAACTATTTTAAAATTATTTATAAAATTTATTTTATAATTTTAAAATATCTATTATGTTTTTAATTAAAATTCGTGTTTTCATTATTTACATGTTTTTAATTAATTTGAGTATTTTAATTTTCAATTAACTGAGTTAAACTAAATAACAACTCCATAAAATACTCTTCCAACTCTGTCATAACTTTTCCACTTCAGTTCTAACTGAGTCCTCCATGCATGAGTCACCATAAACCCTAGGAATTGTGTAATTCCTTCAGCCCACTGATTTTCCAAATATGTATACTGAAAAAAAGTGCTCCAAGAGAATAAGTTGATGTTTATTGTTGGATTATTATTAAGAGCTAATAATAATCGACATGTATCTATTTTTAGATCGACGATCTATAAATAGACTTCACCCAATATTCTAAAAATAGAATTTCATCTATTTTTCCAACTTGACCAACCATCCACAAATAACATCCTGCAACTTCTGAAATATGATCACCATGTCTAAAAATAGACTTGCACCTAAAAATATCCTGCGGGCCCACTTAGTGAAGGCGATTGATTTTCACTAAGCTTCATCATCTTGTTGAATTTCAAGTACCTCGTTGACGGAAAATCGGATCCGCTTATATAAAGTATTTGCAACACCATGGCAGTGATTACGAGAGCAACGTGAACACGGTGCTGACATATTCATATTCGCAAGATAGCGGCATTCTGTAATGCAGGGGACCACGACGTCTCACAATAGGATTGCGGAAAGTGTTTGGTTGCATATCACAGATCGCCCATGTAGACTGCCCCAATAGCATTGGCACTCAAATTGAGTTGGAATTTTGCCTCCTTCGATATGAGAAACATGAGTTTGCCTCTATTCTACATAGCAGTTGTCTTTGGTCGTGTGAATAATTTGAAATTCAAATTTCTGTTGTTTGGGCGGGTTTTCACAGTTGAAATGACCATAGCGATGTCTTCTTTGGTCTTGGTAAGAATTTTGGGCGGGGAAATGGCTGTTCTATTTCAATTTTGGGCGGAGTTAAAATTTTTAATTTTAGATAAAAATTCGAAGTTTAGCTCGGCGCGCTCGATGTATCCAACAAGGGTTAATGGCGGTGATCCCCAAGCGCAATTCGGGACGTGAAAAGATGTTAGGTTTTTCAACTCTGACAGAGTCATGCGGTGATCCCCATGTGCAATCAGCAACCTGAAAAGATGTCAGGTCTTCGTAGATGGGAAGTAGAGGTTTTCCGATGGGCAACATTTCCGGGTTAAAACATTGCCTGGGTAGACTAATCCGTTCTTTCCCATCACTCTTTCGTACTTCCTCCAGCTCTCCCGTTGTGAGATTGTACCAGACAGAGTGGAGTTGGAGGGAGTATCAGAATGTATTAGGCACTCTTCCGGTAACGTTTTGACTATGTCTCGCAATACATCGAGAAAGGTTCATTATTTCAAAAGGTGATGACTTACCGATAGAGTGAGGAGCCAGACCTCGGTTGATCTTATTGGGATTACCCGTACACTCCCACCTTAACTATCTGACCTTCCCTGGGTGATTCAGATGATATGGACAAGCATGAATACAACAATATTATCACTAATATCAAGATGGAGGTGGATGAGGAGGCATTGGCATGCGCCCTCGACGTGGTGGAAGGAGAGCTCAACTCCTATGGACTGCCAAACAAACCCTCTAATGAGGATTTTAGACAGCGAACGATATTATCTGCTAGAGACAAAATTTCTATTTTCCATAAGGATCAAGGGAAAACTCAGCTGATGAACTAGAACTATGAGAGATTGGGGGCATTGTCGGCGGTAAAGGGTAAGCCATTCAAAGCCAGAGTGGATTGCAAGATTTTATGCTTTGACCGAGACGTCTTGTGGGAATGAGCTGTGAGTCTACAAGACCGTTCTTTGGTGGGTAGATGGAAATTTTGTAGTTTTACCGATCTTTTTCCTTGGTTAATGGATATCTGGAAAGTTCTCTTGGGATACCGTCCACTGGCCAGCAAACTAGAGAACGGCTGGTTCGGGTTCCATTTCATGAAGACTGAGGATCTGGAGGAGGTGCACAATAGATTTTGGGTCAATGGTCGCAGTTTCATGGCTCTCCACAGATATAAGGTGGGATTCCACCCTCTTCGCAATGCTCCACAACGTCATATTGTTTGGGTTAAACTTCCCAGTTTTCCATTGGAGTTCTGGACCCCTAAGGCATTGCAAGCGATAGCGAATTGTCTTGGTACCTGCTGATATTACGACCCAAAATGCATGGAAATTTTCGATAAGCGAATTGCTTGGATATTAGTGGAAATGCAGGTCTCAGGGGGTCTCCCGGCGATGGTGGACTTAAAATGGGAGGGTCTATTACACAAGCAGGTGGTGGACTACTGGAAAATACCATTTAGGTGCCACAATTGCCACGGAACTATCCATCTTATGAGGACGTGCCCAATCTTCAAGGCATCCTTCAGCAAGCGAGCTCCTCGAAGGCCGACCCCTGGGCAGGGGACTCGATCTTCCACATATATCTCAATGCCTCAAGATCCTTAATCTTCTCCTAATCTGGGTAAGCCATTTACTGCACCCTCTCTTTCTCCTGACCGAGATATCTCTTTTTCTCATGTCGGTGCGGATTTAGTGGAGGACTTTGAGTCTTTGGGGAACCCCTTGGAATTTAACCTGTCCTTTTAAGCCCCTGAACACTGCTTGTTGTTTGGATCTCACCCCACCTCTCCTCCTCATAACGACAAATTACAACTCTGCCCGGTACAGGATTCGCCTTCCATCAGGGCGGGCCTTCTGGACCCTGGTCCTCCTCCACTTTCCACCTCTGTTATTCAGTTTGTCATGAACTTGGATTCGCCCCCTCTAGTCCGCCCTAATATCCTCATCCATGGGATGGATACTTTTTTAAAAGGGACTCACTCTGAGGAACTTTTGCCTAACTGTAATTTCACATCGAGCCCTCGGTCCATCCCTCACGAGGAGGATATGGTAGGCTATATGTCTCCACAAAGCTCTGTAGGGAGAAATATTGAATTTATTCTACCAAAATCACAGGCTAAGATGGTCCCTCTTCCTCTCCCGCCCCCTCTCTTTGCCCTGCTAAGACTCACAATGTAACTATCAAGAGAAGAAGGGGTCATCCGCAGGGTAAGCCAAAATCTGCCAGGGTGGGAGATATCAGGGACCCCCTAGATGGGATTTTTCGTGACATTCCAGTCACTCTGGCACTAGACCGAGTCCTTAGAGCATTGACTCCTGCAAATTCCGGTTTACCATGATCTTATGCTCTTTGAACATAAGGGGAGTGGGGGGTTGGGAGAAGTTTTTGTCCATTAAGAATTTTCTGTCTGAAACTAAGCCGTCTATTATTTTCTTTCAAGAAACCATGTCAAGTGCTGAATGTGCCCGCGCTTTCTGTCAGAATATTTACCCTGACTAGTATGTGGTTGCCACAGATACATAGGGTAGATTGGGCGGCCTTGCTGTTATATGGGATCCGGTCAGAGACTCTTTCTTGGCATTCAATTTCATTGGAGGTATATTTTTATATAGACACTTCAGTTGTCTCAAGCGGAGGATTTATTTAATGAACATTTATTCCCCCTATAAAGACAAGTGGGGTTTCTGGGCTAGTATGGAAGCTTGCAGTCTTCTCGCGCTGGATAATTTTCTAATGGCCGGTGACTTTAATTGCACCCTAAGAGATGGGGAGACCTGGGGGATAGGGAGCATGGATCCAACAAAGGATTTTTTGTCATCTCTTTTCCACTCTTACAACTTAGTTGATCTCTCGTTGGAGAGGGAGGGGCTGACCTGGTTCAATGGACGGGCGGGGGATGCCCTCATTGGGAAGAGATTGGATAGGGTCCTGGTAAATGCTAATCTGTTACCGTTGATGGGCGGATTATAAGTAAGGGCCGAGGATTTGATCATCTTTGACCACAGAACGATCCTGGTTGGTTGGAAATTTGAGAATAAGGTTAAGGGTTACCCCTTCAAGTTTAATGGGGCATGGCTAGATAACACTGGTTTTAATGAAGTAGTTAGAGGACAGATGGCCGCTCAAATAACTCCGGAGGGCTTGACGGGTATGGCCTTACTGGCCCTCAAGCTAAGGAACCTGAAAACACGTGTCAAAAGGTGGGAAAAAAAGGAAAGGGCAAATAATCTAAGGGAGTTGAACATGATTAAGGAAGAATCAACAACGATTCTAAAAAGCATTGAAATTGGAAATCAGGATGAGAATAATTGGACAAAACTTAAGATTTTCGAAGACAAAAAGAGAAATATCTTGCTTATCCAAGAGAAGAGGTGGCGCTTGAAGAGTAGAGTGATCTGGCTAAAATAAGGCGATAATAACACGAAGTTGTATCACCATTTTTCAAATGGACGTAAGAAGGTGAATGCAATTTGGAACCTGGAGGTTAATGGGCGCTATGTCAACACTACTGAAAGCATTCAAGAAGAAGCTGTCAATCACTTTAAATCCTTGTACAGTGCCAGAGAGGAGGTGAGATATGAAGCTCAATTTAAGATGTTGGAACTATTTCCAAGGATGGTCGGGGTCTCGGATAATGTCAGACTTTTGAAGCCTATTTCCATGGAGGAAGTGGAGTCTACTCTTAAGTCTTTTCCTTGTGACAAGAGTCAGGGTCCAAAAAGCTGGACGCCGGATTTCTTCATGCACTTCTCTGACATTTTTTTGAAGGATATTAAGGAGATGGTCGAGGAGGTAAGGAATACTGGAAAATTCAGGGGTGTTATAAACTCTACCTTCATAGTGCTCATCCCAAAGAAGAAGGATCCTCGGGGCTTTATGGATTACAGGACGATATCCCTATGTAATACCCTATACAAGATTGTTTCTAAGCTATTGGCGGATCACCTTAAATTTATATTCACATCCTACATCACCCTAGAGCAGTCAGGTTTCTTGCCTGGGAGAAGCATTCATGATGCGGTGGCCATCAACCAAGAAATCATGCATTCTATTATATCTAAAAATATTAATGCTGGTATATTGAAGGTTGATTTAATTAAGGTGTATGATAATGTTGACTGGGGGTTCTTAATTCTCATCCCGCATAAGATTGGGCTATCTCCTAAGATGTTGACTGGATTGCGGCATGCTTCACATCATCATCTCTAGCGGTCATTATTAATGGGTTTGCCTCGGCTTTCTTTAAGCCTGGGAGGGGGCTCAGGGAGGGATGTGCCCTGTCCCCCCTCCTATTTATCTTGTTGATGGACACACTCAGCCTCAACATCAAACAAGCGGTGGACTGTGGGACCTTTAAAAGTATTTTTATATCCACTTTGGGAGACATCACACATAACTTCTTTGTCAATGATGTGTTATTTTGGGATGATGGATAATTACCGTTGGAGCACACTTGATCAGATCTTCAGACATTTCTGTTTTGCATCGGGTATGGAAGCTAATGCAGAAAAGCCCTGTTTCTATCATCTTCTGGGTTCAACGGAAGACCTGGATTTTATTCGGAGTCTATTTCAAGTTTGTTTTGCAAGATTGGATGAGGGATTCAACTACTCGGCTTCAGGCTGAAATCCACCGGATATAAGGCAGTCAATTGGGAATGGATCTTTGATAAGTACCAGCGACGTATCAATATGTGGGCCAATAAGTGGCTTACTAGGGGAGGCAGGCTGTCCTGACCCAGGCCGTTCTTCAACAAATAACTATTTTATGGGCACATCTTTATTACATTCTGAGGAAGATCAAAAAGAAAATTCGAGGATTTATGGCAAATTTTATCTAGAACGGAGGACTTGGAAAAATCTCTATTCATTTGGAAAAATGGGATGTTATTTCTACGCCCAAAGAATTATGGGGCCGGGGAATCATTGAGCAGGATACTTTTGGCTCGGCTCTACTGATGAAGTCTCTTTGGAGGAGTCTTTTCTGTAAAGGTATCTGGAGGAGTATTATGGATCATAAATATTACAAACCGAAACCTATTGAAGATCTTTATTTAGGGGTGGACCTCCAGGAACAATGAGGATCACATATATGGAAGGGCTTTAGGCAAATATGGCATATGTTCAGAGATCATTTATGCTGGCATTTCAGATCTGGGAACTTGATCCACATTGGTTCTATTACAACGGGTTCATACCTGAATGTTCCTATTCTGTCGGATACTCTGATGTCTGCATTACATCATAAGGGTATATTTCTGGTTGGCCAAATTGTTTCCTAGATGGAGGGGATATCTTATTGGTATTCAACTAGTCAATTGGGTTTACCAACAGTTGTGGTTGAGGAATGGGATGGCTACTGTGATTATTTAAGAGGTCTGGGTTTGCACAAGCATAGACAGGGGGACAAAATTACATGGGGGGGTAAGGCTCAATGGAATCAAATCATGGTAAAGGATCTCTACCGATCAATGATGTATGAGAAGGATAATAGTAGGCACCCTTGCTGGCTAAAGGATCTATGGGGAGCGAGAGTTAAAAAAAAACATTCTATTTTCTTCTGGTTGGTTTGGAGAGACAAGAACCTAACCTGGGTGAACCGACAGAAAAGAGGTTTCAATGGACCTAGGATATGCTTATTATGTGGGGAGGAAAATGATGAAAACAACCATATCTTTTAAAAGTTCATTTTTTTCCAGGCGGATTTTAGAATTGATATGTATGAAGCTCAAATGTGTCGTTCCTGTTTTTGATAATGTAGAGAGCTGCATTAAGCGATGGGGGGAGATAGGTAAGTTCTACAGAAATTTGGTGATATTATTCCATTGGTGCATATGGGGATGCCGCAATCGAAGGATTTTCAAGGACAAGGTCAGCAAGACGGATATGATGTGCAACCAACTTCTTCAGGATCTGGACAAACTGAAGATTACATAAAAGCCCCCAGTGGATTTATCCATCAGAAACCACCCACATGAAATCAGCTACCCGATGGGTTTCTTCGACGGGGCTACACAAGATAAAAAATGTGGGTGCGGAGCATGGTTATTATTTTCCCCATCATGTCACTATAAGCTATTTTGGTTTGGAGGCACCGAGACAAATACGAGGGTGGAGGTAATTGCACTATGGGGATTAATGTGGTTTGCTAACCATCTCAGAATCGATAGAATATCCATTTTTGGAGACTCTAAAGTTCTGATTGATCATTTGCTCAAAAAGGCCACTATAAATCAGGTCTACCTGTCTTCATGGCTCAACCGTATCGAAATTCAGAGAAATAATTTCTCTTTTATCTCTTTCAGACACATATACAGGGAAAAAAACTCTCAGGCTGACAAATTATCGACGCTGGTTCTTCAAGGCAGATTTGGAGAAATTCATTATGAATTATCGAATGCGGAGGGCAGAGGAGCAAAGGGATCGATTAAGTTATCATAATTTCTCTTTTTTCTGGTGGCTGGGAAGTATTTTGGTTTTTTTACAGATCGAAGGAATACTGATTTTTGTATTTTGGGAGGAATTTTCCTTTCACTAATACTCATCTTTCCTCAAGCGAGCCGGAAACATAGCAAGCGAGAGGGACTAAACATCAAGAGAGCATGTTTATCGATCTTTAAATACTACTGATAAACTATGGTGTCTGCACTCTCTGGACCAATTTCCGAGTTTTTGCAAAATGCTATTTCAATGGACATAGAAGGATTAAGATAGTTGAGATAACAATTTTAATTTTTGTATCCTCTGATAACTAAAGATAAGTATCAGGGAGTGATGATATGCAAACTAATGTACAGGATGGCCTTTTCAGGGTCAGTTTTGTGGGTGATAGACAGAACAAAAACTTCGGGCATTAACATTGTAACTAGGAAGACGAATGGGCTTTTAGATAAGATTTAATGCTGCTTGATGAGTAGAATGATGAACTGTTTTGATAACAACGTTTTTTTCATACTGATAAAAAAAAAAAACGGCTGACTCGTTACATATGTATAATACATGGTGGAGTTAGGAGGACCAAAACAAGGTGGTGGCTAAGCTTATATAGTAATAGCTGATGTGCTGGTGCCCAAGATTACATAGCTTGAGGTTATTGATCAAGATTATAATACCAGTCAAAATTTTCATAGAGAATTTATAAAACGTGTAGAAAAATTTAGACATATTATTTTATTTGATCATGTAGATAAGAGATTGAGTAAATCTACAAAAATGTTTGAAAAATACCCTAGCAACGGAACAAACTGCAAGAGAATAGTCCAAGAGAGATTCACCTAAAACAATATGTGAACTTGAACAGAAATTGCGATGCCCGCCTCCTAGTAATCCTGGTCAAGGAATTTCTGTTCCGTTAATCTTCCTTGTGTAACTATGGGTAATTTATTTAAATCTGAGTGGCCAAAATTATGAAGTTGCAATAATTCCCAAATGCTAAAAACTACTTCAATTCCTATCGATGACGCTAATTCTAGCACAAGGAAAGACATTCTATAATCAACGCTATTACACATTAATTGATTTTAAAAGAAAAACACATTCATAAATATTTATGGAGTAATTTAAAATAAGGGAGTGGTGGAGAATAGTCGGCATGATAACAATGATTATTATTATTCGAAATGATGATGGAGCTATGGAAATAGTGAATTTAAAGTTATTAACATTTCACGTGGTGGTGAATAACCGTTATAACAATGATGCTGAGTGTTATTGGAAACAATGATTGAGCCCGTCAGCTCATTAAGGCAGGAGGCCGTGGAAGATATTTTTGCGATAATACTTAGAGGTTCATGTACGGGTTCGTGTATCACGTCAGAAGAATAAAAAAAACTCAAGCTCAAAGTAGCACAACGAGCTTCATTTCTCCGCTAGAGGAAACCTCTGTCACAAATTGGTATCAGAGCTAGTAACGTCTGGTTCAACCAGGTATTTTCTATAAAACTTCTAAATATAGAAATGGAACCAAGAAGAAGATCTGTATCTTTCAAATAATTGCATCAAGAAGAACACACAGAAGAAAATTATAATCTGGAAAATTTATTTCATTCATCTTCTA
Source organism: Pinus albicaulis (assembly GCA_034641835.2). Lineage (NCBI taxonomy): Eukaryota > Viridiplantae > Streptophyta > Pinopsida > Pinales > Pinaceae > Pinus > Pinus albicaulis. The sequence continues at coordinate 1,880,411,416 of CM076578.1, forward strand.
CTTCTAAAATAAATTCTGCAGATCTAGAAATAGTTGAAAGTCAGCCTACAGCCCGTTGGGCTCTTCCTTCTATAAGTCCGACTAGTGTCTATTATGATTTATCTGTTTTTCATTTAAAAGCTATAACCAAAGTCACAGTAAAGGAATGTGTCAGCCAAATCCAAGAAAATGCTGAGTCCATTCAGACCATATATATTTTAGATCCAAAAAAGCTATAAGAAGAAGCCAAAATACATAACACATCTTATTTGCATCTTGGTTGTATAAGGGCGGGGATAAATGCTTTGACCCATAGAGGGTTGGACACATATTGTTTAGCAACCATCAGATACCTTTCCCACAATAAATATACGGATTCACTTATTGGTGGGATAGTTTCTCCATTATCCAATGGTCTTGTCTGGTTTGATTGTCATCCAAACTTCTCAGTATATGTGTATGATGAACATATAAAAGACATCCTTAAGTTACAAATCAAAAAATATGGTTTTGATATGAAAAATAAAAGAACCACTATCCCTGTTCATACCAGAGGATGCTTTAGACATACCAACACCCTCTATCCTGCTATCCTTCATGCACGAAGCAAAGAATCCAAGTCCAACACATTGGTCATAACAAATGCTCATAATAAAAAAATTAAGCATCAAACTATATAATGTGAAGATCTTAGTTTTCCTAAGAATTGGGTGGTAGATATCCCTAACACACCCAAAATAAAAAGTATAACCACAACCCAGATTCAAGAAAATCCCTCTTTAGCTGTGATAACTTTTCCAAGAAGATCTACCATTGATCATAGAAGGCTCTATGATGTCGATTCTTTACAGAAATACTTTGGCCATAAGTATTCAGAGTTCTGCTTCAACCTTGCTGATAGTCAACCTTCATCGTCATCATTATCATCTATAAATATTCCTCCATCATGTATTCATGTAGATTTATTTGAATTAGCTCAGTTACTTCATTTTCCTTCTCTAGAAGTCAAATGTCCAGCTTGTAAACACCTAGTCCATTTGGAAGCTCTGGAAAATCTGGTTTGTAGAAATTATATACAAGATGCATGTATATATCCAGATTCTCCTGATATAAAAATATTTATCTTCTTGCTAGATACAAAATCCTTCTCCTGTTAATCTTTTGCAAAAATTTAAAACTCAATTGCAAACATAGGAAGCAATAGAAACAATCGCACATAACACAGTTGTTTAACGAGAAATCCTGAAGCTGAAAACCCCAACTATCATTTATTATGTATCATGGAGATCATGTAACAATCTCATACAAAGCTTAGTACGTCAAGCACTCAGTACAATCAATCGTCACACACTAATCAGAAGAAATCTGCAAATCCATGCACTGATTTCTTGCCACCTAATAGCCTGCCTCCACTGCGCAATCCCTGCTGAAGAAGACCCTTGAATGAATTCGAATCTACATTGCCTTGACTGCGCAATCATCATTGGAAACTCCAATGTGTGTGTGATGCAATCAATGCATCACTATAGTCACAACGGATAGTCCATCTTGCCCTTTCACCTATCTCTCCACTGGGTCTCCACTGGAACTGACATGCACTGTAGTTAACTGCTGTTTCTGTTCATTTGTTAGTGAGTTATTAGTTGTGAATTAATTAACTAATTAATTCACTTAACTCTCACTAGTGTATCTTTTAGTTAGACTAGATACAACTAGCTCAACTGAGTTTAACTCCATTAACTGAGTTAAACTAAATAACAACTCCATAAACTACTCTTCCAACTCTGTCATAACTTTTCCACTTCAGTTCTAACTGAGTCCTCGATGCATGAGTCACCATAAATCCTAGGAATTGTGTAATTCCTTCAGCCCATTGATTTTGCAAATTTTTATACTGAAATAAAGTGCTCCAAGAGAATAAGTTGATGTTTATTGTTGGATTATTATTAAGAGATAATAATAATCGACATGTATCTATTTCTAGATCGACGATTATGAATAGACTTCACCCAATATTCTAAAAATAGAATTTCATCTATTTTTCCAACTTGAACAACCATCCACAAATAGCATCCTGCAACTTCTGAAATATGATCACCATGTCTAAAAATAGACTTGCACCTAAAAATAGCCTGCGGGCCCACTTAGTGAAGGCGACTGATTTTCACTAAGCTTCATCATCTTGTTGAATCTCAACACTCCCTCTCAACAAGATAGGGATTATCCTTCACCCCGATCCTACCTCTATGGTATTCAAATTTTCTCCTGGTGAGTGCCTTCATCAGAATGTCTACATCCTGATCTTCCATAAGAATGTACTGAAGCAACATGATCTTCCGCTGCACACAATATCTGATACGATGATACCGGATATCAATATGTTTAGATCTATCATGAAACACAGGGTTAATCGAGAGTTTAATGCAACTCTGGTTATCACAATGTATCACTGTAGGATCTAAATGTGAACCAGAAAAACCAACCAAGATATTCCTCATCCAGATACCCTCACATGCAGCTTGACTTGCTGCCATGTATTCTGCTTCCGCTGAACTGAGTGCCACAGATCTTTGTTTCCTGCTGTACCAAGAAACTGCTATAGATTCGATACTGAAAATCCCTCTTGATGTGCTCTTTCTGTCTGTTGGGCTGCCTGCCCAATCTGCATTCGTGAAGCCATGCAACTTCACCTCATCCGTCTGTTTGTACCATAAGCCATACTTAGATGTTCCCCCGAGATATCTCAGGACATGCTTGCCTGCCTTCCAAAAGAGCTTGGTAGGCTTAACCATCGCTTGTGAAAGCTGGTTCACCGCATAGCATATGTTCGGTCTTGTATTAACTAAATACATGAGTGAACCCACCAATTGTCGATAAACAGTGGCATCCACTACCTCTGCTGCTGTAGCATCCTATTTCCTCCAATTTAATTGAAGAGGAGTGTCAATAGGCTTGTAGCCTTGCATGTGAAACTTCTCAAGTATCTCCCAAGCATACTTGCCTTGAGACATAAACATTTCACCTTCCTACTGCCATATTTCCAATCCAAGGAAATAATGAAGGAAAACACCTTTGCAAGATATGCCTTGCATGAGTGTATCAACTGCTCATCACCCATTAGTATTAAATCATCAACATAAAGAACAATGATTAAAAGCTTACCCTCCACCACAATTTGGTACAGGTTTTCATTCGCCTCACTCTTGGTGAAGCCAAGTCCAGTGAAATAGCTGTCGATCCATGTGTACCAAGCACATGGTGCTTGCTTCAGCCCATACAACACTCTTTTGAGTCTGCACACATGCGACTTGTTGCTGAAGATCTCAAATACTTCAGGCTGCTCAATGTACACCTCTTCCTCGATGATCCCATTAAGGAACACAGTCTTCACATCCATCTGATGAATGTGCCAACCCATCTACACCGAGATAGCAAGGATGGTCCTTATGGAAGAATACCGTGCGACAGGTGAAAATGTTTCTTCATAATCAATCCCCTCGATCTGTGAGATGCCTCTGGCAACAAATATTTCCTTATACTTCTCGACGCTCCCATCAACAACTTGCTTTACCTTGTAGATCCTTCTTGATCCTACAACTGATTTACCCACCGGCCTTGGAACAATCTCCCAAGCATTGTTTCTAACAATGGAGTCATACTCCTCCACCATGGCATCTACCCATGTGGGCTCCTGAACTACTTCTTCAAAATAAGATGGCTTTGTCATGATACACTTGCTCATAAGAGCCATGTATCCAGTAAATCGGTCAGGTGATTGTCTCTGTCTGCGCTGTGATGTAGGGACTCATACATTCTGTGCCGCATCAAGCTTCAATCTCTTAGCTTCTGTGGTACGCTTTCTTTCTTGTCTAATGTTTGGTTCTGCATGAGTGGACTCCTCCACTCCATTAATATCCTCCTGTGGCTGATCCACATCTAGAGGCTCATCTTTGGGAACAAGAAGTTCCTCCTCTAAATGCAAGTGTAGCTCCCTCTCAAGCGACAACTTCATGGCTTTCACCTAATTTAATTTTATATCCCATCACACCACAGTCATCCGACGGTATGGCAAATACACATGATAATTATGGGGTGTTTCTATGTACCCCACACATATCCCAACTTCTGTAGTCGGCTCTAGCTTCTTCCTAGCATCCTTTGTCACATGAATGTAAACATATGAGCCAAAAATATTCAAATGAGAAATATTAGGCTTCTTACCAGTAAAATATTCTTCAGGTGTACTCATGCCAAGTACTCTATGAGGACAACGGTTTTGCACATAAACCGCACTGTTGCATGCTTCCGCCCACAAGTGCATCGGTCGGCCCTGGTCATGTAGCATAGCTTGTGAAGCACCCACGACCGTTCTATTCTTCCTCTCTGCGACCCCATTCTGTTGTGGGTTATGAGGTGCTATGAGTTCTCTTAAAATTTCTTCTTTGCTATAGAAGTCTTTGAATTCACCCGAGATATATTCACCACTATTATCGCTTCGTAGAGCCTTCACTTGCTTCCCTGACTCCTTCTCCACCAATGCTTTAAAATCATAGAGCTTTGAGAATGTTTCGCTCTTCTTCTGCATGAAGAAGATCTAGCATCTACGAGAATAGTCATCAACAAATATAACATAATACCTGTGTTTTGCTGTTGAAGCAACTGAGAAAGGTCCACACACGTTTGTGTGAATTATCTCCAGGATCACTGAAGCACAGTTCTCCTTCTCATGAAAGGTGGTCTTCACAAAATTACCCATAGTACATCCCTTGCACTGATCTGACTACGCAAGAGTACCCTTGGGAAGTCCATTAGAAATTTGCTGCAAAATCTTCAAAACGCCATGGTGAAGATGGCTCAATATTATGTGCCATAATTCACCCTCATCCCGGCTCACCACTTCTTCTGCTTTGCCCATCATTGCAGCACAACCATCTACCTCCAGCTTGTAGAGAATCTTAACTTGAATCCATATCCTCTTGGTTTGAATCGTTGTTTTATGTCGCAGGAAAGCTTTTCCATCGCTAAAAACAACGTCATAACCTCTGTCTTCCAACATTGCGACCGAGACCAAGTTCTTCTTCAGACCTAGAAAATGCATAACATCTTCAACACAAATGGATTACTTGACTCCCTCTCAAAGGTAATGGTCCCAATGCTGGTCGCATTGTATCGACCATCGTCGCCCATGTCTATATGCATTTGGAGGTCCTTCTCCTCCAGGTCACTAAACAACTCCTTGTCTCCCATCGTATGGAAAGACGCACCACTATCAAGATACCACACCGATCCCATTGAGATTGAAACAAAGCATGTGATCAAAGGTAAAGAAAGTTAAAATTGCGAGGCTAAGGCCTGTCCAGCTGTAGCTCCAACAACCTTCTTGTTCTTCTTCTTTTGTGGGCAGTTAGTGGCGAAATGCCCATGTTCGTGACAGTGAAAACACTTCACTTTGGACAAGTCCTACTTCTTGCCTTTCGCACCGGATTTAGAAGGATTTTTCTTCCCCTTACCTTTCCTTGCTTTGGTAGCGAAAGTGAAATTCTATTCATCTTCATTCTTTGATGAAGATCCATCCCTGATACCCCGCCTTATCTCCTCTTGCACAAGATCCTACCAAAGTCGCTCCCATCCTCGCAGTTTCTCTCGTCCATTGACAGAGTCTTCGTAGCTATGCCAACTCTTCAGAAGCCCAAGAAGAGCCAAGCTCACCAAGTCTTGTATCAAGGTAATTCCCATTTCGGTTCATCCCCACTATTGTGAATGGCTCCATTGAGATATTTTTGGATACGCTTGCCCTTCTTCCTTTTATTTTACGAGCTTATCTTTTAAATTACCAACTTCACTCTAGTCATACCTTTGGAAAGAATTTGTCAAATCCTTCACAATTCAAATGAAATTGGCTTTCCGGCCAGAAGGTGGACAAAAATATAGCTTCACACCTTCAACGAAATTCTTCTTGTCTTTATACCTTTTTTTCATGAATGATAATACAGCATCACTAGATCACGACTTGGGAACATAGCTATAGGTAAATCATGGCAGTCCATTGTCTTCAGCTACTTCTGTCCTGTCTTCAAGACTATGTAATTCGGTATACCATCGAGGGCATACTCCAATACGCTTACATTGAAAGACATTTCAATATATCAACATGTACGCACAAAAATTTTCTCTGTTACGCGATTCGATTGTCCTAACGACTCAACAATTATTCACAATTGTAATCTTCAAGAATTAACCCTGCTCTGATACCATGTAGAAATTATATACAAGATGCATGTATATATCTGTATTCTCCTGATATAACAATATTTATCTTCTTGCTAAATACAAAATCCTTCTCCTGTTAATCTTTTGCGGAAATTTAAAACTCAATTGCAAACACATGAAGCAATAAAAAAAATCGCACATAACACAGTTGTTTAACAGGAAATCCTGAAGCTGAAAACCCCAAATATCATATATTATGTATCATGGAGATCATGTAACAATGTCATACAAATATTAGTACATCAAACTCTCAGTACAATCAATCTTCACACACTAATCAGAAGAAATTTGTAAATCCATGCACTGATTTCTTGCCACCTGATAGCCTGCCTCCACTATGCAATCCCTGTTGAAGAAGACCCATGAATGAATTCGAATCTACCTTGCCTTGACTGCGCAATCCTCATTGGAAACTCTAATGTGTGTGTGATGAAATCAATGCATCACTATAGTCACAACGGATAGTTTTCCCTTTCACCTATCTCTCCACTAGGTCTCCACTGGAACTGACATGCACTATAGTTAACTTGTGTTTCTTTTCAGTTGTTAGTGAATTATTAGTTGTGAATTAATTAAATAATTAATTCACTTAACTCTCACTAGTGTATCTTTCAGTTAGACTAGATACAACTAGCTCAACTGAGTTTAACTCCATTAACTGAGTTAAAATAAATAACAACTCCATAAACTACTCTTCCAACTCTGTCATAACTTTGCCACTTCAGTTCTAACTGAGTCCTCCATGCATGAGTCACCATAAACCATAGGAATTGCATAATTCCTTTAGCCCACTGATTTTCCAAATATGTATACTGAAATAAAGTGCTCCAAGAGAATAAGTTGATGTTTATTGTCGGATTATTATTAAGAGCTAATAATAATCGACATGTATATATTTTTAGATCGATGATCTATAAATAGAATTCGCCCAATATTCTAAAAATAGAATTTCATCTATTTTCCCAACTTGACCAACCATCCACAAATAACATCCTGCAACTTCTGAAATATGATCACCATATCTAAAAATAGACATAGTCTAAAAATAGACTTGCACCTAAAAATAGCCTGTGGGCCTACTTAGTGAAGGCGACTAATTTTCACTAAGCTTCATCATCTTGTTGAATCTCAACATGGTTACCCAGAAAAATCACAATGTCCAAATAGGAGAAGCTCCCCCATCCACTGTAGTAAATACTTGTCCAAATCCCAAGTGTGCAGATATACCATTTCCTCATGACACAGTGATGGTTATCCATGAACTACCCTCTTTGGAAAATGAAGATCCCCATCTCACTGAAATGTTCAGTAAAATGCGTCCACCTGGTATGCCTAGATATGGGTTGGGATATCTAGAGTAGCTTGACAGTCTGATTCCAAATTCCAGATTTGAAAATCCTACTCCTCCAGATTGTAAAAAGCCTTCAAAACTAGAGATGTATAAATTTTTTGATATAATGGAAGGGTGTCATAGAATTGACACTCAATGGATGAAAAATATGCTGAATTGGGATCTGTATACTCATCCTGAGGCTAGAGAATTCAATTCTAGCACCACTATAGAATAGAAAACTGCACTTTCCTTGGAATGGAAAGACTACATGGAGATAACAAATTCTTGGATCTCATTTTATGCTTGGAGAAAGCTAAAATATCAACCTACTGTATATATGGCAGATGCAGAAAGCTCATCTGCACAAAGGCATATGTCGACAACTTGTGATGGTAGCAAGCTTAAAACCACTTCTACTTTTCCTCCTTATAAAGGGATCCTACTAGGAGAAGTAGGAAGCTCAACAAAAGCTATTCCCCTTGTTCTCAAGGATGATTCTGCTCTTGGAAATGATGGAAGAATACAAAGAGTAAGTGAACAAATAAATTGGACAAACACCGCTTTAAAAGGGTTAGAAATGAATGCTGCAAAAACCCAAGAACAAAAGGAATGTTTCAACTCTTTGGAAGTAGCTGTAAAAAGTGTGAATCAAAGCCTGAATGATGTCAATTTTTCTGTCTCTGTCTTAAAAGGATTTGTGAGAGAGTCTGCTGAAGAAATAACAGACAGAGTAAGGTTTGAATCACTAACCTCATAGAATCTCATAAAATACCTTTTAGAAAAATTTGAAAAATTATCTGTTGCTCCCAAAGAAAAAGAAATTTCAAAATCAATGTTGTTTACCCACTAAATACCCATCAAATATCCAAAGGCATCAATAGAAAAATTTGTGTTCTTATTCCCAAAAGAACAGAAGACTATAAAAAAGCCTCAGACTACTGGAGAAATTTCTCTACTTTTCCTAGAAGAAACATCTGAAGAAATCCTTGAAACCTCAAGACATCATCTGTTTCCTATATATGAACCCTTGTCTAGCCAGTTCACTAGATACCCAAAATCAGATCTTAGTGGCAAAGGAAAGATGCCCAAAACTCATACTTTCCATTCAGGAGAATATGAGGAATGGAATATTGATGGGTTGAGTGCAGGACAAATAAGATAGATGATAGACCAAATGTACACAAAGTAAAAAATCATGTTTATGAGGGGAAATTCAGAAATTTAATCGTGCGAAACACTCATTCAATGTTTTACGGGAACATTACAAAGATGGTGGGAGGTAGAATCCTCTTCAACTCTTATACAAAAAATGGAAGTTCAAGTGGTTAAAGACGAAGCAGGAGATGTATTCCATAACGAATATGGCACACCCAAAAACAATATGATTGGAGCAAGTTAACATCTTTCATTCTTGAACATTGGTGTGGGCCAACATTAGAAATATAAAATAAACATGAAAAGTTTCTTATGAACCTTAAATGTAAAAAGATGTCTCAATATGAAGATTTCCACAGAGACTGGACTCAGAGAATATATGAAGTCAAAGAAATCCAAAATTCTTTGTGGAAACATCAACATCACAGAGCCTTCTATGATCAACATCTTGTGCATCAAATATCTTATGATTAACATCAACAGGCTATTCACAAAACACTTTATTTCCGGTTCAGAAGCACACACCCAATTTACTTAACAATATCATTCTTTATAGAGAAGAACACACATTCATATATATTTAACATATCAATTAATGCCATATTTTTATAAAGGTTCATCCACATGTTCATACCTTAACAACACAACATAGACCTAAGTTATTCAAACCTAAGAAACAACTCCATTGGCCTCACGGGGCAAGCATTTCACTAATGAAATCCCAGTGTTAGCACCATTGAACCCTTCTTGCTGTAGAAGGTTAGCATAAAGCCATCGATCCTATGAAACATTCATGCTTATCAATGCATCCCCACATGGTCCGTAACCTATCAATTAACATATCTACACAATGAATCAAGACTTATCATGCAAACCACCAACCTACCATTCATTCACATTTTACTCTTGAAGCCATAAAAGGTTTCTGCATGAGAAATACTTATCTTGAATTTATAATAAATATGGGAAACTAAGTTAGGGACTTAAACTCTCCACCCAACCATAGAAAAACTACAGTCAAGATACTTGCATCTTTCACCCCTGAGCCATATTCCAAGGGTGTGAGGTGGTCTTACTCAAGGGAATAAACACCAATCTTCCAGCCAAAATGGGGACTCTAAAGTTTCTTCTTCCTCCACCCACCAACTACTCAACAATTCAAAAATGGACAGGGAGTTCCAGGATGAACTACTGCACCCTATAACTATCCAATGGAGCACAAAAAAACTTCATAGAAATTAGATTCTTGTTTATCTCCTCTTTTTTACGCTACCTCCTGCAACTCAGCTCTCCTTCTACAAAATTCCAAGCTCTCTCTCCACCCACTCAAGTCTGAGATATTTTTCTCTCTTCTGAAAGAAACACACCTTCTCTCCTTTTCTGTTCCTTACCTGAATGATTCCTATGTCTCCATTCTTGAATGAATGTGAATGAATCTCCTCTCCTATTTTCTGTTGCTACGAAGTTACCTGCCAACACTTCCCTTCTCATTAATTTTCATGTCCTTTTCTTTCTGTTTATCTTGTTGTAGTTTCCAAGCCAGCATGGGATTATCCTTACTATTTCAACCCAATTAATTTCCAATAATAGTCCCATCATGGGAATTTAAAGCTAAACAAACAACCTTTAATGGTTGTCATATAGTTCATATTTTTCCTTCCTTCAACAAGCAAGCTGAGTTTCCCAAACAATTTGACCTCCCCAAAACTCTTGGAATCTGTGTTCCTTACTCAACCCATTTTTTTTTCAATATACATGATGATATTACATGGCCAAATCGAGCCATTCATGACTGGGATATCACAGATTCCCCCCCCTTGGGGGAGCACTGTCCTTGGTGTTATTTGTCCCTACACACAGAGAAACATGCTAAATAAGGAAAAACCCTACATAATATCTTTGAACCTTTATATTTACAACTCTTTACAACATTTACAAATATTCACATGTCATAAATTCACAGTTGTGTTCCCAAAAAATAAGCAATTTTAAAAGAAATTTTCAATAAGATTAACTACTTTCTATGGCTTTGTGCAATTTCCTGGTGCTTTTGCTGCACCAAATTTGGCTTGGATTATTGCCTTTGTTCTGGATATTAGTGTGCCTCCAATATATATCACTGCCTTTCTTTGCACTCCTGTTCCATCAATGAACAATCCTCATCTCATTGCTTCCTGATACAACCCCAATGTGCTTCTAATCTCGATCAACTATGCTCATGGCCAAGAATTCCAATTCATTTTCCAGCCTTCCCTTCTCTGCTTATTAGTCCCTTGGGAAATACGACTACCCTCTTTCTGTGCAGTAATTGACTTTCCAATTTTAGGCATCCCCTTCTTTGCTTCTGAGTCCCTCGTGTTGGCTCCCTGTGATTTGCAAGATTAGCAAGAACAACTCTGCAGGGAACCACATCAAACCACTTTGGAGTCCAAGGACCTAGCCTTCCTGGACTCAAAGAGGGCTCTCTCTATTTTGTGATGAAAATGATGTGTCTTTATGCTTATGTTTCTTGATTTTAGGCTAGTTATGAAGTTTTAGGACTATTTGTTTTGTTTGGTTGATTGATTGATTAATTGAGTGATCGTTTCGGTTGAATAGATAAACCGTGGGAAGCATTAATCCATTTGGATATGGAGTCATAAAAGGATTTAATTGTACATCAAATATGCAAGGGTTTTCATAGGGCAAGCTAACTATATCAAGTGGATCTTTTTATATTAGATGAACTATGAAATGGAAGCAAGTTGTGAAATTAGTAAAACTAAAGGGAAATTAAGAATCCCTTAACCATACTTCAAACAAGAAAAGCCTTTTAAGATAACTGTTTGACAGGAACTAAAGAGAAGGGAAAATCATAAATTCCTTTAGCTAAACTCTACTAAGTAAGCCTTAAGACAACAATCCAGCAATCCTAGAGAGTAGGACACCCCTGAATTCTCTAGCTATTACTTTCAGAAAAAAAGAAAAAAACATTTAAGGTAACAGTCAGTGAAATTAAAGAGCAGGACACCCCTGAATTCTTTAATCAAACTTCAAAGAAGGCCTTTAAAGTAATAATTTAAGAAAAACCAAAGAGCAGGGAAAACCATAAATTTATTTGGCCAGACTCTACTAAGTAAACTTCAAGGAAACACACTAGGTGGAACTAAAGAGCAGGACACCACTAAATTCTCTAATCAAACCTTGCAGAAGAAAACATTAAGATGAAAGAAGCAGACAAAATTAAGGTGCCAAGACAACATATCTTAATCTAAAATTTCTATTCTTTAATCAGAGAAATGATGGACAATATGGAAAACAGAAGGGAAACATTGAAAAAGAAGGATAACATAACCATTAACATAGCTTAAGAATCCTGTGAACATGCTTTTTTTACTGATGTCCAAAATAGTTACAATACTCCAGTGCAAAAATCTTTGCAACTTAGAGTCTGATCAAAATCTAGCCTAGCAATAAACCCAACAACCAAAAACTAACCAACCAGCCAACAATAAAAATTAATAATAGATGCAATATTTATCTACAGATGAGGAGGTGATCAGATTAGAGAGTAAATGTAATCTTGACCTTTGAGACCATGCAATGCCCAAGGCAAAATATCACTGACTAACTTGCTGTAATAATAACTTTTAACTTAACTGATGAGATAAATTTTAGGATATTTTTGACTTTTATGGCTTTTCATTAACTTTTACAATAACTGTTGAGCTACTTAAAATATCTCTGACTGCTTTTTTAGCTGTAGCTGTGTTTATTGTAGTGAATTTAGGCTATCGGTGGCAAATGTGATTTGAAGGAGTAATTGCTGAGTGCCTTAGTCATCTTGGCTCTTTTTTTTCCCTGATTTGGCTTTGATTTGTCCTTTACCCTCTAATTTATCTTTAACTTGGATTTGCCTTGTCCTTAATTCTGTTTCTATCTCTCATCTCTCTTTTACCATCCTTTCTTTAATCTTTCTGTGTTTCGCCTTTAATCTTTGTCTTTTAATCCTGTTTTTGTATTTTAACCCTTGATTGACCTTTTATTCCTTTAACCTTTGACTGTCACGGTGAAATTTTTGACTGTGTCCCTTAACTGTGTTTTTACTTGTCCTTTGTCTTCACGCAACCGTTGTAAACATTCTTTTATTTCTTTATTTTTCACTCTAGAGAACTCCTGCTGCCCCTGTGGTGTTCGGATGATCAACAACGGTCATGATCCATTGATGGTTCAGATTGATCTTGTGCTCCTAGTTCCTTAGATGAGAAAGGCCTTCAGATCATCACCCAGAGGACCTGTTTAAAACATTTTTCAGACTTTGGAATGAAATTATGCATTTCTGCCATGTATTACCACCTGTACATTAAAAAAAAATTATTAATTTAAAACCTGCGTTGTGGACAGAGTCCAGATAACGGTAGCCTTTGGTATTCTGAGCTTGTTTGGGGCTTTTCGGGTCTTTTGGATGCATTATAAGGTTTTATGGTGGCTTGGGGTTTATCACAACAATACAGGGCTTACAAACATACAAATAGGTAGATGGTTTTGTCAATAGGGCGCGAGAGCGGTGAGTGGTTTTTGCATGGGGAAATAGTGGTAGGGTGGTTTTGGTCGCGGGGATGCGATACCATAGAGGGAGTGCCACGTGGCAGGAGGGATGAGGGCACATACTTCCCATTTCTCAAGGTGCATGGTGTTGTAAATGGTGGGGAGTTTGGAGTGTGATAGGGGCTGGGGACCGTTAGATCGGGGAGGCAGATATCTGATGGTGATCGGGTTTGGATGGAGCAACGGGTAATTTTAGACAGTGGGGCCTGAGAGGATACGTCGCATAGGGTTTATTATAGTGCAAAGCTTTGGGTTTTAAATAGGACCGGGGTCTTTGTAAAGCGGGGCCCAGGTATATTTAAGAGCAAGGGCTCTTTAAAGGGTTAGGGTCAGGGTATTATGAGAGCGGAGGCTTAGGTTAAGAAGACAAGGGTTTAAAATGTATGAAGGGTATGGTAGAATAGACAGGGTCTATTCGTTAAGAGTGGGACCCGAAACAAGAATTCATTCAAAAACAATGTAAAAATGGATTTTTACATTGTTTTGATGGAAGAAAGGGAAATGAATGAAGTGGAGGATTAAAATAGGTTTTTTAGCAATGTGAATGGGGTTTTGGATAGGGGAAAGGTGAAAATGATGGATTTAGGATAAAAAACATGGATTTTTAGAACATGAGGGTACTGAAAGAGGAAAAATGAGAGATAGTAAATAGGTTAAATGAAAATAATGAAGGCAGTGAGATCTCTGAAAATAAAATGATAGTCAGGGAATGTTTATTTTCAGCAGACTGTAGAAAATCCATAGTCATCTAGTGATACTGTGAATACATGAGACTAACATCTTGGGCAATCCATCCCTTGGAAAGGATTCATCACATCGAAAGGAGTTCAAATTTAAGAAACATATTTGCCTTCAAAACTACCATACAGTCATAACATGATTCATGGTAATCGATTGACATCATTGGTGTTAGTGTATCACAATGGCCCCATTCTTGAAATATTTAATATACGTGCCACTAAACATTTGATATATTTCAACTGAAACTATTTATATTGCAGCCAAGTCCATCCACTCAACTGGGTGATTTAAAGATTTCCTGCATCATATCAGATATGCCTCCATAAGTTTAATCATTAAGGAAATGTAATATTTTTAAATCATGCCTCACCATCAATTAATTCATGTGAACTTGGAATTCTCCTTTAATTCATATAATGGAAAACTAGGGTAGCTCATAACCCAAACCATCATAGATTATATTGTTGAATTTATATTCATAAAACAAAATATCAGAAGTCATGAAATATTGATACTTATCTTGGTTTTCTTCTTGTTTCTTGCTTTACATACACTTAATCGATATCCAACCAGGTAAGCACCCAATGCCTTCTCCTCAGTTTGACCACGTGCACACACGATATTGGTTTCCCGTTAAAAATAATCCAGTGCCTTCTCTTTACTTTGACCACATAAAAAAACTAGATTGGTTGCCCGTAGAGAAGCATCCAGTGCCTTCTCTTCACTTTTACTACGTACGAACACCAGATTGGTTTCCCGTCGGCAAGCATCTAGTTTCTTCTCTTCACTTTGACCATGTACAAACACCATATTGGTTGCTCGTCAGCAAGCATCCAATGCCTTCTCTTCACTTTGACCATATACACACACCAGATAGGTTTCCCATCGACAAAAATCCAATGCCTTCTCTTCACTTTGACCACATACACACACCATATTGGTTACCCATCGACAAGCATCCAATGCCGTATCTTCACTTTGACCATGTACAGACAACATGTTAGTTTCCCGTTGGCAAGCATCTAGTGCCTTCTCTTCACTTTGACCACGTACACACACCAAATTGGTCCAGTGACTTCTCTTTGATTTAAAATTTTCTAAGTGACTCATTGGCCTCAAGATGAGCACTTAAACCCAATCATACTTTGATGACTATGGGCACTACCACCCAGGTAGCCTTTTTTCAACAAGATATAGGTGTGTTTCACACCCGTGTAGGCCCAGGAAGTCCCATACTTGCTTGTGTGTGTCATTACACATTATAAGGCCCCAGACAATCCCATACATGTCTGAACACTTTTGAACATACACAACACATAGACCCAAATAGTGCCATACCTACCTGTCATGAACACATAAACACAATGCACAGGTCCAAACAATCCCATACCACCTAACCTGAACACAGAAACATAACACACAGGTATAGAAAATCCCATACCTACTTGACCTGAACACATTGCACATCACACACTTATATACATGGTATGAAACAACACACGTAATACAACTTTACCCCATTCCCATGCACAACACATGCACATGTACAACAAAATAACATATACACACAATATATCACATTACACAATATCAAAATAATCCATGTACCACCTTGTTTCTCATGGCATATTACCACGTTGCCATTAATCCAGATACCACCTTGTCTCTCATGGCATATCACCATGTTGCCATTAATCTAGAGACCACCTTGTCTCTCATGGAAAATCACCATGTTTCCATTAATCTAGAGACCACCTTGCCTCTATGCATGTGAACTAGGCCATACTGCCTCATTTTGTTTTCCCACATTCTTAAACTTGACATGGGCATGGTATGAGAGATATGTTCACATGATTATAAGTTAGAAAAATTCTCCTTTTTTCCCAATAAATTACTCATCGCACTAGTAATTCTTTTCATGTTTTCCATGTTAGCATTAAACATGTTTACATAGTCCCTCTTCCACAAGAAGAGTCCCTTCAAGGCCCTGTCAGACAAAATGGCATTCTCATAGGTATAAACATATACATAAATAAGAATGAGCATGTATTCCATATACCACCATCCATTGGAAAAATCATGGATGCATCATACAAGTATCCATAAACATAATCACATATGCAATATATAAGTATCCATCAAAATAATCATCTATGAATTATATAAGTACACATGTAGGTATAATAAAGGGTTAAGAGAAATCCCTTCTTTCCATTTTTGTGGCTACACATATCTCTATCCATTATTCTCATGGACCCAACCAGCCCAATAGGTTGTTACATTACATAATCATGGCCATAACAACCATTAGCTTGTGCCAAACAATTCCAAGGTTTAAATGACTCCCTGGTTGAGTCCAAACATGCGTTATACAATCTATTCACATTGTTATTGTTTTCATTCTCAATTTCTGATCTCTTCATGTCCACTTCCCAATAATGTTCCATCTCACCTAGAACTTTACTCAGATGTTCCCCTTCATGCATATCCAACACTTGCCATTTTCAGGGTTCTATGTCCTTCCTACCACTCCAAACTCCTTAGTCCAAGATCCCCAAGCATGCTATTTCGAAATTTAAAAATAGGAAACCAATGCAAGATGATAACAGAGGAAATTATTTCAAAAGGATATTTCAAAAGGACACGAAATTCACAACAACATTCGTTCACAAAACAACAAGTAAAACAAGATTGTAAACAAGACTAAAACCAACATGACAACCAAGACCAAGACCAACGTGATAACCAAACCAAAAACCAACATCACCATGCACAAGTATAAAACAAATTGATATCAAGTCAAGAAGTGAGTAAATTAATCCATACTACATAAGCATAATTAAGTAGTACCCAAAATTAACTCAATCTCCATGAGTCAACATTCATGGAACTTTCAGCCATCATACACACTTAAAAAATCAGATCAGTTCAAGGTTTATTTACAAGGCTAGCATCAACCTTGAAGCCTTATGTTCCCCAAAAGTTCATAGGGAATTTCCCAACACATACATTTGTGTGCCAAGAGGCTTGATGGGATGCCCCCTCTTCCTTCTTAGTATCTTGCCTTGTTGTTGCATGTCTCGGTTGTTAGAAAATCAGAAAGGCAGAAATATTTTATTATACTTGATAATTACTTGTGACATACTTGTGTTATTATTAACTTTATTATGTTCTTCTTTTATCTTATTTCATAAAGAAATTACCAAAACAATCGCATGAAGATCAAAGACACCAGATGTAGGAAGATAGCAAGGGAAAAACCCCAATCTAGGGGGAAACCTAGTCAACAACTCTTCCTTCAATAATTTTCTTGACATAATCCAAGACTCTTGACTTAAGACACAAAATTACTCCACACCAAGTCAACCCTTCCAGTAGCTTTGATCTAGACATTCGACCATATAGCAGCAAAACCTTTGATCTATGGAGCAACAACTACTTTGACCTATGCGACTTAGGACATCGAATTATGTAGCAACAACACTTCAACCCCAACAACTTCGATCTAGAAAAAACAACTAGTAGCAACAAATTTGACCTAGTAGCAACTGGAAGAGACAAATTCGATGCAACAATATAGAATTCGATCTTCCTAGAAAGTCCACACGTGTGAGAGATAGATGGCCCAAAACTTCGATCCTGCAATTTCTTGTCTCCTTCTTCTGTTAAAAGATAATGGAGAATCCTTAATTTGTGAGGGTTGGTTCAAAGAACCTTAGGATAGGAATTAGTTTATATTTCTTAGGGTTTGGTTCTAACTTCCCTACATCTATGTGTGCTATATAATGATTGAGTTGTATTGAGAATGTAGAGCATTCTGTAGAGTCAGACTCTCTTGGTTCAATCTCTTGATTGTAGATCTGACTAGTTTTTTATTAATGAATTCAATCTATCATATTTTATCATGGTATTAGAGCTCTAGGGTTGGATCATAGCCAGAGTGCTATGATCCTTGTGAGTATCTAGGTGGAAGAGGAGAAGCCTTTGATGACTGAGTGAATTTTTTTCTTTCTTTCAGGAATTGATCAGATCAACACATTTTTCAGAGGAGGAACCACACTGATAAATGCAAACCCATGGAGGGAATCCACACCGATAAGCATTGATCTGTGCGGAAGAATCGTGTCGATATCCAAAACCGTTATACAATTCTATCACTGACGCGATCAACGTTGAAATTAATCAAGTACGCCGATGCACGAAGAGAGGATTTGAAAACAAATATGTGCCAGTGCTTTCCCATTGATGAGAAAGAGATATGAGACAGATCTACTGTCGGTGAAAGTTTGTCGATGAAGGAATAAATTTTAGACATATCCACTGCCGGTGAAAGTTTGTCGATGAAGGAATAAATTTTAGACATATCTACTGCCAGTGAAAGGTCGCCGATGAAGGAAGAGATCTGAAGAATATCTATTGACGGTGTAATCTTGGTGTAGCAGGAGCCAGAGAGCCCATGCTGAAGAAAACTCCGTGGTGGAATCAGAGAGCTCGTGTTGAGAAACATAGAGCCTATGGCACAGTGTGCAAAGTAGAGTAGGGTAGATCCATTTTTTTTCTTGTCAATTACTCGAAGTTTTTTTTAGAATCGTTAAGATGAAAAATCAAATAATTGAGGCATACTTGAATGAGAGAAACAAGCTCGATGGTTCCAGTTACTCTAATTGGAAGTTCAAGATGCAGTCTGTGCTAGAAGCACAGAGTGCCTGAACGATTGCAAATGGGGATGAGCCAAAGCCAATAGCAGGTGTCGGTGCAGCCACATCGATTCAAGACTGGGAGAAGAGATAAAGAAGGGAAAAGACACAATTGAAGATGTCAGTAAAAGACTACATGATACCTCATATCAGAGAATGAAAATCTGCAAGTGATATCTGGACGGTGTTGAAGGATCTGTATGAAATCAGGAATAAAAATAATCTCCTGTTCTTGAAGAGCAAGCGTCTCTCCATAAAAATGGAGGAGAATGAAGCAGTTGCTGCTTTCATATCTCAGATCAAGAATCTTAAGAACAAATTGGCAGACATCAGTGAGACAGTTGTAGACACAGATTTGGTCACGATTAACATGAATGGTATGACTGATGACTACCATATGTTTATCACTGGGTTAAATGCGAGGGAGAAAGCCCCAAAATTTGAAGAATTGACAGGAATATTAATGCAAGAAGAAGAAAGAAGATCGACTCTAAAACCCTAGAGTGCAGATCTTGCGTTAATGGCAAAGAAGAAATCCTTCATAGCAAAAGGAAATTCATCGCATCAAAGCGAAGGAAACCCACAAAAAAGACCGAATCAATCTCAAGGTATGCACCCTAATAGGAACGATTCAATATTAAAATGTTTCTATTGCGGTAAAATCAATCATATGGCTAAGCATTGCAGAAAGAAGAAACTTGATGAAGGACAACAGAGACATAAAATACATGCAGGTCATTTCGCAGATGATGACCATGATCAGGATTTCAGATTGTTCATGGCTGAATATGATGAAAATGTCAAAGCAGACATCTGGTATGTCGATTCAGGACTATCCACCCATATGGCAAGGAACAAACAATGGTGAGCATCCACCCATATGACAAGGAATAAACAATGGTTCAAAGATTTCAAAGAAACCAACAACAGAGCGAAAATATACCTTGGTGATGATAGAGGTTATCAGATCAAAGGGTACATGAACATTCTTGTTATTTTTCCTAATGGTAACATCAAACACATTCAAAATGTGATGTATGTACCCAGAGTTACAAAGAATCTGATTTATGTATCCATGATTATAGATCAGAACCTCAAGGTATAATTCTTTAAATCTCATTGTTATATTAAAGATTTGTTGAATGGTATGAAGACTATTGCTTCAAGAATTCGAATAGGAGGTCTATACAAATTAACTGTAAGGACATCACCACATCGAGCTTTGACATCATTTTTTAACTACAGAATAGCTATGGCACCAGAGACTTGGTCACATCAACTTCAACGATTTGCTGTTACTCCAGAAAAAGGGAATGGTAAGAGGTCTTCCTACTTTAAAACAAGTGCATAATGATTGTGATGCCTGTGCATTAGGAAAGATGCATAGAGAAGAATTCCCTGTTTGAGTAGAAAATAAAAAGAGAGATATACTTGAATTAGTGCATATTGACTTATGTGGACCTATGCAAACAAGGTCATTAGGAGGTGCACTGTATTTTCTACTATTTTTTGATGACTACACAAAGTTTTCTTGGGTATATTTTCTTAGTAAGAAAAGCCATACATTTGAATATTTTAAGAAGTTCATAACAATGATTGAAAAGCAAACAGGGAAGTATATAAATATTCTATGCTCCGATCAAGGGGGAGAATACAGGAAGGCTGAATTCACCAAGTATTGTAAATACTATGGAATATTGCAGCAATTCACAGTACCCCATACTCCTCAGCAGAACGGAGTAGCGGAGAGGAAGAAAAACACATTGGTGGAGTGTGCTCAGAGCATGCTGAAAGGTAATGATATTTCAAATGGTTTTTGGGCTGAAGCATTGAATACTGCAGTTTATTTGAAAAATAAGTGTCCTACAAAAAGTATCGAGTTTAAAACTACTTTTGAAGCATTGTTTGGATTCCAACCTACGATAAAACATTTGAGAGTATTTGGCTCTAAATCCTTTGTCTATATTCCAAAGGAAGAAAAAATAAAATTAGATTCAAAAGCCATCAGATGCACCTTTGTAGGGTAATGTTCAGAATATAAAGCCTATAGATTGTTTAATCCTTCTACTCACAATTTTTTTTTCAGTAGAGATGTCATGTTCCATGAGAAGGTTTATGATGAATCTGATAAAAGCAATGAGGAACGAGATATTCGTTTGTTGGTGGAAGGAAGTGAAGAAGAGGTGACAACCATGTAAAGAAGAAAAAGGCAGAAGAAAAAAATTTAGATACAACAATCGAGCCGAGTCCTTCAAAGGAAATTCAGAATAGGTTGGAAACCACACCAACGCTCAGAAGATTAGGTAGGCAGACTCAATTTCCTGCTAGATATAGGGAAAATTCCTTTATAACTAGTATTATGAATGTTGTAGAACCTTCTAGTTATATATAATCCAATCAATGTAGTGAATGGAAAGAAGCTACGAAACAATAATATGAATCAATTATAAAAAACAACACTTGGGAGCTAGTTAAACTACTCAAAGGGAAACAAACCATAGGTTTTAAATGGTTGTATAAACCCAAGTTTAATGCAGACGGAAGTATAGATAAACTAAAAGCTAGATTGGTAGAAAATGGGTATTCACAAAAAGAAGGCATTGATTATGAGGAAACCTTCGCCCCCGTAGCTAAACTAAATACTATTAGAATGATGATTGCTTTAGCTACTAGACATCACTGGATGATTTACTAGCTAGATGTAAAGTCTACATTTTAAAATGGGGAATTGAAAGAAGAGGTTTAATTAGAGCAACCTGAGGGGTTTTTCCAGAAAGGGAAATAAAATTTAGTCTGCAGATTAAAGAAAACTTTATATGGACTAAAACAAGCACCCAGGTCATGGTATGAAAAGATAGATTCATTTTTTTCTGCAACACAGTTACAATAGAAGTAAAATCGACCCTAATATGTATACTTTGAATGATGAAAAGGGGCGTATAGTGTTGATTTCTTTGTATGTAGATGATCTAATTCTTACAGGAGATGTTGTTGATCTAATCAAAGAAATAAAGGAGCAAATTTCACAAATGTTTGAAATGAAAGACCTTGGTGAACTAAGATATTGTTTGGGTCTTAAGATCTAGAGAGATTCAGGACAAAATTTTCTATCATAGGGTAAGTATGTCAGGGGTCTACTGAAAAGATTAAGGATGGATCACTGTAAGGTTGCAGCAGTACCATTACATCAGAACATTAAACTTCAGAGTGAGGATGGCTCTAAAGAGGCAGCTGCGACACTCTATAGACAATTGGTTGGGAGTTTAATCTACTTAACCACTACTAGACCAGATTTGGATTATGCAGTTAGTGTGCTAAGTCAATTTATGTCCAAGCCACCTGAGAGTCACTTGATTGCAAAAAAAGGAATCCTAAGGTATCTACAAGGAACCATAGATTATGGTATTATTTATACTGATTCTTCTGATGTTAGATTGAAAGGGTTCAAAAATTTTGACTGTGCTGGAAATGTGGATGACCGAAGATCCATAACAGGCTATGCATTCAACATTGGATCCAGGGTGATTGCATGGAGCCTTAAGAAGCAGAACACAATTTCCATGTCCTCAGCAAAATCAGAGTATCAAGCAATGTGTGCAACAACATGTGAGGTGATTTGGTTGCGATACTTCTCCAAGATGTCAGGGAAAAACATAAAGATACAACAACTATAAGATGTGATAACCAGATTTCAATCAAATTGGCTAATAGTCCGGTGTTCCACAAGAACACTAAGCACATTGTTACACAATTCCACTTTGTCGGGGAGAAAGTTCAATCTAAGGAAATCCATGTTGTATATTGTAAAACTTGTGATAATGTTGCTGAAATTTTCACTAAGCCTCTTGGAAAAATTAAATTTGAAAGGTTTAGGGAGATGTTTGGTATATTTGTGAACCCCTTCTCCATTAAGGGGGAGTGTTAAAAGATAATGGAGAATCCTTAATTTGTGAGATTTGGTTCGCGAAACCTTAGGATAGGAATTAATTTATATTTCTTAGGGTTTGGTTCTAACTTCCATACATCTATGTGTGCTATATAATGATTGAGTTGTATTAAGAATGTAGAGCTTTCTGTAGAGTCAAACTCTCCTGGTTCCGTCTCTCGATTGTAGAGTTGACTAGTTTTTTTATTACTGAGTTCAATCTATCATATTTTATCATCTTCAACTTCACACTTTTCACTATCTCTTCCTAAAGATCAAAATTATGTGTGTGTGTCCTCCAAATGAATCGAACAACTTCATATATATACTTTTGGTGATGTTGAATTACCTTTCTCAAGGTCGACTTGAGCTCCTTGAGGCCGACTTGGTGTGGAGGTGAAAAATGACCTATTTTTACTCAATAATGAATCTTTTTACATGATTAAAAAGCCCAAGAAGGGTCCTATTAAATGTACAATGACTCTAATGGCTCAATCTAAACCCTAGAGGTCCTCAATGGGGACTTTGACTAATAAAACATGACCCAATCATGAAACCCATGCTTTAATAAGTCATAAAAATAATATAAAATTTTACTTTTCATTCTTTTCATAAGTACATTTTTTTTTGTAATATTGGTAGGACTACATCTTCATCATGTCCAATATATCACCCTGATTGGGGTGGGGAATTGAACTGGTGATTTCACATCAAGGAGTGCCTTAACAGAGCACCCAATCACCATTTATCCAATACCTAGTGGACTTTTCATAAGTAAATTTCATTATGACTCAAATAAAATTATAAAGACAGAACCTAGTTACATTTTTCAACACTCCCTCTTAACTAGGGAGGTATTCATAATCACATATTCAAGTAAAAGGAAGATCTAAAAACTCATGAACCATGAAGGGTTTAGGCACCGTAATGCCATGGACTAGATTCCTGACCAAGGAAATATATCCAAGGCCCTTCAATAATTTAAGCACTCACGGTGCTACAGAGTATATTCCTAACCAAGGAAATCTATCAGGGTGGGACTAATATATACTAAATCTTTCAGCCTCTCTAGGTACCATCGGTCTTAGTTGCTAACCATCAACCCAAGGATCCAGGTGTGTATCTAAGGTCATATCTCTATGAAAAAATCCACCCTCTGTACTTTGGTATCCATACATCAAAACATAGTGCCAACCATATGTCCTCCCAAGAAATGTGTATCACATAGAAAGCCTCAACACTCCTGATTAACTCAATCGGTAGAAAATCCTCACCGATCAAATATATCGGTCACAAAAAATATCTCCCGATCAAACTAATTGATAACAACATGCTATCAAACCTTTGAGAGATTTACCTATACAAACACAACCCCAATAAGTAAAAAAATTTAAAATATACATAAGTAAACACAAACCTTTGGGGCTTTCAGACATTTAATGTTGCTTCTCATAGTAGGACTTAGATACTTCCAAACGAATCTTGTTAGAATATTCCTCAACTATACAACTTCCTTTCCTATTCACATGAAATAACATATTCTACAACCAGATCCCGCTTTCCTTCTTTCAACAACACCTCTAAAAACATTCTCCAATTTCTTCTTTCAAGGTATGACTATAATAGACCCTCCCTCTTAACTTGAGGAAATTTATTATATCTACGCTCCCTCTTATCTTAAGGACATTTCTTCTATCTAGGCTCCCTGTTAACTTAGGGAGATCAACTTCTTCTTATGAAATTAGAGAATATTTCATGACTTCCATCCTTCTCATCAAAGTTATATTGATCATTGCCATTCATAAAACTTCCTTCATCATTCTTATCAATCAAATCAACTTTACTTACAAACATAGTGAATATTATGTACCTTCACAACTTAGATAACGATCAGAACCAAATCTATAGAAGTATGAAGTTAACCATATCAAAATCATACAATAATGGAAGATTTAGAATTTTGTACACTAGATACCTAACTTTAGTTAGGTTCATAATCTGCAAGATACATATACTTTTATACTTCAACTTCTTGCCTAGGTTTTTATTACAAACCCTAAATATTTCAATCAAGATATCAATATCATTATATCTAGGGTTTCAATATTTCCTTTAGATATAGGACAAACACTTTTATGAAATATTGAAAACCCTAGAAACAATTCAAACAAGTAGCATTCTACAAAACATATAACAACTTTCAGAATTCACATGTTAGAATCCTACTAGGATTTAATACAAATCCTAGATTTCATATTTAGAGACACTAAGCCTTAATAATTGAACTAATCACAACACAATTTCAGGTTTCAACAACCTTTCATAAATCCTATATTATAACAATTGAAACAATATCATCATATACTAGAGAATTGAACTTCTACTAGGGTTTAGTTACAAAACCCTTGAATCCACAAACAATATCATCCTAGAATATCAAACTTTGGCTAGGGCCTAATTGCAAACCCTAGGACTTATGACCATCAACAATTAGGTCAACACATATACATATATATGACTTGATAAACATGCACAAGCATATCATAACATATAACAGGAAAATCCAAAGACAGAAACACATATACAAAGTTTAATCAGAGGGACAAACATATACCTAGGGATTCATTCTAGACATAATATAAAACAAGGGGCCTTCTTATAAACCCTACAAAACCCAAAATATCTAGGGTTTGAATACATAACACAACAAAACCAAATTTACCAAAACTTCACAGGTTCGAGATTTCATACATAACCATCCAACCCTAAAATATTAGGGTTTCCATAACCATACCAAAACCCCAAACATGACATCCTAAAAAAATTTTACACATCAAAATAACATTTTCTTAGACTTGACCAATAACCCTAAGTAGGTTAGGGTTTCACATATTTGACATACCCTTAAGTTAGGGTTTTACAGAGAAACCTTTTAGGGTTCCACAAGAATAATCAAAGATATGAGGAGGGTAGATTTATTTAATGATGAATCACCCAATCAAGAATATTTATGATTCAAGTAAGCCAGAAACAATGATTTTATTAATGTAGAATAGTTTATACAAATAAATGAATATAATTTTATCATGAAGAGTCAAAAGTTTATGGTCTAAGGCATACCTTTGTTTCTTAACAAACCTTGTAAATTCCAATGCTTTGTCTTATGAGGCCTTCTTCATAATTCCTGACCAGATCAACATGCTTTCCTAAACAAAGAAAAAATATAAAAGAAAAGTAATTAGCATGTAAGCAAACCTAGATAAGTACGGGAAACCAAATATGAAAAAGTTAATATAAGGAATACGATACTTATATTTGGAAATTGGTGAGGGCTCCCTCCAAACTCGAGGGATACCTATAACCTTATAAAAAAATTCAAAAATGTATTTCCAATATATGTTAAACCTACAAATACTTGAAAAAAAATTACAAAATGAAACAACTAAATCTTAGAGAAAATGACTCAATAGTGTAAGTCCCTTATATCTAATTCTTTAGTTTTATTCTTCTTTGGAGATCCTTCTTCAACAACATTAGCTTGATCCCTATTCCTCTTATCATTTTTTGGATTGTCACATAATCACTTTTATAGTGACCCATTTTATGACATTGGTAGCATTCTATTTTGGACATGTCTATCTTCCTTCTTGGCCCTTTAGACTTCTTGATGCTTCCTTTATTATGATGAGAGGAGTAGTAATTTGAAACTTTATCATCTTCATTATTGGTTACTAATGAGATTCTAATATCATCTTGGCTGCAAGAATTCCATATTTCCTCAAATGAAGGAGTTTCTTTCCAACCATTGAGTCGTGAAGCAAAAGCACTCTAAGTGGATGGAAATCCTAATAATCCAGTAATCACTAGCCCTTTTTCCGATACAATCTCATCTATGGCTTGAAGGTCATATCTAATTTTAGATATAATTACAAAGAAGGAAGCCACACTGTCATACTTTGTTATTTTTGTGGTCCTTATTTCATTCTTAAGAATTTCTACATGACCAATGTTCTTGACAGTGAAAAATTTCGATAAGGATTCATACATTTCTTGAGCATAGTCTATGTTGGAAATGTATGGACACGATTTTCCTTTATACATTCTACCATTAGTGTCATAGCCAATATTTTTAACTCTCTAATACTAACTTTATCTGCATCACTAGATACTTCAATAGGTTTCTTCACTTTTCCTCTGACTAAATCCAATATTTTTTTCTTTTCAAGAATGCGATCAATTCTCTTCTTCCATGACCTATAATTTGATGCTCCTTCTAATTTGTTCTCTCCCTTTATTGTGTTAGACATTTTCCTTGAAGAGAGTAACTTTATTTCCTTATAAGGTCTCCTTATATGATCCCTTAATCAACTTCTTGATATTCCTTAGATTTCTTTCAATAGATCCTTAAACTTCCTTTTTAATCCTTCTTCACCTTAGCTCTAATACCATTTTAGAAAATCAGAAAGGCATAAATATTTTCTTATAATTGATAATTAATTGTGAGATTATTGTGTTCTTATTAACTTTATTATGTTCTTATTTTATCTTAGTTCATCAAGCAATTACCAAAACAATAGCGTTAAGATCAAGGACACCATATGTAGGCGGAGAATCGGGGAAAAAAACCAATCTAGGGGAAAACCTAGTCAACAACCCTTCCTTGAATAGTTTTCTTGAGATAATCCAAGAATCTTGACTTAGACACATAATTTCTCCACACCAAGTCAACCCTTCCTCCTAGTAGCTTGGATCTAGACCTTCAACCTTGTAGCACCAAAAACTTCAATCTATGCAACAGTAACTACTTCTACATATGCAACACTTCGACTTATGCAACAACAATACTTCAACCCCAACAACTCCGATCTAGCAAAAACAAATGGCAGCAACAAATTAAACCTAGCAACAATTGGCAACAACTATTTAGATTCAACAGTATAGACTTCGATCTTCCTAGAAAGACCACACGTGTGAGAGATAGATGGCCTAAAAATACGATGCTGCAATTTCTTGTCTCCTTCTTTAACTTCACACTTTTCACTGCCTCTTCTTGAAGATCAAACTCATGTGTGTGTGTGCCATCCAAATAAATAAAATTGCTTCAATATATAGGCTTCTCGTGAGGTCGAATTACCCTTCTTGAGGTTGAATTGATCTCCTTGAGGCAGACTTGGTGTGGAGGTGAAAAATGACCTATTTTACTCAATAATAAATATTTTACATGATTCAAAAGCTCAATAAGGTTCTTATTAAATGTACACTGACTCTAATGACTCAATATAAATCCTAGAAGCCCTCAATGGGGACTTTGACTAATAAAATATGACCCAAGCATGAAACCCATGCTTTAATAAGTCATAGTATAAGTACATTTTATTACGACTCAAATAAAATTATGAAGACTAAACCTATTTACATTTTTCAACACCGGTGACAATCCATTTTCCGACATTGTTTGCTTTCCTTTTCTTCCCATGGGGACAATCCATTTTCCGACATTGTTCTACAAAACACCAATAGGATAGCGTTCTCTTCTCCTTTTCAGCCTCACAAAGCCTCTTCCTGCTATTGTTGAAAATCTATGGCATTAGCATTGGGGTGTTTATTTTCATTACTGACTGTTGGTGAATGATTTTTACTTCTTTAGATTAGGATATTCTTCTTCTTAGTTTATTAATGTTCTTCTTCATCAAATAATAACCAAATACATAAACATAAATAGTTAAGAGAAACAACATGTAGGCTATGAGGTAGGGCCAAAACCTCTCATTATTTGAGAGAAAAACCCGCAAAAATTCTTCTTATAGAGATTCCAATTGACAAATGCATAGACCAATACCCTTGACGTAGTAGCTACTCTAAGACCAAGAAACTACTTCTCCTTTTCCTCTTCTATCTCCTCAACATTGGGACACTTGTCACCACTGAGATATTCTACATAGGACCGAATGTCATCACAACACTGATAATCATTGAGAAACTTCATATCATTGAGTATTATGATTGAGCTCTGTCCATTGTACTTTTTCCACCGAAACTTCAGAATAAATCAAGATTCAAATTGTCATTTCTGTGATTAGCCCTAAACAGAACTGCATTGTCCCATCATCTCTTCCTCGTTACCCCTTTCATTATAATTGTCTCTGTACTAGATATCCAAATTTATATATGTTTTTACCCATTTAAAAACTCAGAGAAGTTGTCACCGAAAATATGTCTCTGTGGAATAGGTCGAGGTGCCTATATATAATGGTTATGCTTCCATAAATAAGCTGACATGTCTTCTTGAATGGATGCCTCACATGATATGTTGAGATTGCAACAAGATGATGAGCTTAGTGGAAAGGAGTCGCCTTCACTAAGTGGGCCCGCAGGGTATTTTTGGCGCAAAGTCTATTTTTAGACATATGGATCACGTTCTATGAGTTGCAGGATGATATTTGTGGATGGTTGGTCAAGTCGGAAAAAAAATAGATGGACTTCTATTTTTAGACATACTGGGCGAAATCTATTTTTAGATTTCCAGTCTAAAAATAGATATGTCAAATATTATTAGCTCTTAATAATATTTGGACTCTAAACATTATCTTATCCTCTTGGAGCACTTCAATTTGATGCCTGGATGTCGCACATGCAGCTGACAGAAGGAATTACACTATTCCTAGGGTTTAGTGGAGCTATTGCAAGGTTGACTTCAGTTAGAACTCATGTGACAAAGTTTGGTGGAGTTGATGAGACAGTTAATGGAGTTGTGTTCAGTTTAACTTAGTTGAGCTAGTTGTATCTAGTCTAACTGATTGATACAATTAGTGAGAGTGGTGTGAATTAATTATTAATTAATTCAGTAATTATTAACTCATAAATCAACAAAATAATACATCAGTTAATTGCAGTGCATGGACAGTTTCAGTGGAGACCAGTGGAGAGGTGGGTGAAAGAGCAAGTGTGACTATCAGTCGTGAATATATTGGTGCATGAGATGTGCACACAAAATTGATGGAGTAGCCAATGAGGATTGCGCAGTACATACCAGTGGGATTTGAACCTTGATCTGGTAATTATCCATATTGGATTGCGCAGTAGAGGCTGGCTAACAGGTGGAGCAGATTGGAGCATGTGTTTTGTATGATCTGAGCTTGTGTAGTGTGTAACAATTGGAGATTGTACTGAGAGCTTGTGAGGATTTTGTACAATGATTGTTACATGATCTCTATCATTATAATATACAGATAGTTGGGGGTTTTCAGCTTTAAGCTTTCCCATAAATACTGTGTTTATATGTGTGATTTTTTATGGTTTTAATGTGCGCATGCGATTGTTTAATTTCCGCAAATTGATGATCAATAGTAGAAGAGGTTATGTATTATGCATGAAGCTCAAATAGTGTGTGATCAAGATAATCTCGGTGAATAATTAAACAGTTATTTAAATTTCTACATGGTATCAGAGTAGTATTGATCATTGGAGCAATTGAAAAACATTGAAGCGGTTGAGTTTTGTGTTGGTGGAATTCGAATTTGTAGCAGTGTTTTCTTGGTGTCAACGTTGAGATGTCTTTCAAAGGATTGCGATTGGAGTATGCCCTTGAGGGCAGATCGAATTATATTGCATGGAAGGACATGATGGAGGCGGTGCTGGATGACAATGGGTTGAAGGAGTTCATAGATGCTGAAGTCCCAAAGCCTACTTCTAGCGATGCTGCCGTAATTGAGGCTTGGCAAAAGAAGACAACAAAGTGTCGAAGGATTCTGTTGGAGGGCGTGAAGGATCACATAGTGTCCAGCTTGCATGGTAAGGCTTCTCCATTCTTGATGTGGAAAGCCTTGACAGATTTATTCCAAAGCAAGAGCGACCAGAGGAAGTTGGCGCTCAAGGATAAACTCAGAAACATAAAGATGGAGAAAGGCGATAGTATGCCCAAGTACCTCACGAAGTTCATCCAATGCAGGGATGAGATGGCAAATGTGGGGGTGACTATTGATGATGAGGACTTGGTGAGCTTGGCTCTCCTTGGGATTCTGAAGAGTTTGCATTCCTATCAGGACTCTGTCAATGGTCGGGAGAAATTGCCAGGATGGGAGCGACTTTGGTCGGATCTTGTGCAAGAGGAGATAAGGCGGAGTACCAGGGACGAATCTTCATCAAGGAACTCTGATCAAGAGAATTGCGCTTTGGCTGCCAAAGAAAAGAATGGGAAGAGCAAGAAAGCTTCTCATTCTAGTGCGAAAGGCAAGAAACAAGACATGTCCAAGGTGAAGTGCTTTCACTGTCACCAACACGGACATTATGCCACAAATTGTCTGCAGAAGAAGAAAAATAAGCAGGCTACTGGGACTGCAACTGGAGAGGACTTAGCCTCGCAGTTTGAGCTGGATTTTTTGCTGATCGCATGCTTGGTCTCAAGTGTGGCGGGATCAGTGTGGTTTCTGGACAGTGGTGCATCTTTTCACATGACAGGAGATCGAGATTTGTTTACTGATCTGGATGAGAAATATCTTGGAGTGCACATCGAGATGGCGATGATGGTAGATACAATGCGACTGATATCGGTACCATTTCCTTTGAGAGGGAGTCTGATAAACCCTTTGTATTGAAGGAAGTGATGCATGTTCCAGGATTGAAGAAGAATCTTATCTCTATGGCGATGTTAGAAGACAGGGGATATGATGTTGTCTTTAGCGAGGGAAAGGCTTTCCTGCGCAGTAAGGCAACTGGTGAGACTCGGAGGATAGGGGTTCGAGTTAAGAACCTTTATCAATTGCAGGTAGATGGCTGCGCAGAAATGGCAGGCAAGGAAGAAGGAGTGGTGAGCCGGGATGATGGCGAGTTGTGGCACCGGAGATTGGGCCACGTTCACCATGGAGATTTGAAGATACTGCAGCAGATTTCTACTGGGCTTCCTAAAGGCACTTTTGCGCAGTCAGATCAATGCAAGGGGTGTACCTTGGGAAAATTTGTGAAAGCCACCTTTCACGAGAAGGATAGTCGTGCCACGACGATCCTTGAGAGAATTCACACAGACGTGTGTGGACCTTTCTCGCAGCTTCGACAAAATGGGCATCACGTATTATGTGATATTTTGTTGATGATTTTCTCGTTACTGGATCTATTCATGCAAGAAGAGCGAGATATAGACATACTCAAAGTTCGTGAGTTCTGCTGCACTAGTTGAGAAAGAATCTGGGAAGGTGTGAAGGCCTAAGGAGCGACAATGGTGGTGAATTCATCTCTCGGCGAATTCAAGGACTTTGCAAACAAAGAGAAGGAATTCGAAGAGAGCTCATAAGACCTCATAACCCACAAACAGAACGAGGTTGTCGAAGGAAGAATGTAACGATCGTGGGTGCAACTTCGGCATTTCCTGCGATGTTAACCGATTAGGTCACCATTACTTGTGGGCTGAGAAAATGTAATACCGTAGCATATGTGTAGAACCGTTGTCCTCACAAGATACTTGGCATGAGTACACCTGAGGAGGCGTTTTCTGGTAAGAGGCCTGATATTTCCCATTTGAGGATTTTTGGTTCACCTGTTTACATTAATGTGATGAAGGATTCCAGGAAGAAGCTGGAGCTGACCACAGAGGTTGGGATATTTGTGGGGTACACTGATACACCCCACAACTATCGTGTGTATTTTCCAGACAGTCGCAAGACTGTTGTGCGATGGGATATAAAATTTCATGAGGAGAAAGCCATGAAGTGTTCGCTTGAGAGGGAGCCACACTTGCATGCAGATGAGGAGCTATTATTCCTAAGGATGAGTCTCATGATGTGGATCAGCCAAAAGATGAGGTTCATGGAGTGGAAGAGACCACTCATGTAGCGCCAACCATCAGAGGGTGGAAGCGCACTACAGAAGCTGAGCGACTGGCTCAAGATGCAGAGAAGGTTGTAGGAGCACCTACATCACAGCAAAGATAGAGACAGTCACCTGACCGGTATACTGAATACATGGCTCTTATGAGAAAGTGTATCGTGACAGAGCCATCCTCTTTCGAGGAAGCTGTGGAGGACCCCGCATGGGTAGATGCCATGGTGGAAGAGTATGATTCAATTGTCAGAAACAGTGCATGGGAGATTGTCTCGAGGCCGGAGGGGAAATCAGTGGTGGGTTCGAGATGGATCTACAAAGTGAAGAAGGCAACTGACGGGAGTGTGGAGAAGTACAAGGCAAGATTTGTTGCCCGAGGATTTTCACAGATTGAGGGGATTGATTATGAGGAGACCTTTGCACTTGTCGCAAGGTATTCTTCCATACGGACGATTCTTTCTCTCTCAGCGCAGATGGGGTGGCACATTCATCAGATGGATGTGAAGAATGCGTTCCTCAATGGAGTCATTGAGGAGGAGGTGTACATAGAGCAGCCCGAAGGTTTTTAGATCTTCAGCAGCGAGTCGCATGTGTGCAGGCTCAAGAGAGCGCTGTATGGGTTGAAACAAGCACCTCGTGCTTGGTACACACAGATAGACAGTTATTTCACCTGACTTGGATTCTCCAAGAGTGAGGCGGATCCAAACCTATACTAGATTGTGGTGGAGGGTAAGTTGCTGATCATTGTACTGTATGTAGATGATTTTATTTTGACAGGTGATGAACTGTTGATACTCTCATGCAAGGAGGATCTTGCAAAAGAGTTTGAGATGAAGGACTTGGGCCTCCTTCATTATTTCCTGGGATTGGAAATTTGGCAAACAGAGTGATGGACTGTTTGTTTCTCAGCAAGTATGCCCCGGAGATATGGAGAAGTTCAACATGCATGGCTGCAAGCCTGTTGATACTCCTCTTCCTGGTGGATGGAGGAAGGAGGATGCTACTTCAGTGGAGGTAGTGGATGCCATTGTTTATCGACAGTTGGTGGGGTCGCTTATGTATCTGGTCAATACACGATCCGATATATGCTATGCAGTTAACCAACTTTCATAAGCTATGGTTAAGCCTACCAAGCTCTTTTGGAAGGTGGGGAAGCATGTATTGCATTATCTCAGAGGCACATCGGGATATGGATTGTGGTACAGACAGTCGGATAAGGTGAAGCTGTGTGGCTTCACGAATGCAGATTGGGCAGGGAGCCCAACGGACAGAAAGAGAACATCTGGAGGGATTTTCAGTATCGGGTCGACAACAATTTCTTGGTACAGCAGGAAGCAGAGACTCGTGGCAATCAGTTCAGCAGAGGTCGAGTATATGGCAGCGAGTTTGGCTACATGCGAGGCTATATGGATGAGGAAGATCCTGGTCAGGTTGTTTGGTTCACACTTAGAGCCTACTGAGATTTATTGTGATAATCAGAGTTGCATCAAACTCTCATTTAATCCAGTATTTCATGATAGATCTAAACACATTGACATCCGGTATCATCATATCAGAGATTGTGTGCAGCGGAGAATCATATGTATTTACATATTCCTAATGAGGATCAGATGTTGATATCTGGACAAGGCGCTCACCAGAGCAACGAATACCACAGGGCAGATAGGGTCAGCAGGCCCGACATTCTGCTGAGAGGGAGTGTTGAGATTGCAACAAGATGATGAGCTTAGTGGAAAGGAGTCGCCTTCACTAAGTGGGCCTGCAGGGTATTTTTGGTGCAAATTCTATTTTTAGACTATGTCTATTTTTAGACATATGGATCATTTTCTATGAGTTGCAGGATGCTATTTGTGGATGGTTGGTCAAGTCAGAAAAAAAATAGATGGAATTCTATTTTTAGACATACTGGGCGGAATCTATTTTTAGATTTCCAGTCTAAAAATAGATATGTCGAATATTATTAGCTCTTAATGATATTTGGACTCTAAACATTATCTTATCCTCTTGGAGCACTTCAGTTTGATGCCTAGATGTGGCACATGCAGATGACAGAAGGAATTATGCTATTCCTAGGGTTTAGTGGAGCTATTGCATGGTTGAATTCAGTTAGAACTCATGTGACAGAGTTTGGTGGAGTTGATGAGACAGTTAATGGAGTTTTGTTCAGTTTAACTTAGTTGAGATAGTTGTATCTAGTCTAACTGATTGATACAATTAGTGAGAGTGTTGTGAATTAATTATTAATTAATTCACTAATTATAAACTCATAAATCAACTAAAGAATACATTAGTTAACTTCAGTGCATGGACAGTTTCAGTGAAGACCAGTGAAGAGGTAGGTGAAAGAGCAAGTGTGACTATCAGTTGTGACTATATTGGTGCATGAGATTTTCACACACATTGATGGAGAAGCCAATGAGGATTGTGTAGTACATACCAGTGGTATTTGAACCTTGATATGGTAATTATACATATTGGATTGCGCAATAGAGGCTGGCTAACAGGTGGAGCAAATTGGAGCATGTGTTATGTATGATCTGAGCTTGTGTAGTGTGTAACAATTGGAGATTGTACTGAGATCTTGTGAGGAGTTTGTACAATGATTGTTACATGATATCTATCATTATAATATACAGATAGTTGGTGGTTTTCAGCTTTAAGATTTCCCATAAATACTGTGTTTATATGTGTGATTGTTTATGGTTTTAATGTGCGCATGCGATTTTTTAATTTCCGCAAATTGATGATCAATAGTAGAAGAGGTTACTTATTATGCATGAAGCTCAAATAGTGTGTGATCAAGATAATCTCGGTGAATAATTTAATAGTTATTCAAATTTCTACATGATATGAGTCGACATGTCATCTTTTATTTATATTGAGGCCACAATATCAAGAGGAAGACTGTGCTTGTCATTGGACGGCTATTATATACATGACATAGGCTCAAGAAGAGCTCTTCATACATGAAATCTATTCCTTTACTTAAATGAAAAATCCTACTGCTCTCAATGGGAGCCAACTAAAATAAAATCAATTGCTCATGAAACCCATGAAGCAAGGCTTACAATAATAATTTTATTTCCTTCATTACATCATTTACATAAGTCATAATTACATGTCATTATGAAGACCGAAACTATTGACACTTTTCAACACTCCCTCTTAACTAAGAAGGTATTCATAATGGTACTTGGTCATTCTCAATTTGAATAATTTCTCATAAGAAGAATAATATTGGTAATTGATTTGTATAACATCATGTCAACCAAAATTGTCACATAGAAAGGCCTTGAATAACAACTCTATCTCTCCACAAGATCTTAGCTCAATGTTGGTGAGACCAATGATTTATAGACACCATAATCATTGTCTCTCCAGGAACATACCCTACCTGGGTTCTCAGGGTGTGTTTCACCAAGACTATTCTTGTCTTGGATTCCCAGACCTCAAAGAATATCAGTCCTCTACGACTAATCTTACCTTGGATGCCCTATATCATAATCAAAGAGTATAGAATGCCAGATGATTACTGAATCGTCCATTCCCTCTTCGCAGGTGAAGACCAAAATGACGTGTCTATCTCTCCCTCTCAATTAGGGAGGACATATTCCAATAAAATATTGTACTCATTCCTACACAAGGAATGTACCTAAGCTCCTTCTTGGATTTGGAATTTTTAAGTTTCTTCCAAGTAAGAAAATTGTTTCTAGGCTACCTCTTAATCATGGACCTACAACAACTCCTTAGGTGGAGATAATGGGACAATCAATTGATTTGAAGAACTCCTTCCTTCAATGTCATGAATTTATTATTTGTTATGGAGTATTCATCTTTGGGACTTATTCATAGGGCACAAACCATCCATCAATTTCATCCATGAGTTAGTCATGTCATCATTCCTTTCATTAGAAAGTGATCCGCCAGTATTCATCTGGTCTTGTTTGAGGCCATGCTAGTTTATTCATGCCATATTTTTCGAAAGGATCTTACATCCTTATATATGGCCCTCTTGCAAGTTATCCACATTTCTTCCCTTTGGAAATCTTGCATAAGACCATCCAAATATTTGTTCAAACATAAGAACACTTGAATAAATATTACATTTGTGATGGTATTTCATCATGACATATTCCTATAGGTATCAACATCTTTCATACATGTTGACACATCTCCCAAATATATCCATTGTCAAGGGTCTCCATATTTTTCATTCTTCTGGGAGAGTCTTCATATTTTTCCAGGAGAATTTCTAGTCAAATATTCTTGGTATTTTGGATGTTGATTGCCTTTACCATGGTTTTATATCTCTTGATATATTCCTTCCTTTCTTCACACATTTCATTCCCAGGAGCTTCCATTAATAGTTCCTCAATTGAAGCCAACCACCTCATATTCCATATGAAGACATATCATGTTGATTCCATCTAGTGTGACCCATGCCTTCTGACATTCTCCCATAGGAGGAGATTCCTTTCCTTTGATCATGCTTCTAAAGAATAGAGTAGTGATCCAGGTTACTTGCAAAAATGCAACATGACTTTATAAAATCAAATACAAACATACATACCTCATTTATCTTTAGGTCATATAGGCTTCTTTCAACAACTTCCTTGATTGAAAAGTTCTTCAACTCCTTGATCTGCTTCATCTGTTATGTCATCATACCATAATCCCATGAATTCCACAAGTTGGAATTCTTGATGAAACACTTTCTTCCTCTCTAGATCCATGAATATTCCAATGAAAATTCCATCAGAGAATCTTGAGGATCTTTCATATCCCTATCTAGCATATGTTTCCTTCTTGAATTGATGTATGACGAGCCTTGTCTCGAATGACTTATTCCTTCCAATGAGGTTCCCAAGAGCTATATCCTTCATAGATTTTGTTTTGTCTGTCTTTCATGATTCCCTATGGTGATGTCACGAGATCCTGTTCTAATGCTTCCATGATTCCACAATGCATCTTATTATAACCATATCCTATAAAATATTTAGGAGCTATGACAAGACCTTTTGTGAGGGAGACTATCTTAGTCATAGTAAAGATATCTTACTCCCTTTTTCCTTGGACTTGTTTGATTCAATTTCTTCCATATTTCCGATGATATGAGCTTCCTTTTTGTAATGTCCATAACTTTTCAATAACATTGAATATTAGTTATGCTCTTCTTTATTTTCTAAGGACCAAATTTTCTAAACTTCCCTTTGCTTCTTGCAAATGTTTGAGTCCCTTAACCTTCAATACTTAACTTGTCTTTTTTTATCAAGCATAGAAAACACAAGTTGTTGAATGAGGTGACTTTCTTATCTCCATGGAAATTTGATACCTTGATATCTAGAACAATGATTATTATCTCATCCCATATCCCTCCATTGTTTGATACCTTCAATTTTGTGTAGATCAGGCCTAAGTGATATGACCTGCTTTATCACATCTTTAGAGAATATCCTTACGAGCTTATCATATACATCCCTTTGATGTCTCCAATATTGAGAGGAAATTTCATAAGAATCCCTTTCCATGTATTCGAAGGAGACCTTTTACATTGATGTGTTCAATTACTTCACTTTCTTTGAGGATTATGTCTATCTTCCTTAAACCATGCAAATAATTTCGATGACCCAACCAACTTATGGATCTCCTTGCAAACACAAAGTCATTTTAACCAAATTTTTTATAGAATAAAGATTTACTTGTAAAGTGAAGATGAAATCTTCAACTTGATCACTTTGATGGTGGTTGAAGAAGATGTATTGATGCTTCCTTAGATGATATTATTCAAGGATAAGGATTACGTCCTTGCTACAATGATAGGGAGATTTCCTTATAACTTTTGAGATGATATTTCCTTCTCTCCTTCAAGATACTTTGATTTATTTGGTAGTGAATGAAGGTAGATTGTAAATGCTTCTAGGATCTCCAAGATGATGTGATCTTGCTTCTCTATGCTTTGCCTTGCCTTGGCTTGTAGATCTCTTCATTTTTATGAGGGTATTTTGGGTATTTTTCTAAATATTATAGGATCCATTACTCTTGCTAGTGTAGAATTATTGATGTCTTGATTTGTACATCTATTTGCCTTGAGTAGAAGTAAGGATTTTAGACTTAATTATTTGATGATCCAAAGATTTCTTTTGAAGTAAACTTCCTCCTTTGATATATGGTTTGATTATTCAATGTATATCCTTCACTTTGCTTTGATTCCTTCCATGAAACTTTATCCTTGCGTGTCTCTTTGATTATATGCCCTTCCTTTGACTTTAGCACCATAGCTCTGAAACCATGTTGAAAAATATAGGGCATTAGCATTAGGGTATTTCTCTTCATTATTGACTATTTGTGAATGATTTTTAGTTCTTTATATAAGGATATTCTTCTTTTTATTTTATTAGTTTTATTCTTGTTTCAGGAAATAACTCCATAGAGGTTGTTGGGTCAAAAACCTCCACTGATCAGGGCATGCTATTCAAGAAGGACTCACACAACCACACTTGTACGCTAATAACTAGATATTATAGATTGTAGAACTCACCCATAGGTCCTACGTTTGATGTAGATCCCGCGGGGTCCAAACCCCCAACAACCCTTCTTCCTCTTCAACCTGGAAATCAAGAAGAGACATGCACGGAAATCTAGTTGTACATCATATATCTTTCCTAAATGTTAGTGTAATCCATGTGAAACATCATATAAACAATAATAAATGCTTAATTAACAATATTTTCACATATGGAAGCAGATATTAACACGTGAATTCGGGACCAAGATGGTTCTTCTTGATTACGAACAACATGTACAATAATAGAAAGGTGGAGAGATCACCTGAATCCTTCCACGATCTTCGAACAGACCGTCGTCCGGATCCATCCCGCCCTTGCCTCGGTAGGATACTTTCAAGACTTGTGCACATGAGATGACATCTAAGCTGATGAACATCTCCAGGAAACAAGGGTTTCCTGTAAAAATCTGGGAAGTGTAGGAGGCACGGGAAATCAGACTTGAATTGGGGCTCCAACAGAGTATAATGTCTATAAATTTCTCTCTCCCTTAGGCCATGCATGTGAGGGGCTTTTATACTCCCTCAAAGTAGTTTCAATCAGTTGGAAACAGTTGGCCACGGGCTGGGGTGGTTGAATTACGGGAATAACCATCAACCCAGCCTCAAAAATAGGGATTTTTATATATATTTTTAATGATTTTAATGGCATACGCAGAAAAGTATCTCTGGACTCGCGTATACACGCGGAAAAGTTTGGGCATACTCGCGTATGGGATTTTAAACAATGTTTTTTATGAACTTTATTCAAGTCTTTGGGAATGGGTGCCCAAGGCCAAAGAGACAATCATGAATCACATGAGGGTGAAAAATGATGCTATAACAGATGCCCCCTAATATATGAGGTTAGAAGGGGTACATGATGGCCGAAAATGTATTATGTGCATAGAAAGAACTTCGCGAGGACAAGAGAGGACTTCACCAGATTTCAGCCTTCCAAAAACCAATGAAAGAAAACAGAGAGTCAACTCATGTCTGAGGCGGGCATACCCATGCTCGGCCAAGCGCGAGTGTAACCCGCAGCCAATATTTGGAAAGAATTTGGAAGGAATCGGACGAAGTAGAGTGACGGAACCAAAACCGAAGTACGTTTTCGACATGCACAAGATGAAGCTAGTGCACGGAAGAAACCCTCTGAACCAACCAATAATGAAAGCTGACACAGAGGCGAGAAATCCACCGATAGGGTCAAATGGAAATCAAGGTACTGCACGAATCCCAAGTGTGATAATTTATGCTGACATCAAACACAGGGGAAACCACTCAGTCAAAGACCCATAATGATGATCAAATGCTGAGCACAAGGTCACCTATCAATGATGGAAATAGGGCCAGGGTGCGGCTCTAGGTTTGCTCTCAGAGAAATATGTCGTAGTCGATAAGAGACAAACTCGCCAGCAAGAAGTCAATGGAGACCTTCTCAAACCAGCACGAGCAGAAGACCAAAACATCTGATGTGATAGAACAAGATACTGACAAGACCGGGAAGGCCGACTGAATAATGAGTCAAGAGACACCGCAGAATGGCCGACTCTAGTTTAACTTCCCTTAAACAAAAGCACGACTCGTGATGACCATGGCAGTAAAAATGACACTGTATAAGTCTGTTATGCAGGAGGCAAAAACAAATGCTCCATATGATTGGAAGAGATAACCAATTGGGGGAGGACTGACCAGTGAAACAAGGCAAAAGCTGAACCTAGGTCAAAAATAAAACCATCCCAAATGAAGGAAATATATAAGTGTATGTGCTTTGTTCAAGGGTGACAAACTGACACTGTACTGCCATCAAATTACGAAGTCACATCCCGCTCCCGCTCTTTTTGTTATATTTTATTTTTTTGTCTTTTTCATATAATAAGCCTGAAAAAGAATAAAAGAATGCTACGGTACAATGGATAGAACGAGTATCAAGAAGTAGATGGACTAGTTCCTGGGATAGGAATGATCCTATGCTCAATGCAAGGTGGCGGAAACTGGTAAGCGATACTCAAAGGAATGTTCCATCCATGGGTAAAAATGGTGTCAAGTTGCGATAGCTAAGTGTATGCAATGGTTGACTTGTACAGACAGTCAAGGTCAAAAGATGGCTTAAACATCGAGTCCAAATGAAGCTAGCTAAAGGCCAGGATAAACAAGTAGCCAGTATGCAATGCAGTAGTACAACTTAACAACACCAGGGAGCCTATAGGGTAATGGCTAGAAAAATGATAGTGAAGAAGAAGAAGAATGAAGCTTCAACACATAAGTCATGGCAGGACTAAAGAGGACTCCCGAGCCTACATAAAATGCAGCATGGGCAACAAGTGATAGCGAGGAACTAACTAGGAAGCCCATGTAAAGGAAGGCTCCACCACCAAGTCATGATTAAATAATCGGCGAGTGAAATGGGTGAAACACTCATGACCTGATGGGATCGACCCTATGGCAAGTGATTAGAATGGAGGCTAGTATGAAAAATGCAACGGAAAAGTGGATTCCCTAACCTATATGCCAGTGAAGATCATATACCTGCCATGACGGGTCAACAATCATGGATCAAAAACTGGAAAAATCTCAACTTCATCAAAATGTACCTGAAAATATACCAATATGGGCACTTCCAAGCATTCGGGTTATGCAACTTAAGATAGATTGAAAAAATAAGCATAACAAATTTTTGCAAAAAATTTCAATTTCTGTGCATAAATACACATGTTACCTCACATTTGGTTCATTGTTACTTGCTGATTTGGGAAAAAGAGCTCTGGAGAAAAAGCCTATTTCGTCAAAACAGGAGCAATCAGCCGTCAAATTTCGCCAAACTAGTTAGGTAAGCTCTTAATCCATATTAATTATCAATTTTGTCCATTAATAGGGTTAAAATTTGGAAATTTCACGGTAGAAATATTTTTTTTAATTTACGGCTCTGCGCATACGCGGGTTCATATGGACCAAGCCGCGTATATACGCGACTGTGTACAGGGTAAGTCGCGTATGCGCAACCCGAAATGTAAAACAACGTTTCTAATGAAAAAATTAATGATTTTTTTCAAGATGACTATCTCTTGGAGGGAACTTGAGCACAGCGCAATTGATAATGAAGTAATGCAAGATCAATAGTCGCTCAATGTTCTCTGAAATTGTGGATTGCTCAAATTTTTCAAAATGCCAAATATGAAAAGTAATGTCTGGTTGCTCAAAATGCTAGTAAATTACTGGGAACCGGAGGAAGATTTCTTCATAATAGATCAAATGCCCATACACATAGAGGTAGAATAAATCTACTTCATTACTGGACTCTCCCGGAGGGGAGGCCCAGTAGATTTGCACGGCAAGCATTTGGGAGGGCTTACAGTGGATGACTATAAAAGATTTAAGAGAGCTGCACATGAAGATTCTCCTATTTACCATCGGCAGGGTAGCAGGATCTGCTTCCTTGCATAAGGCATCCAGGACGCAGATGAGCATAGCAGTATAATGCCTAGTTCACCTATATGATTGGTAAACAACTCTACTAATGAACATGAAGCAACAAATGACCTCTATCCGGAAAGCAAAAACAAAACATTTCGGGTATGGGACCATCTTGATGAAATTATTCTTTGAGAAGATTCCTGGGCTTCGACCCAGAGTGATCTCTTCCATCAACAGCCCAAGAGACCCAAGAATTGCTCGATGGGATGACCTGATGAAGAGCCTAGGGGGAAGTGAATTTCCCCGAACCACCTGGGACAACGAGTTCTTCCAATGGTGGGCAGGACAAGTCATCGCAATGGAGGACTACCCCTATGCCGGGATGGATTTCCGCGGTGATCCAGACCTCGTCCTTCCACCTAGCGCGGCATGGGGCACAATCGGTAAGATTGCAATTTTATAATTATATGATTTTTTGGATTTTTTAAATATATGTGAAAAAGGGTGAAAAAAAACATGTTTTTTGATTGGATTCAAAATGACTTACAATATTATGATGACCATGATACAGATGTTGGACCAGTCTATCCTGAGGGCTACCCACGACATAAGCGCCGCAAAGGTGAGGCGGATACTGTAGACCCAGACAGGACCTTCCATGCTGTACAGAGGAACTTGGAGGGGTTAACTCGCCAAGTGCCTATGGCTGTAGTGGAAGATATACCTGAAGCCATCCAGAGACGAGTAGTGGGCATTGTAGTGCTCAACTTAGTGTTCCTAAATTGAGGTCATAAATTGTCAACTAGGGCTAATAAACTGCTGAAGTGAGGTGCACTATATGTGCCTAGGTATTTGTTTCTCACTACATTGTATTTAGTGTTTTTCTGATGTTTTTGGTTTTATGGTTTTGTGTCAAAAAGGAAAAGAACTAAATGTTGGTAAA
Source organism: Pinus albicaulis (assembly GCA_034641835.2). Lineage (NCBI taxonomy): Eukaryota > Viridiplantae > Streptophyta > Pinopsida > Pinales > Pinaceae > Pinus > Pinus albicaulis. The sequence goes on from CM076578.1 coordinate 1,880,454,817, forward strand.
GGGAAGTGGATAGTTACACTAATACAGAGCAAAACCTATTCTAAACTGTGTAAGGCACTAAAGAGCAGAAAATGCAAAGCTTGATAATGGCTCATGGCAAAGAAATAAATCACAACATGAACTCAATAACTCACAACATAAACTCATCCAATTCATTCATTAGAAATATGTTGGAATAGCTTGAGGAAAGGACAAGTTTAGTGCAAATGAAGTTCTCCTAAGTAAACAATCATCTTACAATATTACAAAGAATCTCATCCATGGCTAGAAGTTTATTGGAACACAATTGAAAGAGACTATTTGTAGCACAATAAGATTTCTACTCTAAATTAACTTGTAATGCTAAGATTAATCCATTATGCAGCTCAGCTTGTCACTACTAAACCTCATTCGAAAGTTAGAGATTTTCTAGAATAGTTTTGGGAAAAAGGCTTATTTGTGAAATTGCAAAAGATTGCAAAACAATCAAGGCCTTAAACTGATATAACTAATTCATTCCTGTCCATATGATGATGCATTAATAGAAAGTCAGAACAAGATTAGTTTGTAAACAATGAAGGCCGTGAAGTCTAATTTTGACAGTCAACACAACTTAAAGAACAATGAATGACACTGAAATAGAATGCAATTGATAAAACTTGAAACACAGTGACCACAAATAAACTAAAATGTCATTAACCTAAATTTAAATACAGTGAACTGGAACTGAACTAGAATGCCACTAATCTAACTTGAAATGCAGTGCATTAAAACTGAACTAGAGTGCCATTATCAAACTTGAAATATAGTGACAGAATTAAACTAGAATGACATCTACCTCCGGAGTGCTATGACTAGACTAAAGATGCAACTAATCACTGAAATGTTTCAGCTCTGTCTCATTTGGAATTAGTGGTATTTTGGAATAGTTTGTAGAACAGGACTGGCTGCAACATGTTATGTAAATGAGCATGAAAGCATAAAATTCAACAAAACACAACAAAGCTCTAAAACACCACAGCTATGTCTCATCCGAAGTTAGTGATATTTTGGAAGAGTTTATAAGATCATGACTAGCTGTAACAACTGATGTAATTGAGCATAAAAACAAAATGCAACTAACTCCTAAAATACTACAATTATACCTCATCCAATATTAGTGATATTTTGGAATAATTTGTGAAAACAAGACTAAACTGTAGTATCCAATGCAAGTGAACATAAAACGCAAAGTTCAGAAAATTGATTAAACTAAGAATGAAACGAGGCTAATGTACTTATCTAAACCATATGAACAAAGCTTCTCAGGTAGCAGGGGCCCTCTACCACTAGATTAGCACGCAAATCTACTCAAGATTGACTCAGCTCTTGCAATAAAGTGATGCTTCTTTCATTAAAAGAGAAATTCTTCAAAACAGAGTATTTACGGTCTTCTGAGATCTAGCAATAAAACATAAATCTAGCTAAGCTGTTTCTCGGTCTTCTGAGCCATACTTATAACAAAATTACATAACTGTCTTTGAGATAAAACATGAGTAATTGTCTTTCCAAACTAAAATCAAACTAGGACTCTGGTGGTGGCCTCGTTCTATGATTAAGGACATCTGTACAGTCCTTGTCCTATTAGAAGTCTGTCACCTAGTTCTGATTTCCCACGTGCATAACCACCTGTAGACTCGAGCTCAAACTTCATGGAGAGCAAGAAATGATGGGGAAGTGATGTGGAATACGAACATATGTGTTTTTCCTTGCAGTGACACCTGGAACCTATGTAAAAATGAAGATAGCTGCAGAACAGACGACTGGCTACAGAATGCCTGCGTTCTGTAGCCGAGTCCAGTAAAAAATTACTGCAACAACAAAATCATTAAAACATAGCAAGTTAGTCATTATACACATTCTTGAAGTAATCCTAATCAGTCCTATTGATCATTTAAGCCTGTAATTGATGAGGGACAAAGGGAATAAAGTAAAATGTGGTGGAAAAGAAGGACATCTTTGGGGCTCAACAGGCGTACCACATGACTGGGTGCGATTGTTCCGCCGAGTCGCTACTGCAATCGTGTTCTATAGGAACATGAATTTTGGGCAGGGACCATAGGAGTAGATGGATATGATTAGTGGATGACCACCTTTATCCTTGTCTGGGTAATTTCATTGCCTCTGCAATGAAAGCCTCTGTAATAGTGAATTTAATATCTCCTATCTGGACCTCTGCTCCATTGAAGGACCTTGCAAATTTTTTAGTCACCTCTTTGTGAAAACCACTAAATTTCTCCAAAAATTGCAACCAACCAGCCTGCTGTAGCATTTCTCTGATTTGTGGATAACCTTCCAAGTACTTGGCTCCAACTGGTTCGGTCCTCACTATGAGACCCATAGCTTCTATTTTCAACCTTCAAATTACTGCTCCTCTGCTCACAGTGAAAATGGCTGTTAAAGAGATGTTTCTACCCCAAATATGTTTCCTCTATTTTACAGACCGGAATGGGTAAGTATTGGCTGCGGAAAGGAATGATATGGAGTGGTTATGAAACGAGTGTAATGCGGTGAGGATAATTCACATGGATTAATGAGTTGAAAGCTATCACGGAAGAAAAGACCGCGGAGATATTTCCTTAAGCAATTCAAAATCATCATTAAATACTTTGGCCTAGTGACGTGACTGATTAAATCACTTTAGCACTTTAACCGTTAAGTTTTAAATGATGATCGAATATGGCAAGATGGGAGGTTTTTTTTTTTTTTTTGTCCAAAGTTTTTATGATGGATTTAATAGGCATGATCAACACGATTAACCAAAATTACTTTTTGAATCATACATGACTTAACCATACTAAAATTTTCATGATCTGTCACTATAATAATTTCATAACTTTCACCTTTGCCTTCCCTTTGATTCTTTTCTGGTTTTGATATGCCTTGTCCTCCTTTGAAAATATTTGATCTTCAGTCCTCATAACTTCTTTAATTTTGCTTGTTGTCTTGGATATGCAGGATCAATTTTTTGCTAAATCAGGCGATTACTGGATAGTGCCTTCAGGATATCTGGCTGCAGAATGTCTGATTGGCTGCAGAATGTACCTATAGAAGCCTTGAAATGGAATGTTGGAATGTTGTATGAAATGAGTTAAAAATGGATAATGAAATATGGTGCAATGGAGTATGGGTGAAGTGAATAATGGAATGAAATGAATCACAATTATGAAGTGGAGTGAAAAAGTGGCTTGCAACCTTTGATGTGTATTATTCAATTGCAGAAAAAGATCAAATTTAAAAATCTGAGATGGAAATGAGGTGGACCATGGAGTGAAATGAATGAAGTATGAATGGAATGAATGACATATGAATGAATGGAGTGGATAGAATATGAATGGAATGAGACATGATGGAGTGAAACTTATGACTTTGTAATGACTATTTGCAGAAAAAAAAATTTGAAAAGCTAGAGTGTCAGAAGGATTCTGATTTTCACTCTGTCTTTTCTGTATAAACATGCTAATCAGTGATTAGTTTTCATGTTTATACTTTATTATTATTATTTTTTATTTATTTGTTTATTTATTTTTATTTTTATTTTTTATTTTTAAAATGTCTGACTTCAGAAAATTCAATTAAGTTGATGAAGAAGAAAGATTCTTCTTCATTAACTTCACATCACTGTTTTCCTGGAATCTCTTGACAAATTCTTCTCTTGAGAGTGGCTTATGATACAGCTTCAATCTATGACCATTCATAAGAAAAGTGACCTTCTCTTCATCTATTGTCCTAATTTTTATTGCTCCATTATAAAAAATTCTTATAATTTCATATGGCCCAAGCCAATGTGTTTGGAATTTACCTTGAAAATCCTTGAACTTTGAATCAAACAAGAGAGCCCAGTCACCTTCCTTGAACTTCTTTTCCTTGATGTACTTTTCATGCCATCTAGTCCTTTGCTGTTGGACTAGACTTGTTTTCTGAACTGCATCTTGTCTGATCTCATCCAATTCATTAATCTGCTCCAATCTATGCTTTTGTGCCTCCGTTAAATCAAGTCCTAGCTGAATTGCCATTTTGAAAGTTTGAATCTGGAACTCTATGGGAAACAAAACTTGCTTTCCATAAACAAGTTCATAAGGAGTATGACCTGTTGTGCTTCTCCATGTAGTTCTATAGGCCCATAAGGCTTCAGGAAGCCTATCTGCCCAATCTCTTCTATGTAAATGAACAATCTTTGTTAGGATCCCTTCAATGACCTTATTAGTAGATTCCACTTGACCATTTGCTTGTGGATGATAGGGAGTATATTTTCTGTGTCTGATTTTGTACCTCTCCATCATTTGTTCCACTAGCCTTGATGTAAATTGAGCTCCTTGATCTGTAACAATTTCCCTTGGGACACAAAAACGAGTAAAAATATCCTCAAAAAGAAAATTAACTACAGATGCTTCAGTAGCAGAAAGTAATGGCTTGGCCTCTACCCATTTAGTAACATAATCAGTGCAAACTAATATATATTTCTTTTGTCTTGATGGAGGACTAATAGGTCCTACAAAATCCAAAGCCCATTTTCAAAAGGTTCAATATGTACCTGAGGCTGCAATGGCATCTCACCTGAAGGAGAAGGTTTCCCTACCCTTTGGCAACTGTCACACCTTTTGACATACTCTTTAGCATCTTTAAAAAGGGATGGCCAATAATATCCCAAATGAAGGATCTTATAAGCTGTCCTTTTATCAACAAAGTGTCCACCACAAGGTTCATCATGACATGCTTTGAGGATCTCAGGCATCTCATCTTCTCGAACACATCTCCTAATGATAAAATCTGGACCTGTTTTGTATAACTCATTAGCAACCCATGAATATTTTGCACTGTCATAAATGATCTTTCTTTTGTTTCTTGCATTCATTATTGAAGGAAATTTCCCTGAAACTAAATAATTAGCAATGTCAGCAAACCAAGGAGTCTGAGTAGAAATTGCAAAAAGATATTCATCAGGAAATTGATCTTCAACTGGAGTGTCATCTTTGATGTTTTTGAGTCTAGATAGGAAATCAGCTACTGTGTTTTGTTTTCCAGGCCTATCTAGAATGGTAATGTTGAATTCTTGTAAAAGCAATAACCATCTTATGACTCTGCCATTAGTGATTGATTTTTTCATTAGATATCTAATTGCAGAGTGATCTGTGTGAACAAAAGTTTCATAGCCTGTTATATAGTGTCTGAATTTTTTTATGGCATGAACAACAGCTAAAAACTCTTTTTCAGTTACAGTATAGTTTAACTCTAAAGGAGTCAAATTTTTACTGGTATAGTAGATGGCATAAGGAATCGGGTCTTTTTGTCCCAATATTGCTCCTAGAGCTGTATCTGAGGTATCTTTTGAAATATGAAAAGGTAACTTCCAGTTAGGTCCCCTTAAAATAGGTGCTTCAGAAATTTTTTTTTCAGGGTCTCAAAGGCTAACTGGTAATCATAACTCCATTTGAATTCATAGTCTTTGGTAAGTAATTTGAAGAGTGGAGATGCTATCTTGGTGAAGTTTTCTATAAATCTTCGATAATATCCTGTAAATCCTAGAAAAATCCTAACATATTTTTGACAACTTGGAATAGATAAGTTAGAGATGACTTCAAATTTTGACTCATCAACTCTAATCCCATCCCCTGAAATGTGATGTCCCAAAACAATTCCTTCAGTAAACATCATAAAACACTTCTCATGACTTAGTGAAAGATTTGCTTCTTTACATCTCTTTAAGAATTTTTCCAAGTTTGCTAAGGCTTCTTCAAATGTGTTTCCATAAACTGTGAAATCATCCATATATACCTCTACACAATCATGTATTAGATCTGAAAAAATTCCTAGTACTGCCCTTTGAAATGTTGCGGGTGCATTGCATAGTCCAAATGGCAATACTCGGTGAGCATAGGTACCCCAAGGACATGTAAATGTGGTTTTGTCTTGATCTTCCAATGCTACTTGGATTTGATTATAACCACTAAACCCATCTAAAAATGAGAAGTACTTTTTTCTAGCTAATGTATCTAACACCTGATCTATGAAAGGTAAGAGAAAATGATCTTTAAGAGTAGCTTTGTTTAATTCCCGGTAGTCAATACATACCCTCCATTTACCATTTTTCTTTGGCACAATTACCAAAGGAGAAACCCACTGACTATCTGAAATAGGATAGATAAAGTTGACATTCAATAATTTCTGCAATTCTTCTTTAACAATCTCCCTAAGATTTGGATTCATCCTTCTCTGAGGTTGTCTGATTGGTTTACAATTTTCTTCTATGTAGATGTGATGAGTGCAAGTCTTGGGGCTTATCCCTTTCATATCAGTGTACTCCCATGCATATGCAGAAGAATGTCTCTATAATATTTTTACTAGCTCTTCTTGTTGAGATTTCCCTAGGTTCTTGTTTATGTTTAAAGTTTTGCCTGGAAATATCTCAATTGTAGAGCTGCCAAATTTATCCATGGAATAGAGAGACATCTGCCTTGATGAAAAAAACTCAATGTTGGATTCTTCTTGAAATTGTTCATGCTTATATTCCGAAGAGGATTCAAAGTTTTCCAAGGTATTCAGTATTCTTTTTCTTGTTTTTTTCATGTTCAACTCCTTTATTGTTTTTGTAAAGATTGGAATTTCCTTGATGGCTTGCAATAATGGGATCTTAATACAAACATTTCTCAGCTCATCTAGGAAATCATAATTAGGCATCATAATTTGTTTTTATACACCCCTATCAATTTGTAATCTTTTTGGGAAGGGAGGTGTAGAATTGGATGTTGATGGATGCTCTAATATAGGAGTTGATATTATTGGTTATTTTTGTTTTGATTTTTCAATGTTTGGGTCTTGGAAAGTTGTGTTCTCTTCAAGAATTGTATTTACCTGTAGAGAATCTTCCTCAGAATTGTCTTGCTCTTGTATGATTACAGCAGGTTTCCTCTTTTCAAGTATCCTTCCAGACCTAAGTTGAACATCACTAAGGTCTAAAGGAGTTGTCTAATAAGTTGGAAATTGTTGGCCTTCTATCATGTATGTGTTCTGAGGATTTTTATTGTTGGGGTTTGGTATGGGTTGGGCAGGCAACTGATTTTTATTCTGAGGAAATGGTAATGGAAGTGGTTGATTTTGATGTTGTGGATTTTGAGGATTTTGTTGAAAATTTTGTTGAGGAGGGAAATGTGGATATGGTGGATAGGATGGTGGATATTGGTAATACTGAGAGTATCTTCCATAGGGATTTTGTGCTCCTTGCGCCCAAGTTTTTGATTGATTTTGAAATTGGGGCCAAGGTTGCTGCCAAGGATTCCAATTTGGTGGAGGTTGATTATACATTTGATCATGGAATCCTTGTGTTTGAGGTCCTTGCCAAGGCCTTCTAGAGAAAAAATTGAGAGATTCTGTGGAACTTGAAGGAGTATTTTCTTGAAAGACAACTTTAAGACTAGGAAGTGAAGGAAAACTCTTGGTCTCATGTTCTTCTGAACAAATTACACAAGTCTCCACAACTTTGGCATCCAAAGGGCACTCTCTCAAGGCATGTTTCTTTCTACATCTGGGACAAAATATTGCTAAGGCATCAGATTCAGATTTTTGCTTGTTTTGTAACTTAAGGGTGTCTATTTGTTCACTAAGACTCCCCAAGATATCAAATTTGAATTCATCAAGCATATGTCCTATTTCTGCCCTACTTACTATCCCAGAAGCGTACTTACTTTCCCTTGCAAGAGCAGGGTCTCTTGGTCCTTTTACAGTTTTAGACTTCCCTCTTGAAAGGTTGATACATAATTCAGCTATTTTAGGTAATGTAAGCTGAGATATATCCCCTTTTCCCATCATGTTAAGGATATCTAACCATTCATCCCTAATTTTCTTCAACAAGAGAGCTTTTAAAGTGTCTTGGTCTAGGTTTTCCATTTTTTCTCTTTTGATGTTGTAGTTAAATCTCTCCAACAAATCTTCCAGATTTTCATCTTCTTTTTGTAGCATTTTAAACACTTCCTCCTTATGGTTGACTGGCATACAGTAATCCAAATACCTCTCTAGAAATGCTTGTTTCATGTCTTCCCATGTCCTAATAGAATTGTTGATCAAACTCATAAACCATTTTAATGCTGCTCCTTTCAATGTTGAAGGGAATAGTTTAAGTTTTTGGGCATCTTGTAAGTAGTCATAGGTTCTACATAGGACTTCAAATTCAAATAGGAAGGTTTCAGAATCTTCAGTTTTAAGTCCATAAAAGTTTGGAAGGACAGAGGGTGAAATGTTTTTCATAGTTGCATTGGTTTCTTCATCTACTATAGGAAACCCAAAAGAGCTTCCCATTTCTCTTCTACCTCTTCCTTTGCCTCCTTCTCCTTCTACACCTCTACCTCCTTCTCCTCTACCTCTACCTCTACCCCCTCCAAATAGTGTGTGTTCTCCATTAAAAACTCCTCCTCCCCCCTCTTCTTCCATAGTTGATTCTTCTGTAGAAGTTGAAAATTTTATGTCCCTAGCAGGGGTTCCTGAATCTCCTTCTAAGACAGGTTCAGTGGGTAAAGTGGAAGGTCTTTCTAATGGAATATATGATCTTAAGTTCTCTGGAAGTCTAGGATCAATAAAGGATGGAATGTGGGTTTGAGTTGGAGGTGTGCTGGCTCTAGGTCTTGGTGAAACAAGTGGTGTTCTAGGAATCAAGCTTCTGCTTCTTATGAATCTACCCCTTGAGTCTCTTTCTCTACGCATATCATTGTTTTTGGGTGGTAAGAAACAAGGCTACCTAGTTACACTTCCCTGACAAAGGCGCCAAAATGTAGTGCTCAACTTAGTGTTCATAAATTGAGGTCATTAATTGTCAACCAGGGCTAGTAAACTGCTGAAGTGAGGTGCACCATATGTGCCTAGGTATATTTTTCTCACTATGTTTTGTTTAGTGTTTTTTTCTGATGTTTTTGGTTTTATGGTTTTATATTAAAAAAGAAAGAACTAAATGTTGATGAAGAACAGTTGTTGGACATACTAAGAATAGAGCAAAACCTATTCTAAACTATGCATGGTACTAAAGAACAGAAAATGAAAAGTTTGATAAGGACTCATAGCAAGGAACTAAACCAAAACATGAACTAAATAACTCATAACATAAACCCATCCAATTCATTCATCAGAAACATGTTGGAATAGTTTGAGAAAAGGACAAGTTTAGTGCAAATGAAGTTCTCCTAAGTAAACAATCATCTTACAATATTACAAAGAATCTCATCCATGGCTAGAAGTTTATTGGAACACAGTTGAAAGAGATTATTTGTAACACAATAAGATTTTTACTCTGAATTGACATGTAATACTAAGATTAGTCCATTCTGCAGCTCAGCTTATCACTACTAAGCCTCATCTAAAAGTTAGAGATTTTCTATAATAGTTTTGGGAAAAAGGCTTATTTGTGAAATTGCAAAAGATTGCAGAACAATCAAGGCCTTAAACTGATATCACTAATTCCTGTCCAGATGATGATGTATTAATAGAAAGTCAGAACAAGATTAGTTTGTAAACAATGAAGGCCGTGAAATTTAATATTGACAATGAATACAACCTAAAGAACAATGGATAACACTGAGAATGCAATTGATCAAACTTGAAACACAGTGACCAAAACTAAAATACAATGCCATTAACCTAACTTGAAATATAGTCAACAAAGTTGAACTAGAATGCCACTAATCTAACTTGAAATGCAGTGAACAGAGTTGAACTAAAATACCACTAATCTAACTTGAAATGCAATGGATTAAAACTGAACTAGAGTGCCATTATCAAACTTGAAATATAGTGACAGAATTAAACTAAAATGACATCTACCTCCGGAGTGCTACAACTAGACTAAAGATGCAACTAATCACTAAAATGTTTCAGCTCTGTCTCATTCAGAATTAGTGGTATTTTGGAATAGTTTGTAGAACAGGAATGGCTGCAACATGTTATGTAAATGAGCATGAAACCATGCAATTCAACAAAACACAACAAATCTCTAAAACACCACAGCTATGTCTCATCCGAAGTTAGTGATATTTTGGAAGAGTTTATAAGATCATGACTAGCTGTAACAACTGATGTAATTGAGCACAAGAATGTAAAACTAACTCCTAAAATACTACAGTTACACCTCATTTGACATTAGTGATATTTTGGAATAATATGTAAGAACGAGACTAAACTGTAGCATCTAATGCAAATGAATATAAAACTCAAAGTTTAGAAAGTCAATTAAACTAGAAATGAAACGAGGCTAAATTACTTATCTAAATTATATGAACAAAGCTCCTCAGGTAGCAGGAGCCCTCTACCACCGGAGTAGCACGCAAATCTACTCAAGATTGACTCAGCTCGTGCAATAAAATGATGTTTCTTTCATTAAAGGAGAAATTCTTCAAAACAGAGTATTTACGGCCTTCAAAGATCTAGCAACAAAACAAAATCTAACCAACAGTTTCTTGGTCTCCCGAGTCATACTTATAATGAAGTTACATAACTACTCTTTGAGAAAAATGGGGATAAGTGTCTTTCCCACTTCTAATCAAATTAAAACTCTTATTAACAGTCTTGTGCTTTACTGCGGACATCTGTAGAGTCCGTGTTTTGATAGGAAACTGCTTCTCTTCTACGTGCATAACCGCTTAGAGACTTTAACTCAAACTTCGTGGGGAGCAAGAGATGATGGAGAAGTGTTGTGGATTTCACCCATATGCCTTTTTCTTTACAGTGACACCTGGAACCTACATAAACATGAGGATGGTTGCAGAACAGACGACTGGCTACGAAATGCTTGTATTTTGTAGCCAAGTCTTAGTCAAAATTACTACACCAAAAAAATCATGAAAACATAGCAAGTTAGTCATTATATAAATTCTTAAAGAAATTTTAATTAATCCTATTGATCAGTTAAGCCTGTAATTGATGAGGGACAAAGAAAATGAAGTGGAATGTGGTGAAAGAGAAGAACATCTTTGGGGCTCAACATGCTCTACGGAAATTAATTCACAATTTAGAACAATAATAAAGGACATGCATCAATCACATACACGAGAACACATATTTATCTAGGGGAAACCAACTCGTAAAAACCATTTAAGCATGCTTGCATTAATAGTATGAATAAATAACATATTACAATTGCTATCTCACTCTAAGCTTAAATTTCAAGTGAATAACCTATCTCTTTCCTCAAAAAGAAGCTCTAACCCAGACTTAATTAAATTTTTCCTCTGCTTCAGCCCCTATTTCCTTGTGAAAATCCCGAGGAATTAGGCCACTATTTTTAAGGATTTTTATTCTAATTGATTTTACAATTCCCAAGGTTGATCCTATGACTGCATGTAACACCTGTACACTCAATAATAGTTAACAACTAATGTTACACTGCCTTGGAATCTCCACTATGACTAGGGAACTAGAATTCTCTATATGCACTAGCTATTTTGGGTTGATTAATTAGTTAAATCGATGATCACTGAGTTAGATTGTTTTCCCGCTGCACAACTAACCTCCAACTAGTTCCATATACAGTTAGAACTAGCTTAACCATATACAAATGGAAATAAGTGACCTTGATTACTACAATTTAGAAATCACACATGGTTAACTGAACTCCAAGCCCTGTAACATGAATCTACTAAGCTAAATGAGTGACAAGAGTCATGTATCCTCAGTTAAATACCTCCAAGTTGTTTTCTAATGTGAAAATTATAATTTTCTCAATTTGACAAAGGAAAATTCAAATAGAGACTTTATTGCTACACTTATTAACACTCTCTCTTAGCAAGAAAGGGATTTTCAACCACCCCTATCCTGCACCTATGGAATTTGAACTTTCCTCTTCACAAATCCTTTATCCAGATGTCAGCATTGTGTTCCTATATCAGAATGTATTGTAGAAAAATTATCCTCCTCCGAACATAGTCCTATAAATGATGATACCGAGTATCTATATGCTTGGATGTATTGTGAAATACTGGATTCTCAGAGTGATTAATGCAACTTTATTATCACAATAGATGATAGTTGGATCCAACGTCTGAACAAATAGTCCCACAAGTATATTTTTCATCCAAATCGCCTCACATGCTGCTTGAATTGCAACAATGTATTCTACTTCTGTAGAGTCGAGCACCATAGATATTGAATTCTGGCTATACCAAGAAGCCGTTGCAGACCCAACACTGGAAATTCCACTTGATGTACTCTTTCGGTCATGTGGAATTCTTACACAATTTGCTTCTATGAGGAGATACAACTTCACTCCCTCTATCTGTTTGTACCATAATCCATACTGGGTAGTGCTTTTGAGGTACCATAAAACATGCTTAGCTTCCTTCTATTACAATTTGGTTGACCTAACCATCACTTGGCCTAGTTGGTTGACTACATAAGACATATCTAGGCATGTGTTCACCAAATAGATCAGTGAACCCACTAGCTAGCGGTAATGGTAGCATCAACCTCTTCACCTAAAGTGGCATAATCCTTCCTCTAATTGGTAACTAGAGGTGTCTCGATGGTTTTACAACTATCCATGAAAAATATTTGTAGTATCTTGGTGAAATTCTAGCCTTGGGAAGAAAATAATTCCTTATCGCCTTGCCATACTTCCAACCTGAGGAAGTAGTGCATGAGACCCATGTCCTTCATCTTAAATTCCATTGCAATTTCATCCTTGCAAGATATCATCACCTTCTCATCACCTATCGATACTAAGTCATCAAAATATAAAAGAATGATAATAATTTCACCTTCTACAAAAATATGATAGAGGTTCCATCAACTTCACTTTTGGTAAAGCCCAAACTAGTGAGATAATTGTCAATCTTAGTGTACCAAGCTTGGGGCTCCTGTTTGAGACTGTACAATACTCGATTGAGTATGCACACATGATACTCCCAATAAAATGTCTCAAAAAATTCTATTTTCTTGATGTACACTTCCTCCTCAATAAAACCAATGAGAAATGTTTCTTTTTTACATCCATCTAGTGGATCTTCAACTCCGTCTGCACAAATAGTGCAATAATTATCTAATGGATGAATACCTTTCTATAGGAGCAAAAATTTACTCATAATCAATTCCATCAACTTGAGAGAATCCTTTGGCCACAAATATGGCCTTATAATTCTCTATGCTTTTTTCTGTTGCATGATTAACCTTGAAGATCCATCTCGAACCCACAACTCATTTATTTGCTAGTCTTGGGACCACTTCCCAAACATTTTTCTTTACAATGGATTCATATATTTTGACCATTTCATCAATCCAAATAGGTTTGTCAATTGCTTCCTAGAAATAGGATGGCTTAGTCTCTACAAGCTTAGTTATTAGATCCATGTAGCCAATGTACCTCTTAGGTTACATCATTTTCCTATGCAAATTTGGAGCTCCCACATTCTCGCTCACATCCTGAACTAATATATCATCTTCCCAGGTTCTTTTTCTTCCTTCTCTCAATGTTTCTTCTTAAGTGAATGTCTCCACTCTTCCTCCTCTTCACTCCTCAATTTATGGTTACTCCACAACTTCCTGAGGCTCCTCTTGAGGCTCCTTCTTTGGAGCTAAAAGCTCCTCTTCTAGTGGCATTTGAATCTATCTCTAAAGAGAGCACCTCATCGCTTTCTCCTCATCAAAATTTACATTCCGTGGAACAACTATAATTATGAGGGAAGGTTAGTATACCCTATAATTATGTGAAGTTTCGATGTAACCCACAAAAACTCCCAACTCTATTGTCAGGCCAACTTTCTTCCTTGAATATTTTGAGAGATGGTAGTAAAAAAAGGCTCGAAAAACTATGAAGTGAGACACGTCTGACTTTATCCACGAGGAAGCCTCCTTCAGTGTAATCATACTAAGAATCTAATGAGGACTCTGGTTTTTCAGGTAGAATGTTTCGTTACATGCCTCTACCCAAAAATGCAATGGTGGGCCTTGGACATGTAGCATAGGTCTCACAACTCCTACAATTCTCTGGTTCTTTCTTTCAACTACCCAATTCTTCTGTGGGTTGTGCGGTGTTGTCAGATCTCTTCAAATGCCTTATTTCACACACAAATACTTGAAGTCATTTGAAACATACTCACATCCATTTTTTCTCCTGACAGCCTGCACCTTCTTATCGTTCTCTTTCTCAACTAGTACCTTGAATTCTACAAAATTTGAGAATGTCTCATCCTTATTCTACATGAAGAATATCCAACGCTTCCTTAAGAAATCATCAATAAAAATAAAAAAATATTTATGTATGGTAACAGTGGTTGTTGAGAAAGGTCCGCAAACATCAAAGTGGACTCTTTCCAATACTGCATGTGATTTGTTGTCTCGATCCTGGAATGTGGATTTTACATACTTCCACAAGGTACAATCCTTGCGTATATCCTGCTACTCAAATTCTCTTTTATAGAGGCCAGTGGTTATTTGCTGCATAATATTTAAGGCACCATGATGCAGGTGACCTAATCTCATGTGACAAAGGTCACCAACATCATGACTCTGCACTTTCTCTTCCTCATTTCTTAATGCAACACAATCTTCCACATCAAGTTTATATAGGTTCTTCACATGAAACTCGATTTGCTTCACCTTTCTAGTGGCTACGTGTCTCAATAATTATTTCCCTTTGTTGAATATCACATCATAACCACAGTCTTCCAAAACTTCTGCAGAGTGAGATTCTTCTTTAGGCCTGGAACAAACATGATATCTTTGAGGTGAAGAGGGGATCCAAACTCACTCTTCAAGGTTGTTGTAACAAACCCAGTAGCAATTTACCTTCCATCGTCCCCAAGATCAACATGAATCTAGAGATATTTCTCCTCCACGTCAGTAAAAACCGCTCTCCACCCTATCATGTGGAATGAGGAACCAAAATCCAAGTACCACATACTTCCCAACACAGTGCTGACCATGCACGCGATAAGGGAGAAATGCGATAAGGGATAAATCTAGCTCAAACTATGAATCCATAGCTTCACCTGCTGCTCGTCATGAGTTCTTCTTGGTATAATTTTTGTGTGGACACTTTATAACATAACGCCAGAATTCATGACAATTGAAGCATTGTATTTTGAACAATTCTTTCTTCTTGCCCCCTTGGCTAGATTCTAGTTTTGTTTGAGACTTATTCCCTTTTCCCTTCTTTCCCTTTTCAACCAAGATCCCAACTCACTCTTAAAGGTTATTGTAACAAAAACAATAGAAATGTACCTTCCGTCATCCTCAAGGTCAATATGGATCTAGACATATTTCTCCTCCAAGTCACTAAAAATTGCTCTCCATCCTGTCATGTGGAATGAGGAACTAGAATCCAAGTACCACATACTTCCCAACACAGTGCTAACCATGCATGCGATAAGGGAGAAATATAGCTCAAACTATGAATCCATAACTTCACCTACTGCTCCTCTTGAGTTCTTCTTGATATACTTTTTGTGTGGACACTTTATAACATAATGCTAGAATTCATGACAACTGAAGCATTTTATTTTGGAAAAATCTTTCTTCTTACCCCCTTGGCTGGATTCTGGTTTTGTTTGAGACTTATTCCATTTTCCCTTCTTTCCCTTTCCAACCATTGAAAATTTTTCTTCATCCTCTCCCATAGATGAACTTTCATCTTTGGTATTCCACTCAATCTCTTCTTGTACCAAATCAAACCACAAACATTCCTAATTCGGTAAATTATCCCCCCTATTCACCGAGTCCTGGTAGTTATGCTAGATTTTGGCAACACGTAGAAGACCCAGGCTCACCAATTTATATTCTGCAACATTCACACCAACCCTTCCAAGCTCATCCCAAACTTGTGTAAATATAGTGAGATATTTCAGAATAGTATCATTATTATACATCTTGATATTTCGAAATTTGTCTTTGAGGGCCAATTTTCTATGGTCACTGTTATTCTCTAATAACTCCATCTGTTCATTCCACATTGTGAAAATATTTTATTTTGCATGGATATTTTAGAAAACGTGGTCTCGCACTCCCTCTAAAATAATTCTCCTCTCCTTGGCTACATCTGTCTTTCATTGGGCTAGGTTTTGTGCATCAGTTGATCATAGTTTTGGAATGTTTGTCTTAAAATATTCCAACAATTTGTTGTCATCAAACCCCATTTCCATGCAATCCTTCCAAGGCATAGTCTAATATGAGCCCATTAAAGGTTATTCTCCAAACTCTAAGGAGATTTTATTACACTGAAGTTGCAATATGAATATTTCGACAAGGAACAATGCCAAAATTCTTGTTCTAATATGAATATTTCTCTGATACCATGGAGAAATATGGTGATAGATTCATAACTTCTCTAGAAATTTAATCTAAATCAAGAGAGATAATTCTAATCTACTTCTCAAATAAAGAGCATGCATCAATTTTTGGGTATGTGTTATATTCTTTCCACGACTAGTCACACGCCTTATTTTTTAGTGGGTGGACCTACCCATGGTTTTGTACATGGGTTTGCACATGGTTTTGGGGTATGATGGTTTTCGACCCCTGGTATTTTGCAGATTTGGTCAAGGGAACTACAGTTATGTTCTAATCCAAGGTTAATGGATTGGGGTTTATGTATGCTTCAGCATGTATATATATGTGTTGTAACACTAAAAGGAATATAATGAAAAATCAAGCTGGTCGTCCCGATTTGGGAGCCAGGGGAAAATATCTGTGTTTATCATTTTTATGTTTTATGCTCTTTCTATTGTTTATTTTATGTTTTAAGATTCATTTGTAGATAATTTCTGTACAGGGTTAATACCTACATTTGGCATCATATCTGTTTCAGCTTTAAGGGGACGCCTTTGCTGCTAAGGGTTTTTTTCTCAGGCCTGTCGTAGACCCTGTTCAGTGGGAGATCTGCGGGATCGATTCTTGTGGTGAAAGAAGATGGTGAGCAGTTGAAAGATAGAGATTGGGAAATTTAATGGTCAGGGTTTTGAGTTGTGGAAGTTCAAGATGGAGGACCTACTGGTCGATAAATATCAATAGATCATGGTAGATCTAGGTACTAAACCAACGATGATGTCAGATGAATATTGGAAGAATTTGGATCAGAAGGAGAAGAGAACAATATGGTTGTGTGTCTCCGATTCAATATTTCTGAATGTATCTGGGGAAGCTATGGAAAAGATTTTGTAGGAAAAAGTTGGGAATCTGTACCAATGTAAGTCTGTGGTGAATAAATTGTTCTTGCGGAAAAAGTTGTATAACCTGAGGATGAAGGATGGAGACTTGGTGACAGAGAATCTGAATTTATTCAATACGGTGGTAAGTTAGCTGTCATCTATTGATATCAAAATCTCAGATGAAGATAAGTGAATCTTTTTTTTGTGTTCTCTACCAGATTCGTGGGACACTCTGGTTATTGCAATAGGTAGGAATACAACTACCTTGAATTTTTATGACATTGTCTCATCCTTGTTGTCGGAGGAAATGAGACGGAGGAATATGGAGGACCAGAATGGAGATGCCTTATTTGTATGAGGAAGGTACCAAAACAAAAAAAAGAATAAGGTTTCGAGTGGGAGATCTAAATCTAGAGGGAGATCTAAATCTCCTAGAAATTTTGTAAAGGTGTGATGGAAATGCAGAAAGGAAGGGCACTACAAAAAGGATTGCAGATTTAAAGCTCTTGAGAAAGGAAAGGGATGATGATGCTCCTGCTGCAAAGGAAAAAACCACCTCGGATGACGGTGGGGATGTGTATTTGGCTTCTTCTTCAAATACACATGTATATCATGAGTCATGGTTGATTGAATCAGGTGCATCCTTTCGGTGGGCGGACGCGCCCATGGTTTTGTGCATGGGTTTGCACATGGTTTTGGGGTACGATAGTTTTTGGCCTCTGGTATTTTGTAGATTCGGTCAAGGGAACTACGGTTATGTTCTAATCTAGGATTAATATATTGGGGTTCATGTATGCTTCGACATATATATATATATGTGTTGTAACACTAAAAGGAATATAATGAAAAATCAAGTTGGTCATCCCGATTTGGGATCCAGGGGAAAATCTCTATGTTTATCTATTTTATGTTTTATGTTCTCGCTATTGTTTATTTTCCATTTTAAGATTCGTTTGTAGATAATTTCTGTATAGGGTTAAAACCTACATCAATCCCATGCTCAAGAACACATATTTATCTAG
Organism: Pinus albicaulis; assembly: GCA_034641835.2. NCBI lineage: Eukaryota > Viridiplantae > Streptophyta > Pinopsida > Pinales > Pinaceae > Pinus > Pinus albicaulis. Next base: position 1,880,472,971 of record CM076578.1, read on the forward strand.
CGGAAACCAACTGGTAAAAACACCTGAAGCATGATTTCATTAATCATATGAATGAAGAACGTATTACAATTTCTAGCTCACACTGAGCTGAACCTGTAAGTGAATAACCTATCTCTCTACTCAATGAGAAGCCATGACCTAGGCTTAGTCAAAATTTTCCTCTTCTTGAGCCCCTATATCCTTTTGCAAATATTGAGGAATTAGGCCCCTATTTCTTAAAAAAATTTCTCAAATTTATTTCACAATTCCCAAGGTTGATCCTCTGACTGGATGCAACATATGTACACTCAAGATTAGTCTAAAACAAATGTTACACTGCCTTGAAATCTCCACCACAACAAGGGAACTCATATTCTCTGCATTCACTAGATATTTTGGGTTGATTGATCAACTAATTCGATGATTACTGAGTTAGACTATTGTCCCACTGCATAATTGACTCCAAATAGTTCTATCAACAATTAGAACTAGTTTAATTAAATAAAATAATTGACCTTGTTGATACAAATTATCAGTCACTCATTATTAATTGAACTCCAAACCCTCTAACTTGAATTTAATGAGCTATCTGAGTGACAAGAGCCACGTCTCCTCAGTTAACTACCTCCAAGTTGTCTACTAATGTTGAAATTCGAATTTTCTTAATTTTACGAAGGAAATGTAAAATTGAGACTTCCTTGCTACACTTCTCAACATTTTTTTAACAATTTGCATTCATTATAACATTGTCATTGTGTGGACCTTGGACGTATAGAAACAATCCATAGATTCAATTTTCTTCATAGTTGTTGTTTACTTTGCAAGGTTTTTTTTTTTGACATGTCTGGTCTTGAGCGGTATCATCATTCATTTTTCAACTTGAATTATTCCTATTTATTTTCTTTCAGAGAACCAGGTCAGCTACATGGTAGCATTCAATCTTCACAATTCAGTACTATCATACTAATATGTCTTTGTGTGTGTGTGTATGTGTAAATATAAATTTCATTGTTATTCAATAATTCTTCCGTGTGTTTTTATCTCAACCCTATGAATATGTCATAATTCTAGATTTTATTAGAAGGAGCGAGCTCATTAAGTATTTTTGAAGCATAAGAGTGAGATCATAGAGTGAGCCATTATTTATTCAATAGTTTTGTATATAATATAGACTAACATCCAAAACTAAGACTAGCCACAATGAGTCTTAAAGTATGCCATTTATTCCAATGCTACTTTTAAGTCATAAGATAATGTATGTGAGTAGAGCCATACAGTGTGATTTTCTACATGTTGTTTTGTGCCACAAACCATTATTGGAATAATGCGATGTAGGTTTAATGATACCAAACCAAGTATGTGATTCCATATCATTATACGATTCCATGCAACATTAACAACATATATTGAGTCAGGGTATTCAGATGGTAACGATGCATATGTTGTATAATGTGAATACCACAACACAAGCCATCCTTTTGAACTTGATATATGAACCATGCTTATATGATAAATTCATAAAGAATAATAATTAGTGAAATCCTTAGTTTATATATATGTGATTGATGTCGAATCGATTTTATAGATCAAATCACAGGTCTGAGCCAGTGATCATAGTGCACAGTGAGTCATGTGATGTTGAAATATTAATCTTAATCTCTGTTAGGTAGTTGTCATCACATTTAGTTCTCTTGTCCGATAAGTTTCATAGAAAGTTTATTTTATCTTCAGCTTAGTTGAATTTTACTCCAGTCATTTGTTATTGATGTTTACAATGTAATCTACTTAGATATTTTGAATATTGAGAAGAGTTATCTCTCCTCCAATTTTCGGTTTTCATTATTTGTCATGGTATTAAAGCTTAGCCCGTGTAAGAATCCTTGAGAGAAACATAGATATGACCGACGTTGTATAAGACTTTAGAGCAACAAAGTCAACAGAGTAAGAGAAATGTTTGAATCCTGTTGAAGCTCAGACATCGAGGATCTACAAAGGAGACATTTTTTTTTTGCATGAAGGGTAGTCGAAGTAATGCACCATACAGTTAAAGAAGGCGACATTGCTAACGCATATAGAAATTACCAGAACTGCGTTAGTCCAAAGTTGTCCACATTATCCCAAAGCGTTATTAACGCACAAGCCCATTGCAATGAGCCACATTACTTCATAATCCTTACAACAATTTCAGTCATGTGCGACCCGTAATAGTAATAATTGTGTTAAATTCATTTACCAAAGGACGTGCCAAGAAAAAAGGATGTTCCAAAATTTGTGAATGTATTCCATGAATTTACTTTGAATTGTTTAAAATATTCAAAGCAATTTTTTAATGAAACAAAAAGCCTTGAACCTACATTACTTTTAGAAGCATTTCATAAAAGGGAGGAAGCCATTTAAAAAAAAAGGTACATATTTTTTTAGTTACCTACCATTTCAATGAGAGCAAGACAATTTAAAAAAAAAAGGTAATTTGAAACAGGAAAATCCTTTTCTTGAAGTGTTTTTTGAAATTTAAAATTTGTGAAGGTTAAAAGAAAGGAGAAAGTCGAATTTTTTTTAAGAAGACAATTTTTTAAGTTTAAAAGGAGATTTAAAAGAAGAGGTGCTCTTTTGCATTTGAATAAAGGGCTTCTTCCAGAACTTTGCTACATACCTTGACTCTGCTTGGGAAAAATTACGAGTTTTGGTCTTTAAGAATGAAGAAATTTCTGCAAGCCCAAGAATGTTGGGATACCTTGTCAAAAATTGATGTAGAGCCAACCCAAAAACAACTTGAAACCATGAATAATAATAAGAGAAATGTTGTTGCAAAACTAAGAAAGAAGGGGCATAAAGCCAAACGTTGGATATAAAACTCAGTCAATGACTCTATCTATGCCAAGATAGTCAACACATCAACAACAAAAGAAGCTTGGGATATTTGAAAGTTGCATATCAAGGTAATGATACAATGAAGATAATTAAATTGCAAACATTGAGAGCACAATTTGAAACCCTAAATATGACTGACATAGAGAATGTAGATCAGTTCATGACTAGAGGTGGGAATAGTAAATAAAATAAAATTTAGTGGTGAAACTATTAAAGATCAAAATATTGTTGAAAAATTCCTTCGAAGCCTGCCCAAGAAATATGACATGATTGTAACAGCCATTTTGGAATCCAAATATTTTACAACTTTCTCAGTAAAACAATTGACTGGATCACTTCTAGCACATGAAACAAGACTCAACTTGGTAGAAGACTCCATGGAGCAATATTTCAAGGTACAAATCTCATTTGGTAGAGGCAGAGGTAAATGCAGAGGATATAGAGGTGGTAATAAGAAAGGAAGAGGTTGAAGCATAGATCATAATATAAACATGCAACAGAGAAGTGGAGACCTCCACAAAACCAAACTCAGAGAAGCAGAACATGGAACAAATATAATATCCAATGCTATTACTGGCCTCCAAGAATTTTTTCCATTATGAACATGAATCCAGAAAGAAATAGTCAGATCAGAAAACAAAAAGTGTCTATCTCTCCAACGATGAAGGAGAATCCATTGAAACAATGTTTCTTTCCTGTCATATTTATGAAGACACTCACAACAAGGAATTTTGGTTGCTGGAAAGTGGCGGAAACAATCATATTACAGGTAAAAAAAGTATGCTTTATTATCTTGATACTTCCATAACATCATAAATTAAACTTGGAGATCATTCATGTATTAAAGTTGAAGGGAAATGTACTATCCCTATTCTTACTAAAAAAAATCAACACACATTTTCTTGATGTTTATTATGTTCCACATCTGAAGCATAACCTTATTAGTGTAATAAAGTTGATGGAACATGTTTATGATGTAATAATTCAAGGGAACACATGTTATATCTATGAAAAACCTCCCAATAGAAGACCGAGAGCAAAGGTTGAGAAAACCAATAATAGGATGTTTCCATTGTACTTTGAGAAGTGGAAATATCTCACAATAATTAGTCCACAATGTATCAAGAATATATGAGTCTCAAATATGGAATTATAGGTATGGCCACATCCCAATCAAGAGTCTAATTTTGCTCATGAAATTTTCAATCGTCACTGGTCTCCTAAATATGAATGAAAAATATTTTAATTTTGAAATTTGTGTTCTATCCAAGCATAAAAGAGATATATTTCCCACATCTTCCTCTAGAGAAAAAACCTGTAGATCTTGTCCATAAATATATATGTGGTTGAATGAAAACATAACCCATTGGTGGTAGTTTCTATTTCTTGACATTCATTGATGATTATAACAGGAAGATATGGTTGTGTTTTATAAAAAATAAATTAGATACCTTCAGAAGATTTAATGAGTTTAAAGAAGAAGCAGAAAATGAAAGTGGAAAGCCCTTGAAAGTGTGCAGATTAGACAGAGGAGGAGAGTACAACTCCAATGACTTCAAATTTTTTTGTTAACGAAAAGGAATCATAATGTTGAACACAACAAGATATACTTGAAAGTAGAATGGAGTAGAAGAAAGAAAAAGTCAGTCAATCATGAACATGAACAGATGTAGGCTACATGAGGAGAGGTTGTCAAATAAATATTGGGCTGAAGTAGTTTCAAAAATAGTGTATGTTCTCAACATATCACCAACAACCAGACTCCAAGATATAGTACCTCAAGAAGTATGGGATGGTAAAAAGGTAATTGTATCTCACTTTAGAATTTTTGGATCAATAGTTTTTTCACATTTTCACGAGAAAATAATAAAGAAGCTTGATGATAAAAGTGAAAGATGTATTTTCATAAGCTATAGTGAGCAGCCAAAGGCCTACAAACTTTACAATCCAGTTAGATGGAATTTTATTTTAAGAAAAGATGTCAATTTTTTGAAGATAAATCTTGGTCTGATCATGTTGAAGAAGCTTCAAATTAGTCTTTTTATCCACCAAAAACACCAATATTGCAGGTCAAGAGCCATATCATTCTGAAATGTTACATCTTTAAGAAGTGAATCGATCAGCGATTCAACATCTTCAGAAGAAAATTAGAAAATGAGAAGCATCAAAGAAATATATGAGCATGAGCATGAGTTTCACCAGTATAATATGTTTGCATTTATTTCATCTCAACCAACCCATTTTGAAGAATAAGTAAAAGAAAAGCATTGAGTTGATGCAATGAACCAATATGTTTCTTCCATAGAGAAGAGCCAGACTTGGGAATTAGCTGATATTCTAAGAGAAAAAACCATAATTGGTGTAAAATGGGTATATAAGACCAAGCTGAATGAGAGATGAAAAATTCAGAAACATAAGGCAAGGCTGGTTGCTAAGGGATTCTCATAACAATTTTGTGTTGAATATGGTGAAACGTTTTCTCTTGTAGGAAGGTTAGACACTCTCAGAACCATTTTATCCACAACAACTCAACATAAATGGAATGCCAGTCAATTTTATGTAAAATGTGTGTTCCTAAATGGTATATTGCAGGAAGAAGTTTACGTAGAGCAGCCTCCTGGTTTTGAAGTTACAGGATAGGAGCATATGGTATACATATTTAAAAAATATTTGTATCGTTTGAAGTAGGCTCCAAGAGCTTGGTGTACTCGCATCAACACCTATATCATCAAAAGTGGTTTTTCCAGAAGTAGCCATGAGCTAACTTTCTATACCAAATCTCATGAAGGTGAAATTATTATTGTATTCCTTTATGTAGATGATCTTCTTTATACTGGAAATATGATGTTAGAATACTTCAAAGTGGCAATGCAAGAAGAGTTTGATATGACTAATTTAGGGGTCATGAAATACTTCTTAGGCATTGAAATTAACCAATCTGCTAATGGAATTTTTGTTGGTCAACACAAATATGCCACTGACATCACCCAAAAATTTAGAATGAAAAATTGCAAACCTGTTGATACAAAAATTTCTCGATCAACCAAACTGGGAAAAGAAGATAGAGCACCACGAGTTGACCCCACATTGTATAAAATTCTATCTAGTAGATTTTTGTATCTCACTTCAACTAGACCTCATATTATGTTTGTAGTAATTTTTGTCTCCAAGTTTATGCAGTCACCTAATATTTCTCATTGGAAGGTTGAAAAAATGAAATTAATGTACATTGCAGGGACCATACTATATGGTTTTTTCTACACACATTATGAAAATTGTTCAATTTCAGGTTGTCCAAGTAGCGATTATGCACAAATTTTAGATGATCAAAAAGCACCCCAAGTTATATTTTTCATCTAGGAACCAATATCATTTCATGGGAATCCAAGAAACAATCAATCGTTTCAATATCTTATGCGAAGGTGAAATATGTAGCAGCAAATTTACATCTTGTTAAGCAATGTGGTTGAGAATATTATTGAAATATATTTGAAATTCTCAGAAGGATCCAAATCCATTTTAATGTGATAATATTTCAACGATTTCTTTATAAAAAAATCATGTTTTCCACAAAAATATAAATCACATTGATAGATATTTCCATTTCATCGATGAGATTGTTAATGATGGGGACATAGTAGTTTCTTTTTTTGGTTCCAAATATCAGCTTGTAGATATTTTCACAAATCCATTGTGCAAGAATGTATTTGAATTTCAAAGATAGAAATTAGTCATTATAAGTGCCTCTACATGTAACAGTTGACATTATGAGGGGATTTTGAGAAATTTCTCTCATTGTCTACTAGGTGTCATCACATTTAGATCTCTTGTCTGATAGGTGTCATAGAAAGATTATTTTTTCTTCAGTTTAGTCGAGTTCTACTCCTGTCATTTATTATTGATGTTTACAATGTAATATAGTTAGCTATTTTGAATATTGAGAAGAGTTATCTCTACTCCAATTTTCGGTTTTCATTATTTTTCATGTGACAAGCCTAAGGTGATGATCACATGATATAGTGAGCCCATTAAAAAAATGAGCCACAAATTTTTGTAACAATTCATTGTGATCTATAAGTGCGAGTTCTCTTTATCTTATGCGATAATGTTAATGTAATTCCATGGTGTGATGTCACAATGTTACTTTATGAGTGATATAGTTCTTATTCACACCATATAGAACCATAAAATAAGTGAGATCCAAAAGCTACGAGACAATGTCATGTGAACCAAAAGTGTTTTTCACAGTCATACCATAGTCTTGTGAATCGATGCTAGTCATAGTCATACGAACCACATGATATTCATCCAATGAGCTAGATGTGAATCCTTATACTAAGCTATTGAACCATAGATCCAAAATCATTGAACTCACATTTTTTCACAATCAAGCTAGGGTTCCCACATAAAGTCAACATCTAGAATTTCACTGAGCGAATTCATAATTTAATTTGAGATCATTAGATATAGATAACGATATTATTCAATTCATATACTACAACTATATGCAGGCCAACAAGTCATGTCATTATTCACAGAAATAATCCACTGCAATAATATACATCGAAGGAACTTTGTCACAGTGAGGATGCTGCAAAACGTATGCTACAAATTTCGTATACGTGGAGTCACAACCTTAGTAATAGATGTAATATCTTTTTTATTTCGTGGATTAGTGCTAACAATTTCCTAAAATCTTGTTTACTTCATTTCAATTCGTCAATACTTAGTTACAAAAACCCACACATTGATTATAAGCCAACATAGTGTGATGTTTAAACCTCCTAATTCATACCTTAGCTTTGAAACCATGTTGGAAAATTGGGAGGCTTTATAATTAGATTATATTTTACTTTTTAGATAACTTCTTGTGAAATTTTTTTCCTTCTCATTTATTTAATTATGTTCTTGTTCATCAAAAAATTATCAAAACATAAACATGAAGCTCACAAGAAAACAAAGAACACATGATATAGTCCGCAAGCCAGGGAAATACCCCTCCAAGGGGAAAACCCAAAAAATAATATTCTTATAGAATCATATGAATAATACATCCAGGACCCTTTTGTTGAAAAGTTTAACTAGAATTGGTCTTCATAATGGCATTTAATTATGATTTTATGTAATAAATAAATAATGAAATAATAAATAAATATAATAATACAAGTATACTCGAAGACCTTGTTACTAGGCCCCTTGAAGTCGACTCAAAGTATGGCAGATATACTCCTTGATGAAGTTGACCTACCCTCCACACCTCATGTTGTCCTACATGCTAGAAGACAATCATTGTATAAAGAGTGATGCGGCCTCATTTTAAAGCAAGAAAATTCAGACAAGGTATGCAATAGACGTGCGAGATAATCTTTGCATTTGTGTGAACATAGGAGGTTGATCTGCGATGGAGAGAGGGGTTTTATTACCTTTGTTTTGGGTCTATCTTACCTCACATATTTTTGGTAGGTTGAGGGCTATCATAGTGAATTAAAATTCTATAATAATTTCAAATTTTGGTTCAACTACTTATGCAAGAAAATAAGGCTAAAAAGAGAATAAAGAAGGCTATAAAAGGTGCAAAGGAGGAGGTAAATTTGCAAGGATACAAGGTCACTACAACTCGATCTAGGGTCTCCACTATACCTCAAATATCTCAGATACACCAAGGGTTACACGGGTGCAACAAGAAGGTCGAAAGGGAGACTATAGGCAGTCAAGGAAGATAATAAAGGAACTCAAGAGGAAGCACATTATTTGGGGCTGCTAGATTAGGGATCGAGCTTCCCTAATAGAGGTGCAGTGTAGTGCAGAAAAATAGGATCAACATAAGGAGCTGAGAAGAGTAGTAAGGGACAATGGAAAAGGTCTTGGAGGAATACTTGTGTCAAGGGTATTTTTCATGGTATTGGTATTTGTAAATTGAAGGTTTATAATAAGAATTTTGATCAGGTTTTCCTCTCAAAGAGTGACAGGTTTTGGCCCTTTCTTGCAAGCCTAAATTTTGTGTCTCTTGTGAATTTGATAATTGACTTGATGAAGAACATAATAATCTAACGAAGACCATATCTAAGAGAAAGAAGCATAGAGTAAATCACAATTAATTATCAAGAAGATAAACTGGAATAAAATCCCTAATTTATCAACACCTTTCACCCTCTACAAGCCAACTCAAACCCTTATTCTGCTCAAATTTCGGTCCTCCTCTTTCTGTAAAAAAATTCTAGATCGGATGCTCCAATCACCTATCCAAAATGAGCTCCAAATTTCTTCTATTTATACTTGTTTTGAGGGGTGTGAACAATCATGTCTTTTGGGATAGAGCCTACATGAAAAATTGGGCCAACTTGACTTTTAGAGGGAATTTTCCCAAAATACATAATTACAATTTTTTTTTTCCTTTTTCTTTACAATAGGTCAAAATAGGAATTTTACTCTTTGACTCAGGAAAACCTAGAAGCATGAAGAACATTCTTATCTAAATAAAATAATAATTCTTGAGCATGAAGCCCATTCTTAAAAAAAAAGTATTTACTTTTCTTCTTTTGCATTTTACATAAAACATATAATGACATAGGTACAATAACAATTATGAAGATCTATCATAGTTACATTTTGCAACACTAGGTGATTGTTGTCTTTATGATCTCAATTAGAATTTTTTTTTATGAATTTAAGCAACTCAAAAACTAATTTGAGTAGTTGGGTAGTTAAATAATATATTTTTTAAATAGTTTCATACATCTGATCACATAATGTCACACCCAATGATGTAAAGTCCCACACATAAGTGAAAATATGTGAAGCTAGTATGGAGGCTACTATCACCTAAGCACCACTACTATACACATTAAAAAAGTGGTGGATGTATTTATAGTGGGGATTCCCTATCATTTATTGTAATATGGAAAGGGAATAATGGAGATTAGCAACTAATGCGACAAAAGGAAATGGGAAATTTTTAAAAGGTTGGAAGTATTGGAAGAAAATTATAGAATACCATATTTCTTGGGCTACGAAGTCATAAATACAACCTAAGAGGGTTAATTATCATAAATTATTTTAGAAAATATATTGTTACAAAGAAATAAGGTAAGGGATTTAGAATAAGATATGCACAACTAAATATTGTTTAGGATGTGAGTAAGCTTTTTATCACAAATGATGTGTGGATTTAAACCCATATCTCAAAGACAAGGTAGATGATTTCTCCCACAATGCATACATATGGCTTTAAATACTCTTCAAGACAAGTTGCTCTTAGATTTGGTTTTGAAACTCTCATCCCACATATAAAATTTACCATGGTGATCATATAACATGTTTTCCCATATTTTTGAAACTCAAACTTGAAATAGATGAAGCGCCGACTTGAATTTGGACTCTAACTTAGAATATTATAATTTCAATGACACATTTTACTAAAAAAATCATAAAATACATAATTTTTAATAGAAAAACATATTTCAAATATTGCAAAATACTAGAGACAAAATATGTAAAGTTTTTTTTGTGCATATTCCATGGAAAGATGAATATATCAAATTTTTTTAGAATGGAACCAAGTGAAATAAATTAAAGAAATAAAACACATAATCAATGGGTCTCTAAATGGCCTTGAGGTTTTAGAGTCCAAAAGTAATTCTACAAACATATCCCTTTTCCTACCCTTGTCTTCTTCAAATTTTGCAAGATAGTTTTTCAATTCCGATAACTTTTCCAATCTCCTCTAATGGGACCATGCATGGGGAAACTTGGTATCTTATATCATCTTAGTGTTATTTCAATAAATGATTCAACCCATGCTCGATGCATTTCTTGCAATATTTGCAATAAATTGTACTCATTAACAAGATCAACATGGATCCATGCAGGGTTTTTGACTTTTGGGGCCATGGTTAAAACCCACTTTGCAAATTTAGATATGTGGCATTGAAAATTTTATGTTAATTTCTTAGTATGAAAAATCCATACTTCAAATTTCAAGAGTTGAAACCAAGGTTTCTTGGAAGTGGCAGTGGGAGGAGGAAGCAAGAGCAACAATTTTCATAAGCTTATGGGCCAAGAGCATTTTTTAAAGAAATTTTTATATAATATGTATTTTTATATATTTTGATGCATATATGTCAACAAAATCATCTAAAATGATGAATTAGTTATAAAAATCATAAAAACGTGGATTAAACCATATAACCCCAATCATCTAGTAGTTATAATATTTGTAAACCACAATTCCAAAAAATCTTTATTCTTGTAAACCTTAAAGTTTCAAAGTTTCAAAATTCAATATATAAATTTTGTCATCATTAAATTTGTACTTGTAACCATTACCAAACTATAACAAATAATATCGAACATGAAATGAAATTTTTCACTAGGCATCATATTCATAATTCATTATCAATGAGTTATAATTGCCAACTTCAAAATTAAAACTTAAATTGTTATATATTGTTCAAAAAACACCATAACAAATATGAAAGCATCAATAGTTACAAAATTACTAAAACAAGAAATTAGAAGTACATCTACTATCTATAAAAAAAAATTCGTGCCACAAGAAACTTCTAATTTCTTTTTTTCATGATCTATGAATAATGGGTGTCTCCTCTCACATAATTTGACTATAAAATGGTCATGAACCAAAACCAGAACCAGAAGGAAAATGGCGCCCATGCAATGTTGTAGAAGGAGGTGGAAAAAAATTTTGTGCAACTTATGCCCCACTAGTGGATGAGGGTGGAATTTTTGTTGTTGTTTGATGACCGACATCCTCATCATCCAAAATTTATAATTCCAAATGTTCAAAATGTAAGGTTCCATCCTCCAAACTATCATCCTCTAGGTTATTGTCCCAAGTGATATATGTTATGTCAGATCGAACCCACTCACACTATGGAGCAGTAACCTCAAGTTCTAGTGTACATAAACCGAGCTTTCTTCCTGACTTCATAAAAGGAAATTTTCTTTGAAAGTTTGGATTAAGCTATAGGTGCTCCAACACCTTTCCACAAAAAAAGTATTAACCACCTTTGAAAGAAATTTAACTTCAATTTTTTCCAAAGGTCCCTTGGAGCCATACCTGTTGCACCATTCAATAGGATCCAATCTATCTCTATTATTAATTGCATGCAAAGTTTCAAAAATTCAAGTTTTACTAAATTATTTGTTTAATTCTATATGTCATATGGAATAATACTCTCCATAAGGGACCATATTATGTAATGCTAACATGTAACCTTCTAGTACCTCTCGCTCTATATGTATTTTTATCCTAACCCAACCCCCAGGTGCATTATTAGCCAACGAATATGGGGCATAGTATTTTGGTGTAAGGAAATATACTAATGCATGGAATGAAGCATTAATATTATCTGACCTTTTGACCACATGTTTTAAATATGATCATACAAGATGTCATCTTTCGACTGAAAAATATCTTTAATTTTCCCTAGTACATTATTCATTTGCTCATACACCTCCCAGTGACCAATACATATCTATATGTAAAAATGATCATGTTATAAATGGGTTTGGTGAACTAACCATTAAGAATGATGTCCTCCACCTCTTTAAAATATTCCATGTTAGATGCAGTTGCAACCATGTCCTTTAAGACTTTCCATGGTTAAATTGATGACATGTTATCCAATAACTCTCTTACCTTCAAAAGGCACCTAAAGGTGGGGTAATACCTAGTCAATATAGTCTTTTAAATATTCAATAACTCCAACCTTGAGTGACTATGGACTAGACCATAAGAATTTCTATGATTGGAAAAAAATCTTACCATGTAATTTCCTCTCTTCTACAATGAATCAATCCATTTGTATTTGATGCAATATACACCTCATAAAAATTTCAATTTAAATAAAATGATCACTAAATACAACCCACCACCGAAAGCTATCCCTTATATACTTTTAAACTTTCAATCAAAACTATATACGTAGGAATTCAAAGCGATGCCAATTTGTGACAAGTGGGCCATTCATATAAATAAATAAATATGGTCAACTAGTCTACCCATATAATCCCGTCCTTCACACATCACCACCAAAGAAACAAAACTTCCTAAATCTAACGGTCATCGCACTCCACCTCTATTTAAATGCCCGATCTGACAGTGATCGCATTCTAAACAACACAATTTTTAACATTTTGAAAGATTGAGATAAAGATGGTTTCCTTCACCCGTCCTTATGCTACGTGTCAACCACAGGAGTGTATCGCATGGAATCAACAATTACTACAAACCACCAGAAGGCTATGCAATAAACCTTCGGGGTTTTTAAAGATCGCTTTGTAATACCAATACACAAAATTCTGTAGTTGAACTAGGTTCGTTAATGCATCAATTCCGCCTTTTAAATATATCAATCATAACAAATTCAGCATACTCACTCTCTGTGATGAACACTGAATATATTCAATATTTAACTCAATTACAAAACCCTCAAGATATTCATTGGTTAACACAATTACAAACGCAAAAACAGAAAACAATACCAGTATATGTAGAATTAATTTTCAAGGTTCCCAATAGAATGTAATACTCAGAAATGAAAGTTTTCACAACACACTTCGATCAATAAAATCACAGGGTCTCGCCCTCTCTAGCCTGATTATTCAGTCTTTGACCTCCTCTCTACTCTATTAAAAACCCAATATATATATATATTGTCTCACTCTCTTTCTATCTATATATGTCATTACATTATGTTTCCTTATTTTATGGATAAAATCTAACAATATAGAAATTCAATCACTATTCTTATCACCTTAAATCCCTATTCTAAAGTTTCAATGCACACCTATGCTAACACTCACCTGCTATTCTAACCATAACACAATTGTATGGATTATTACAATATTAGATAAATGAAGATTCGAGAGGTACAACCCTCTCTGTAAACTTTGGTTTGACAACTTAGGTCAATGAAAATTATCTCACATTAGCCACAACATGTGAACATCCAATCACATTACTGGCTAAGTCCGGATGCTCCTGCATTAGTATTTAGGTTGATTTATCTCAATAATTTCATGTATTAGAAAGGTTATTGTGTGAACCAAACTCCCAGGCCAAAATTTGTTGTGGCATTTATCATCAATGATTTCTCTCACTATCTTACAATTATAAGCGTTATCGGTAATGGCTTGGATGACATTGTATGGCTGAATAGTTTCAATTATTTGAATTAATCATTCAATAATGTTGGTGTTGATATTGAGCTTATTTGAGTAGTCATGAGATGAAAGGAATAATACACTAGGATTAGGCACACCAACAGAAATTATTAATGGTTTTCCTTTTACATTTTTCCAACAATCAAATAAAATATATATCGCATATTAATTCCAAGAATTTGTGAATTTACCCTGTTGTGGCTCATTTGCAATATCCTTTATTTTTAATTTTCAAAATAAAATAAAAAATAGAAAATTATCAAATTATATTTTAAAGTATAAATATTCATATACTTTGATATAAAAATGTAATGTTTGTTGCATTAAAGTTTAAATCCAATGCTTTGAAGCTTTGTGGAAGTGGGTCCCAATGCACAGATTAAAAAGCGAGCATCTTATGGGGTAGGATCCAATGATTTGACAGACAGGAAATAAAAGTGTCAACCCGCGAGCACTTTCAGCATGCGGGTTAATGAGGAGGGTGCCTCAGTAGTTGACCCTATTGACTGCGGGGTTGATCCTGATCAATGGTCGAGATTCACTGTGGAGGCATGAACCCGACGAGCTCTCTGTACCTTGAGACCTCCCGCAGTGACGTATGCAGCCAACTGTTAACAGATGTGGTCCATGTCGGAGTACTTTTAATGGTATTTTGGCGTGTCTCATCAACATTTAATTATTAAGCCCATTCCACTTATTGAAGAAGAATTCTCATTTTTCTAAGGTTATTTGTCAAACCAGGAGGTAACTCCTCAAAACTGGAATTGTCTATTAGCTGAAGAATGTACATGCTTATATAGATGGGAGGTGAGGCTATTGGGATTCAGCTCCCAATGACTCTTGGCCTTCCTTATTTCCTAATAATAAATAATATACAAAAATACATATGCACACCCATCCATAGGATTAGGTGTCAACATTCCCCCTTTTAATCCGAAGGGATGTTGGTGAGTCCAAGCATCGATCTGAACTTTTCAAACTTTTCTCTTCCAAGTGCTTTGGTGAAGATGTCAGCAGTTTGCTCATTTGTGGAACAATGATGTAGATGGATGGTTTTGGTCTGAACATGATGTCGAATTAGATGGTACTTTGTATTGATGTGCTTTGTTCGATCATGGAACTTTGGGTTCTTGGCCAACTTTATTGCAAAAGTGTTGTCGATCATGAGTGGAGTGGAATACATTTGTTTCATCTGCAAATCTTCCAGGATTTTCCGGAGCCACACAATTTCCTTTGTTGCTTCAGCTGCTGCCACATATTCTGCCTCGGTCGTGGAATCTGCTGGAACTGACTGTTTGCGTGATCTCCATGAGACAGCTCCTGATCCTAGAATCATGGTGTAACCTGTAGTAGACACCCCTGTTTCTTTGTCGCCATCAAAGTCTGAATTAGAGTATCCGGTCAAGATGAAGTCGCCTACCTGTGTATATTTGAGTCCAAAGTCTTGAGTCCCCTTCAAGTACCTTAGTACTCTTTTTGCAGCAGACCAATATCCTTCACAAGGTTTCTGCATGAACCTTGAGAGGATTCCAACAGCAAATGAGATGTCAGGTCTGGTGGTGGTCAGATAGATAAGACTTCCTACAAGCTGTCTATACTTAGTTGCATCCTCAAATTCCTTCCCTTCAACATATGTGAGCTTCAAGTTTTGTTCCATTGGAGTGCCTAAGGGTTTATAGTCATCCATGCCAAATTTGTTCAAGAGATCTCCAATGTACTTCTTCTGAGAAAGAAAGATGAATTTAGGATGTTGAATTACTTCAATACCCAAATAGTAATGAACATGACCCAAATCAATCATTTCAAAACCTTTCTTCAACTCTTTCTTCATGGATGTAATATAGCTCTCATTGTTTCCTGTTATCAAAAGATCATCTACATATACCACAAGATATACAACTGTTTTTCCAACTTTCTTAACAAACAAAGTTGCATCATCAAGATCAAAGTGTTTGAAATCAAGTTTCAGAAGATGCTCGGTCAACTTCTCATACCAAGCTCGTGGTGCTTGCTTGAGGCCATACAAGGATTTCACAAGTTTGCAAACTTTGTGTTCTTGACCCTTTATCACAAATCCTTCTGGCTGGGACATATAAACTTTCTCCTTCAGATCTCCATTCAAGAACGTTGTTTTTACATCCATCTGATGGACTTTCCATCCACTCTAAGCTGCTAAGGCAAAGAGAGTCCGGATGGTGGTCCATTTTGCTGTGGGAGCAAACGTTTCTTCATAATCAATTCCTTCCTTCTGTGCAAATCCTTTTGCCACAAGCCTAGCCTTGTGCTTGTCAAGTGAGCCGTCTGCTTTGTACTTGTTCTTGTAGACCCACTTATAGCCAATTGGTTCCGTTCACAAAGGCGGATCAACCAGCTTCCAAGTGCCATTCTTTATCAAGGCATCATACTCCTTCTGCATCGCTTCTTTCCATTCATCATGAGAAGAGGCTTCTTTGAAGGAAGTTGGTTCATGATCTGTAGACAAACTCAATTCACAGTTATAAGCAATATCCATATCAACAGGGGAATCAGAATTATCTACATCACCTTCGATTTCTTGAGTGGAACTTCTTGTTCCCGTTTTTCCAACCTCATCAGGATGAACATCCTCCAGTGTCTTTGTCAGCCATTTGGGGGGACCTTTCTGAGATGGCCCAGGCTAGTCACTTGACTGAGTTGGGATTGATTCAAGATTCAATCTCCCAATTCTGTCAATCACATCATCCAATGTGTCATCCGTGGTGGTTTCTTCATGTGGGGGAGAGTGTGGTTCAGGAAATGATTCCACAGTTTGATTCAATATCGGAATCCCCCCTTCAAGGTGTGGAATCACATTATCAAACTCTTGGAAATACTTTGCATGTGTGAATCTGTCCAGGCGATCAAGTTGCCGCTCAACAACCTTGTCACTCTTGGAAGATTCAAGAAATATGACATCTCTTGCTATCACAAACTTCTTATTGGCTTCATCATAGAGACGATATCCTTTGGAGGTATTGGAGTACCCCAAGAAGATACATTTTCTGCTTCTAGCACCAAGTTTGTTCCTTTGACCCTTGGGTATCAAGGCATAACAGGTGGACCCAAAGACCCTGAAATGCTTTATCGAAGGAATGTGGCCATGCCACATTTCAAAAGGAGTTTTTTTTCTAATTGAACTTGAAGGACACCTATTCTTTATGTAAACAACACATAGAACTGCATCAGCCCAAAACATCAATTTTACATTCTTGAAAAATAACATGGAGCGAACCATATTTAAGATGGTTCTGTTCATTCTTTCAGCTACACCATTCTGTTGTGGATTATATGGCACTGTTGTTTGATGTTTGATTACATGTTGACGAAGATAATTTTCAAATTCATTTGAGGTGTATTATTTTCCATTATCAGTACGTAGAGAGCCAATATGTGTTTGTGCATCATTTTCAATCCATGTATGAAAATTCTTGAAAGTTTGAAAAGCATCAGACTTATTCTTCAGTAAGTAAATCCAACACATTCTGGTGTAGTCATCAATAAATGTCATCATGTATTTGTTTCCATTTTTAGAAGCAATAGGCATAGGGCCACATAAATCTGAATGAACAAGTTCAAGTTTCCTATGTGATCTTGAGTGTGAATCATGAAATGGCTGTTTGCTATGCTTTCCTAGAATACATGCATCACATTCCTTAGGTTTTCTAGGAATTGTAGGTAGTCCATCAACACCATTTTTCTTCAACAAACGAAGGTTGTCATAATTTAAGTGTCCAAATCTAGCATGCCATAAAAGACTTGATGGAAATGTACCTTCATCATGATATGAACTGAAAGCAAAGTTTTGAGCATGAGCAGATGAACCTTTCGGCTTCAAGAGTCTCCCTTCTTCTATTCCCTCCATGACAAGTGAGTGATCTGATGCTGATCTGACCTCTGCCTTGCCATCAAACAAGTGAACTGAGTGTCCTTGCTGCCGGATTTCGATCAGGGCCAGCAAGTTTCTCTTCAACTCCGGGAGGTATAGAACCTCATGTAGGATATGATCAGGAAGACCAGGCAGTTTAAGCCTGACTGTGCCAAGCCCCGATGGCTTGAGTTTGGATTTATCTGCGAAATATACTGCTCCATCAACTTTGTCAGTGAAATCTTCAAAAAAATCTTTTCTAAATGTCATGTGACATGTTGCTCCTGAATCTAGCAGCCAATCATTTCTCCATGAAGTAAATGAAACATCAAAGAGGTTTTCAGTTACTCCATTGTTACAATGTGCTAGAACATAGTGAGCGGATTCAGGTGCTTTACCTTTGTCTTTGTCATTGGCTTTACCTTTGTCTTGATTTATGTGCTGCTCAATTTTGGTCCATGGTGTTCTGCATTTGGATGCATCATGTCCATCTCTATTGCACCGTGTGCAATGAAGATTGGATTTGTCAGCTTGTCTGCCCCCCCTTTCTGTGAAGTTCCTTCTTCCTCTTCCTCTTCTGCCACCTCTTCCTCTGGATGAATCTGGAGTATGACTCTTTTCTCTATGTGCCAAGTATGCAGCCTCTTCGGAAGATGGAGGGACTGTCATCTTCCCAAAATCTTTCTCTCTTTCTGCAAACTTTTTCTCAAGTTTATCAAAGGTGATATGCTCAAGGTTTCCACTTGCTTGCAAAGACTCAAGATAATGTGAGTAAGTCGGATATAATGCCTTAACATATGCTATGAGAGGTATGTCCATTTTTACACCAGTGTTCTCAATGTCATGCATTATAGATCTAACTTCTGAAGCTAAAGCAAGGGGATCATCATTCTTCATTTCAAGACTGAACAGCTTAACCATCAATTGAACATTTTCTAATTCTGAATGTGAGTCATAGAGTTCTTTTAGTTTCTTCAAGGCTTCAAAGGCATTTGAGAATGATGAGATATGGCGACTCACCTCTTCACTCACTGAGGCTGCAATCAAGGCATAAGCCTTGCAATTCTTGTTTTCCCAAATGGCAAGCTCTTTGTCTGAAGTGGGCTTCTCTGGTGGATTTTCTGCTTGTCCTTCACAGATTCCTTTCCACAGCTCATTAAAAATGAGTGTGTGTTTAATCTTCCGCAACCATTCAAGATAGTTCTCTTTGCCGGAGAGAACTATCCCAACAATTGAGATGAGAGAATGCATTAGACTGCTGGAAAAAATCTTCTGAAGAGGAAACAAATTCTGCTAGAAAAAATTCGAACTCTTGAAATATTTCAAATAAAGGGGCAAAAACTCTTGCTGGAAAAAATTTTCTGAGTTTAAAAACTCTTTCTGGAAACCAAATATGCTCAGAAAACTTTTGCTGAAGACTAAATTTTTAAAACACACTCTATGCTATAAACTGATTCTGCATAAAAAAAATGTATTTTTTTTTTGTTTGGGGAAAAAATGTATATAAAAATATGATATGGAATGGTGAATGGGGCGTATGGGCAGTGATACAATATGAGGGGCGGTATATAGTGGGGCGGGGTATTAAAAAATTGTGAGCGATATTGAATGATGGGAGGGGCGGAATTGTGAAAGGAGGGGCGGAATTTTTGAAATGGTGATTGGGAGGGGTGTATACATGGGACATCGTTTAATATATATGGGACAGCGTTTAATATACATGGGACAACATTTAATATATATGGGAGATACAACACATATATGACAGCGAAAAGTGAATTGACAGCATTGGATTATAATACACCATGCAATAATAAAGCAATGACAACGTTTATTTCAATAAACGTTTAAATAATACAACCAGCGTTTAAATAATACAACCACAGCGTGATATGACAGCGTGTGAGCAGTGGTAATATTAAACAATGAGTGGTATGGAAATATTATGTTGGAGGAGCGGTATTGTATATGGGAGGTAGCGTTTGGAACGCTGTATTAAAAAATGAATATGTATTCGATAAACAGCGTGGTAAATAGTGCGTGGTAAGGGGCGGTATAGTATGTTGACTGTGCGGTATAGTATGTTGAAAGGGCGGTATTGCATGTGAAAAAGAGCGTTCTACAGTGGTATTGCAATATCAATAGACTGGGCAACGTTCAAATATGAAATAGAGTTAATTATAAAAACGTGCAGACAGCGGAGCGTATGGATACCAGAACATGTTGAACGCTGTGGAGGTGAATGGTGTGAGCAGTGTATTAATGTCCAATATGACAGAACGCTGTATATTAAATATGACAGAGCGCTGTAATGCAAAGGAGGGAGCGAGTGAGGGGAGGGCGTAGGGCGCAGAGGGAGGTGTATGCAGGCATCGAGAGAGAGTCGAGCGTTGGGAAGATATGGAGGAGCGCTGCAATATGTGATTTTGTTAATACCAGAGGGCCGAGCTGTATTGAACCAAAAACGCTGTATTATATATGGAACAACAGTCGATGGTGTATGCGTGAGGGAAGTGTGAGGAATGTAGGGAGAGGGCTGAGGGAAGGTAAGGCGTTGGGAGAGGGCGCAGAGTTGAGGGAATGGAGTGAGGGAGGTGAGGAGGGAGGTGTGAGTGAATGGAGCATAGGTATGAATGAGGGGGCCCAGAAGGGCGTTACATAAAAAATTTGAACTTGAATCTGCAGAAGACAGAGTTGCAGGACTGCTGGAATGGCAGAGCCTGCAATTTGCAGATTGACAGAGCCTGCAGATGTCAGTGCTAAATAGGGAAAAAAAATGCAGAATAACAGTCTAGCAATTAGGAGCAGCAGAAAACAATTAATAAAATTGACTGAGCAAAGGGTAGGGAGTTACACCACAGGGCAGAAATGCCAAATGTGGGGCTGGCTCCGATACCATGTCAAACCAGGAGGTAACTCCTCAAAACTGGAATTGTGTATTAGCTGAAGAATGTACATGCTTATATAGATGGGAGGTGAGGCTATTGGGATTCAGCTCCCAATGACTCTTGGCCTTCCTTATTTCCTAATAATAAATAATATACAAAAATAAATGTGCACACCCATCCATAGGATTAGGTGTCAACATTATTGTTGTTAGTTTGGGTTTGAAGTTATGTCTGTGCTGTGTCTTTATCTGTAGTCTACTACCTTGTCAATTTTCTGTCAGCCCAAGTGAAACCATGGCTAAGCGTCCATCCCTGTCAGGTTCTTCCAGTCACATTCCTCTCATGGACACTGAGAGGGACATCCAAGATATTGTTTGTTCTCTAGACCACCTTTCATTTTACCAGCAGGTCTGCCTAAATGATAAAACTTCTCCAATTTACACCGCCATGGTTAAAACTGGTGTGTTGTCTAAATGCATCCCAAGAACACACCTTTTTATCGAATTTGTGTATTGGCTAGTGTCTGTTATGTACCTGGGAAATTTTTTTTTAATGAAATTTTAAGGGGAAAGTGTTTTGCAAGTTCATCCCAGTTAATTCGTCAAGCTCTATGTTACCCTGAGTCAGAGTCGTATGTCCAATTCACTGATGATTACTTAATGATGCATTATGATAGTCTTGCAGGTCAAGATTTTAACCAATTTATTCTTTTTTTTAAGCCAGGTACACAAAAATTTACACCTGATAATAAATAATTCCCTATGGAGGTGTTTGATATAGAATTCAGACTAGTGCTGAGGTGCATTGCAAAGATTTTGGAAAAGGATCATGACAGTACAGTGGAAAAATTAGTTCGGGGAATGTTTGCCATGATGATGAAGCCAAGAGTGGTGCTAAATATTCCATATTATTAGTAATAAGCTGTCAACTCTCATCTCATGAGCTTATCACTAACAGTTTCATTAAGGTTTCCTTCTCTTGTTATTTACCTCTTTTTATATCAAAATGTAGAAGAATTCATGCATCTGGGGTTAAATATAATAGATATGAATAATAAGAGGCAGTCAGTAGTATTCTGGACATACATAGTGAGGAAACAATAGAATGAGGGTGGTTTATTTGATTTTTCTAGTCATTTCATGTCCACTGCATATAAAATTTTGAATGGAATTACCCCCTTTCTTTTTGCCAAAAGATCAAGATTTCTTCCAGCTGGGGAAAAGTTGTAAGTTTGGTGATTAGTTTGTCTTTAAAGAATATTATGAAATTAGACTCTATGGAGCTGGTGTAGAGCCTTATAGGCTTCCTGTATTTTTTCCTATGAGATTATTCGCTTTGGAGTTCATTAGGAAAAGTTTAAACGTGGATCAAATACATTTTGTGCCTATGAAGAAAGGTTGTATGCTTAAGTTTCCAATGAATGTTGGTCCTTTTATAGTTAATATGAGACAGTCAACTGATGAAGCCACTAAGATGTTAGATGAAACGCACCTGATGCTATGAGAGAAGTGGGCTGATGACCCTCACAGTGTGATTTCTAATAGGAGAATTGAAAATGGGTATTCAACATTCATTCATGAAAGCAGACCTGATATAGAAAAAATGGCAAGTAAAGGTTTTGCAAGTTCAATCAGCTCAAATATACAGACTCCCATCATATTAGAGAAGTCAAATAAGAGAGGTAAAGAAGCAATAATTGATTCAGAGGATGAAGAACAGAGGACTGAAAAGAGGAAAAAGCTCAGTGAGGATTTTGTAGATGCTCAACCTGGTTTCTCATTACAATTGGGGGATGAGAAAAATGTCCCTGCTTCACCAAACAGACATGAAAGCACTCAGGAACAAGTGCCCTTAATTAAACAAATTTTTTCTCAGATTGTAGAAAGAAATCGGAAGATGAAGGCAAGCATGGAGGCTCAAGCTGAGTACTAGATAATCCCAGATCAAACGAGACTTCTAACTGCAATGGATCTTGAAAAGGATCAATTTAAGATTTCCCTTTCACATCCCTCTGATATGTATATTGGTTCATCCATAATTTTAATATTGTGAATCTAACTGTAGATGTGAAGAAAATTCCACTACTTGACAAAGTAAATCTACATATGAAAACAGGTCAACTGATTGTGAATGACCTAACCAAAACCAATGCAATGGCACTGAAGGCTGAAAATATGCTTGGAAAAGTGATCAAGCAGTTGAAGTTAGAGAGCCAATTCTAGGGCTTTGAAAATCTAGAACGTAGAACTCAAAAAGATTATTGTGAAGATTGGGGTAGATCCCAATGATAGGTCTATTGTACATAACCTTCTGCAAAGTGTTGAATCAAAAGTCTCTGTACTGAAGAAAAATTTAAAATTTCCTATAGGAGAACACTCCATGGCAGCAGAGGTTGCAGAGGTAGAAAATGAGAAAGAAAAACTTATTCGGAAACTTTTCCAAAGGAAGAAGAAATCACCTAACTAAAGAAAAGTGCATTGTCATTGTAGAATCACACTGAATCTCATACTTGTACTTTTGTTTTTCCATCTGGTAATGAAGATCCATTAGCACAAATATCTCAATTCACCACTGAATTGTAGATGGCAGAGAGAGATGGGAAAAAGGCACAAGTTGATTTGGAAATAGAAACAAATACCATACAAGCCACAGAGGGAGAATTCAGTAAATACATAATGGATTACCATACTGTTGATGCTAAGATTAAAAATATCAAAGAAAAATTGAAGGGAAATATATCTTTAATACAGGCTAAGCATATCGTTCGGAATGATATCATTGCAGAAATGAAAACAATTTTGAGTTTTCTGACTGTTGTTGCAGAGGAAAGAAGTATTATCAGGGATTTTGAAGAACAAGTCATGATAGACAAACAAAAGACAATTAATAGGGCCATTTGGGCAAGAAAATTAATTGATTTCATTGATTCCAAAATAGATCAAGAGTTGGAAGAAAATGAAATTAAAGACAAGATTTTATATGATGTGGAAATTAATAAGATTATTGTCAAGAATGACTGCAAGAAGTCTACATAAAAGAAGTCGATTTAGCTTAAGGAAGAAGTGAACTAGTTTAATAATTCATTTGAAAAAGTAGCAGGAACAGGTTCTCCATCATGTTGGGGTCTTGGAGGTAGTATTTTATCATGGGATTCTTATGAGACCTTACTAGTGTTAGCAAAAAGTAAAGTAGACATTACCCATGAAAAGACTCAGGTTCTTAAAGGAGCAACAGTGATCAATTTCCTTCAAAGACATTTTTAGTTGTTGTGGTTAGTGAAGAATTTATTTACAGAGAGGCCATCATTCAATAGAATCACTCCTTTTAGATTGGAACATCACTAGCTGGTCCATTCACCTAGACAAACATTGATATATGGAAGAAATGCAGAGCTTGGATGATAGATTTACCAAAGGACCCCTCGACTTCCAAGAAGGACAAACAATCCAGTCAAGGAAATGCAGGAGAAGCATCATCAATTCACATTCAAAAAATAGATTAGGATTTATATTTTATGTTATTTTCCTCTTTTAAAGAGAATTTAATTGTAATAAGACATTTTGATGACATGTAATAGGTAGTTGATGAAGTCCTAAGTAGTTGAAGTAGTTACGATTAGTTCCAGTAGTTACAAACTACTTTCTATTTTATTTAAAGATAAAAACAAGAAAGGAAAAGGTTCTGAGTTTTTTCCCTTCAGACTGCAATATTTGTACTCATATTTCAAATGATTAATGAATGAAAAGCAAGGTTCTGGCATTTGTTGATATCAATATGTCTTCCAGTTTACATTGTGTGTTTTTGTCTTCAAATAAAATGAAGTAATGAAGTTGCAGGTCTCTTTTTACTTGTGTGAATAAGAGTTAAAATCCTTAATAGGCGCTCCTTCATTTAACTGTTCCTTATCTTATAATTATTCTAAAGTTTGAGGTGATATATTCTGTACATCAGCATATTAATTTGGGCTTCTTTCCTTCATATTCTTTTGATCATTCCATTCTATATCAAAAAATAATAGCATTGTGGGACATTCATTGTATTTGATCTTTGAGGGTTTAATGATAAACATATGAAGGTGATTAAACAAAGACCAATCTTTCTGTGACACATTTATATAAATGTCTTAAGCAATCATTCCCTATCATAGCTAAGGGATTGTCTCTTAAGGTACAACATACCCAAAGCATATTTTATTTTGGATCTTTTGTGATCAAGTGCCATGGTTCTATCTTTTTCATACCCATATCTCTTGTATCCTTTAGGGGCATCATTGATGGTTTTAAGCATTTCATGCCAATAAGGTGAGAAACAAACATTGAATTTTATGCCACGTTTGCATCCATATAATCCCTATAACATTTATCAATGAGTTCCAATATTTTTTTACACCATAAAAGGATGTTTTTGCCTAGGGTTGTGAGTCAACTACCATTGATGGATGCCAATGGAGTTCTTGTTGGACCACTACATGCTCTATGTGTGATGGTGGCCTCATGTTCAACCTTTAATCCTTTTGATTTGTATTTTGCTTCATCTTCTTTCCTTAAATATTTGTCTCTCTCATGTGTTGGAATATTTTCATAGGTTTTGGTTCCTACGGTCTTATTTCCATCCCATGGACTTTCTCCACATAAATTCTTTCTCACACGTATATATGAAGTTGTGTAAGTAGATTTGAAAATGGGCCATATAAATTGAGTGTTTCCACCCCCTTTCCCTCCTCCAATATTGTAACATATTTCCAAAGGGGTGTTCGGTATATTTTTGTTTGATTTCCATCATCATCTCCACCTCAATTATCCTCCTCATCCTCTTACTCTTCGTACTCCTCCTTCTCTTATAAACATTATCCTAATCCACCACTACCCACTTCTTCATCATATTCATCACTTATTATTTTGTTTCCCAACAACACCATCATAGCCAAAAGTGGAACCAACAAGATAAGAATAAGCCATATACCCGTCATGTTTTTTGAAGCTTAATATTCTTTTCTTCAATAAAATGATGGACGAATAGGAAATACTAGGAGAAGAGAACATCTATATTATAGTAACTATTTTTCCTTCTATATTTGATAGATTCATTCAACATATAAAAAATACAAATTTCACATTGAAAAAAATGGGAGTAGACCTTTCCTCTATTTCTCTTTAATGGTGGTGGTAGCCTTTAATCTCACAAGCTCTCAGAAATGGAAGCCTTCAATATCCCTTGCAAGCTCACACAATTATATCTTCACAACCATCTCAAAACTTATCCTAAAAATTAAAAACCTCTAAAAATATCTCAAAAACTCATAAAATTATGTTAATTGGGAGGGGAGGAGGAATTTGATTCCCCTTTGCCCTCCCATTTCCCTTCAAAAAGCATAAAAATCCCAATCTGTTGTGCACACAAGTTAAAGGGCCAGGAACATTTTATTATTATTAGGGAGCATGGAAGAGTGTGCTATGGGTGTTATCTGGGGTGTGTTTTCGATGAAACAAGAGGGATGCTCCCCGAGCACTACTAGAACCCTCAGGGAGCATTTGTTCTACTATGGGAGCACACTCTCAGAAAATTCTCCTTGTTTTGAGCTTGCTCTAGGAGTGGGTTTTGGAAGACGTATAATATACCAGTTGAGATAGTTACTGAACCAAATCAAATATCAATCCTTAAAACTATTATCTAAGATTTTAAAACTACACCAAAACTCCAAATTCTCAATGATTGATCAGCGGCTCAAAAATATGCTAAAAAATGAAAGTAGTCAGAATGGTGTAGAACCTAAAGTACCGTGTAAATCTCATATTTTTGAATCCAGCGTAACTTGTTTCACAAAGAACCAACATTGTATGATCCCGTAAACGAGTTTTATTTGTTTTCCTAAAGAGTTAAAATTTTGGCAAAAAATTTGAGCAGGAAGCCCAGTCAGTAGTCCGTACAGTTGACTGGCCCTTCTGATTGGGCATTGGACCAATTTGGTCATGCCACTTGTCCAAATTCTAGTGGTTTTTGTTCGAATATTTTTATTGGGTGGTTGGTGTCTAACCACATGTTTCCACATGGGCCAACCGCAGGCCGCCACATGGCAACACGAGGGCCACCAAAATTTTGGTCAGTTCTGAACTGCACCTTCACAGGAATTGACACCAAAACCTCTTCAGAAAAAACAAAAAATCTTAACTATCAGGCCATGGCGCTCCTTGTTAAACCATGTGAAACAAACATCATTTAAATTCTAATAGTGACAGAGGTTGGGGAAAGGGACCAGGGCTTAGCCCATGTCCCCCAATATGTCACCATATGACTATCGGCTGGAGCCATGGGTGCGGCGCAACGGAGCCAGCCGAAATTTAATTAATTTTTTTTAAAATTCAACTATGTAATATGGTGTAAATTTTGGTTTTTAGGCATTCTTTATATTTTTAAGTGTCCCACAAAGTACGTCAATAATCTGCTAAATTCTCATTCCATTAGCGCAATTTCAGGGCCAAATTCTAAGACAGTTCCAGAATTTGGGAAATTTATAGAGTGACTAGTAGCAAAGCTAGGACCACTCATAAATTCTTCAGGTTTTGAATAGATTTGGAGCATAAAGAGGCTAGACAAGATTTTTTTATAGTGCTAGAGCTAATGGAACAGGTTTTGAAGCCATTGGAGTACTGGAAACTAATGTAACCATTATTTCTGAGAGTAATGATATAGGGTCAAGTCATTGGAAGCTAGACCAAGGAGACATAGCCCAGCAGGGGTGAACTCTTTCATCACTTGTTGTTTTGTGGTTAATTATATGGTGTATTTGCCTATTGTTTATGCATTTTTAGAGTTTTAATTCATGCTTTATGTGTTTAAAAAATAACATAAAAGCTCACAAAAACCCAGTTTTTATCACTTGCAATTTATAAACCCTCAAGCACCTTTTCATTAAGATCTCATATAGATCAATTTTGGTATCAAATATTAGGTTTTCTTTGCTACTGTGAGGATTTAATTTTTTGCAAGTGTTTCTGATGCTTACAAGGTTGAATCTCAAGAGAGGAGAAGGAAATGTTGTGGGTGCAGGTTCTCAATTTGGGACGAGGAAAAGGAGAGCACATTTTCCACAATCTCCACCACAAGTTATGCCTCAAGTTGTACCTGAACCTTCACTAAGATTTTCTAATGAAAGAGGAGATGATAATATGTCAGAAGAAGAAAAGGCTTTCAGAAAATATTTCTTTGAAATGAATAAAATGGTGAAGGTTATCTATGAAGAGAGAAATTCAAGATTACAGGGTGAAAGTTTCAAGCCTTCAAAAGGAAATGGTGACTAACCACCCTCTTCTCCACCATCATCTTCACCTCCATCGTCACCTTCATCTTCTTCCTCTTCCACAACCACTATTACTCAAACATATCCATGTACCCCAAGGGTTCATGGTAAAACTCCCTTATTAAAACGTGATATCAAATTCAAAGTGCCTATGTATAATGGTGAAGTGAATGCTGAAAGACTTGATAATTGGGTTTATCAACTTGAAGTTTATTGCAGGATTTAGAACATCAAAGATGATGAAACACATATTCATTTGGCTTAATTAACGTTGGAAAGTGCTACTTTGATTTGGTGGGATGCCAAAACACAAGAGAATATGAAAAAGCATGGTTAGGTCTCAACCTCTTGGATAGATTTTATTGTTGCAATTAGAAGACAATTTTATCCATTAGCTTATATGAAAAAGGATATTATGGATTGGTAGAATTTTAGACATCTAAAAGGTAAAAGTGTGCAAGGTTACACTCAAGAGTTTAGAAGAAGGTGTTTGATACTAGGTGTAGACTTGCAATCACAAGACACTTCATTGAAATTTATTGGGGGTTTACACATTTAATTAAGACATACTATCCTTATGTTTAATATTACAAGTTTATATGAGGTTTTTTTTTAGGAAAGACATCTTGAAGAAAGAGGGAAAAACATTTCACAAGAGGGTAGCAAGAAGCCATTCAGAAGTGGAGACAAGGGTAAGAGTAAGTTCAAAGGGAAATGAAAGAAGAATGCATCCTTCAAGAAGGAATGAGAGAAATTAACATGAAAACATCATTCCAAAGTGGTTCATGATGAAGCTCATAGTTGGAAGCTTCATCCTCACATGAAACCAAAGAATTTTAACAACAAAGGGAATCAAAAGACAACTGCAACTACACAACATGACTTAGGCTCAGATTTAGAAGATGAAACAAACATCACATCAATGGGAATGAAAGGTAAGGACATAGCAAGCACTAGATCTTCAAGTTGTCCTAATGATACTCAAGATGAGAACTAGAATTGAAATTTTCCATATTCGAGTTATTTTAGAGCACACCAAAATTGATACACTCTTTGGTAGTGGTTCACAAGCAAATTTGATTTCCGAAGACTTAGTCAAGAAGTTAAATTTACAGACCATTCCTCATCCAAGACCTTATCGTTTATATTGGATATGAAAGAATGCAAACTTACAAGTTACAAGGAAATGCATACTTAGATTTTGAATTACGTCAAACTTTCTTGAGGAAGTTGAACTTGATGTAGTTGCACCTAATATTTCTAGAATTGTTTTGGGAAGCCCGTATTTGAATGATAGGAAAGCTATTTTTCATTTCCATGAAAACAAGTATCACTTGTTCAAAGATGATATAGAGTACATTGTTAGAGCACATCGACTGAAAACAAAAATTTCATTGTAAATGCTAGAAAGTTTAAGAGACTCATTAACTCTAGAAAGAATTTTGTGCTTTTAATGGTCAAGCAAAAGAATGATGTTGATAATGAAGCTTTTCAAGGTTGTGAATCAAGATTAAAATCTGATTTGGTTGAGGTTGTTAACCAATATTATGAGATGTTTCAGGAGCCAAAATTATTTCCTCCCAAGAGGGGAATACAACATGAAATACAATTGCATCAAGATTGTCCTCTTCGTAACATTGGCATATAGAGGATGTTAGTGATGGAAAGTGAAGAAATTAAAAATAAAATTCAAGAGTTGTTTGACAAAGGGATCACCAGTGCAAGTACTTCACCATGTGGACCACCTATTGTTCTGGGGCCAAAGAAGAATGGAACATGGCTCATGTGTGTGGATTTCCATGCATTGAAAAAAATTATTGTTAAAAACTGTTACCCAGTTCCTAGAATTGATGATTTACTTGATCAATTGAAAAATGAAAAATATTTTTCTAAGTTGGATTTAAGGAGTGGCTATCATCAAATTATAATTGTTGAAGGTGACATATAGAATACAACATTCCAAACAAAACAAGGTTTGTTTGAATGGCTAGTTATGCCTTTTGTTCTTTGCAATGCTCTGTTTACCTTTATGTGTGTGATGAATGATGTATTGAGGAAATTTATAAATGATTTTGTGATATTCTACTTAGATGACATATTGATTTTAAGTAAATCTCGTGAAGAACAAAATGTGAGTTTGGAAAAACTTCTTTAGTGTATTTGGGTAATATTGTTGGAGGAGGTGAATTGAAAATATATCCTTCAAAGGTTGATGTCATTTTGAATTCTCCAAAGCCCAAAACAATTATGGAGATAAGAAGCTTTTTGGGAGCAACCCAATATTTGAGGATGTTTATTGCTAACATATCTTCTATCGTAGCTCCATTACATGAATTGACAAGTGTGAAGTAGGTGTTTCAGTGGGGAGATAAAAAACAAAAGGCATTTGATGCGTTGAAAGAAAATATCATTTCGTCTCCACTAATTTCACTTCCAGACTTGAGACAAAAAATGATGCTAGTGAACATGCTATGGATGCAGTCCTCATGCAAAATGGTAAGCCCATGTTTTTCATTCAGAAAATTTTAACGGTGCAGTGATTAATTATCCTACATATGAAAAGGACTTGTATGCATTGGTGCAATGTGTGAAAAATTGGAAACACTACTTGGTGGGTAATGAAACAATCATTCACACTGATCATCAACCATTGCAATACTCGCAATCACAAACAAAGTTGCAGCAATCAAGGAACTTTGGATGGATGGGTTTTATTCAACATTTCCACTTGGTGATAAGGTATAAGAAAGTTATCTACAATAAAGTTGCTGACATGATTTCTAGGCCTATTGTTAGTTTGACTACTATTCTTAAGCATAATTATTTTTTTCATCAGATCTATGTTGAACAATATGCTTCAGATATTGATTTCCAAGAAGTATATGCAACTTTGAGTCAAGGGAACCAAGTAGAGGAATCATATTATCACATGCATGATAAATTTTTGCACCATCTTGGTAAGCTTTGTATTCCACAAGGAGAAAGAGACAACATCATAAGATGTTTACATAATTCTCTTATTGCTGGTCATTTTGGTGTATGTAAGATGGTGGCACATCTATAGAGTTATTGTTATTCGCCTCGTATGCTTGAAAGTGTGTCACATTTTATTATAGGTTGTTCATTATGTGTTGTTAGTAAGCCTAGCAATAGAAAGTTAGAATTGCACACTCCACTTCCAATACCTTCTCGTCCATGGGAGACTTTTTCTATGGACTTTGTTGGAGGTATTCCTATGTCAAAAAGGAATCATGCTTATATTTATGTAGTTGTGCATAGGTTAAACAAAATGTGTATTTTGATGCGATGTAAAAATAAAATTACAACTGAACAAACTACTCAGTTATTCTTTCAGAATGTATGGGTGCATTTTGGACTGACCACATCCATTGTTAGTGATTGAGATTCTCGCTTTGTTGGGAATATTTGGTCATGCTTGTGGGGATTCATGAACACCAAATTGAAAAATAGTACAACATTTCATCCACAAATAGATTTCAAACAAAGGTGGTGAACAATAAGATGATACATCTTCTTTGCGTTTATTTCCACAAGTATCCTAAGTTATGGGATGAAAAATTGCACTATATTAAACATGTTTACAACTGGGCCAATTACTCTTCAACTCAAGCATTTCCATTTGAGGCATGTTTGGGATACTTGCATAAATATCCTTTGGATTTAATTTTTGGAAAGGATGTTTCTATTGATGGTCATAGTGACATAGCCAAAGATAAAAGGTTCATTGAACAAATCTAATTGGCACATTAGGAAATTTAAGAATAGTTTGAAAAGAGCCAAGTTAATTAAAAGGCAAGGCACGATAACGATTGTGTATATCACAATTTCCAAGTAGGTGATGAGGTTTTTATTCACGTTAGAAAACAAAGGATTCAAGGAGAAAAACCAATTCGAGATCGTCCATTCAGAATTTTAGAAAAGATTGCTGATAATGTCTTCAGTTTGGATTTGCCTTCATTTATGAAAATTTACGTTGTTATTAATGTTGAGAACTTAAGGTTGTATGAGTTGCCTTTGATTTAGCATCAAGGAGAAAATGTTCAGATTCCTTCCATTGAGGATTTTTCTCCTGAATACCTTGATGAAATAAAACAAGACAACATTCTTGACATAAGAACAAGGTCTTCAAAATCGAGGGATGTGGAGTACCTTCGTGTGGTACTCAAAGGAACAAATCCAAGAAAATCCAAATGGATCGAGACTAGAAAGGTGGGGGAAATGTACCCTCATTTGCTGAAAAAATGAAAGTGATATTTTGGGGTCCAAAAGCTTCTAGTGGGGAGGAGTGATCATGTGCTAAAAAATATGCTCAAAAATGAAAGTTGTCGAAATGGTGTGGAACCTAGATGACCACATAGATCACATCGTTTTGAATCTGACACAACTCATTTCATAGAAAAGCGACACATTATGCTCCCATAATTGAGTTTTGTTAATTTTCCCAAAAAAGTTAACTTTTGGAAGACAAATTGTGCAGGCATGGAACTCAAAATTCGGTACAACTGACTAGCCCTCGTGACTAGGCATGGTTGATTGGGCATTGGACCAATCTAGTCATGCCATTTTTCTAAATTCTGATTGTGCTGGTTGGCGTATTTCTATTGGGTGGTTGGTGGCCAACCACATGATACCATGTGGCCTAACTGAAGGCCTCCACGTGGTAGCACGGGGCCCACCAAAATTTTGGTTAAGTTTGAATTGCACCTCTGTAGGAATTGACACTAGAACCTTTTAAAAAAAAATGCAATGTATTAACTGTCGGGCCACGGTTCTCCTTATTACACCATATGACACAAACATTATTTAAATTTTGACGGTGGCAGAGGTTGTGGTAAGAGGTTGTGGTTGATCCCTGGCCCCCCCATATGTCACCATATGACTGTTGAAAATTTGGAGGGTTGTAAGTTAATACAAATTCTCTTCTTGATAATTACTTGTGAGCTTGCTTGTGGTGCTTATGTCTTCTGTTAGTTAATATTTCATTAAGTCAATTATCAAAATGCACAAGACAAAAAATTTAGGCTCCTAGATCCAAGGAAAAACCTATCCCTCTTGGAGAGGAAAACCCACAAATAATTCTTCTTATAGATCTTCAAATGACAAGTACCATGACCGAGACTCAAAGCCTTGACCTAGATATGCTTCCAAGACCTTGATATTCACCTTGTATATGCTTGTATTTGAATTGCTGGAAATGTAGGAAGGTAAATCACCTTCCTCACTATTTCTTCCTCTTATGATGATTGTGTCAACTTCAATAAGTGCTTTCTTCAGATCAACAACTTGTACTCTTCCTACACTTCTCTGCAATATAGCTTCAACAATCCACAACATGTACCTCATGTACTCTTTGTAATTATCTTCTTACTCTACTGTTTCAGATCTGCATATATATACTTTAGCATCTCATACGGTACTTCCTTTTAAATCCACACTAGGTACTTATCAACACTGTTTTTTAGCCTTTGATCACACTGCTTTCATAGGGATATCTGCACCTAGATATACTGCACCTATATCCACACGACTATATTGTTTAACCTTACTTAAATTCTACCTTGTATCCACAATGTAACCTTCTATTATTGGTATTGTAGTTTCACTTTTATCTGTAGGTATATTCTTATCCTCGAATCTGCAATTTATTCTTTTAGATGTCCATAGATTTTCTGAGATTAGGTCCGCAAACATTTTGAGATTAAGTCCGCAGACTTCCTGTATTAGATTCAGTATTGTCTGCAAACTTCTTCATGTATTTGCACTGTATCTAGGCTCTTTAATTTTCACTGCGATATCAGGGATATCTGCATTTCTTACTCCTGAGATTGATCTGCACTTCCAACTATATAATCTGCACTCACATATTGCCATGTGTCTACAATGTAGTCACCATTGTTATCTTCTTTCTTATCCACAATGTAATCACCTTTTGTACGCATTGTTATTTCAAAGATATCTGATGTCTTCTTCTCCATAGTGATGACATACCCTTATTTATATATAGTGCACATTCCTTTAACCAAGCCGACCAGACAACTGTTTAATTAGGCTGAGAAATTTAGGCCGACTAGATAATATTTATATAGTGCGAATTACATATTTACATAGTTAAAATGAAGACCAACCTAGTTACACTTTTCAAAACTCCCTCTTAACTACAGAGGTATTCATACAAGTACATGGTCACTTTCAAACTGAAGAATCTCTTAAGAAGAATCAGATTGGTAATCGCATCTGTATAGCGTCATATCAACCAGCATTGTCCTAGTGCAAGGCCTTCACTAATAACCCCATATCTCAACAAGAAAATGGGATACAATTCCGACGAGACACATGAATAATAGACACCATAGTCACTGTCTCTCCAAGGTACATACACCACCTAGGTGTTCCCAAAGTATGATCTTCTTAGAATATTCTTCTCTTGGGTACCCAACCCTCAAAGAATATCGGTCCATGACTACTCTTATGTTGAATTCCCTATCTCATTCTCAAATAGTATCAAATGCCAAATGATTACCCAATCCTCCATTCTGTCTTCAATGTGAAGACTAGGATGATGTGTATATCCATTCTCTTCACATGGCCTTCACTAAGACTTACAGTTGTTAGTCCTGGTCTAGTGCATGACACATGTAATGGAGAATCACATACATCACTCCCTCTTAACATAGTAAGGACATATTATAAGTTTCTTCCAAGAAAGAAACTTACCACCGTGCTCTTCATCAACCAAGGTCTTGTAGCAGCAATCAAGCTACTCATGAAGAGTTCCTCCTCTCGATGTCATGGATTTCCATATTGATGAATCTTCAACTTTTGGCTTCATCGGGCACAAATCATCCATCACTTTGAGTCACGATTCATTTCCACTATCATAAAGTGATTAATCAGTCTTAGTCATCTGGTATAGTGTTATTTCATGTTTCTTTCCTTCAAATCAACCCTAAGGATGATACATCCTTTCTTATGATTACTAGCCCTGCACACATTCATCCAGATAAACATATACATATGAAATTTTAGAACAAAATTTACATTAGTGATGATCTTTCACCATGACATCTTCATGTAGGAATCGACATCCTTCATACATATTGACACATTTCCTAATGCTATGTTTTTTTCAAGGGTCTTCTTATTTACTAGACTTCTGTCAGAGTCTACATATCCTCCCAGGAGATCTCCTAGTTACATCTTCTTGGCTTTGAGATGATAACTGCCTCTTGAAATGGTTGCATTTCATGATCCATTACTTTCTGCACATTCTCCATTCCCAGGAACATACAACCTTTCTAGTTTCTTGTTCATATACAACCACCTCATATTCCATGAGGACATATTCTATTGATTTCATCTGTTTGAGCACTGAGAGATACTCCTCCATAAATCA
This sequence comes from Pinus albicaulis, assembly GCA_034641835.2. Classification (NCBI taxonomy): domain Eukaryota; kingdom Viridiplantae; phylum Streptophyta; class Pinopsida; order Pinales; family Pinaceae; genus Pinus; species Pinus albicaulis. The sequence goes on from CM076578.1 coordinate 1,880,508,487, forward strand.
TACTTCTAAATATAGAAGTTCATTACCTGAAACCATATGACATGACTTCACAACATCCAATTTTAGCATATAAATATATACATACCTCATAATCTTAACCCTTGATTCATACTGTAGTAATTTCTCAAGAATGAATAGATTCATTCTCTTGGCCTGCTTCATCAATATCTCATCATATCCCATAAATCTGTTTCCATGATGACCCTTTCTCTTGATGACTAGTTTCCATTAGTAATTTTATCAGAGAGGTTTTCGCAGAGCTACTTCACCATTCCTTCATCAAGATGTTACACTACTTCCTGTCATATAACCAACATAAATCACTTAAAGGAGAAGATGATCTCAATTGTAGTGGAGAGCCCTTGCTTCTTCTTTCTTATCAAACTCTTTCCTCATTTCAAAGACATGGTATTCTTCCCTATTTCTCTTGTCCTTTTTCATATTAAGGACAATTTCTATTTTAATGCCGAATTTAATCATATCCAAGGCATCGTGCTTAGTCCACATTTCTTCTTTTACTATGAGGACCAAAACTTACTGAATCTTCCTTTCTTCCTAGACATGGATGCAAAGGCTTGATTCCTTCACTTGATCCTGTAACAACTTTGGCTTTCAATCTTGTTTCCTCTATTTATATAAATATTGTAAATCGAGAAATGGTGTGACTTCTATTTTCCCGTATAATTGTGAAGTGAAATTTTCCCATTCTTCTCATAGAGCTTTTAAGACCACTATAGTATTCTCCTAGTTTAGTTGGTCAGAGAGATTACTTCTCCTATAGTACTCACAGAGAATAGCTCCAATAATTCCTTATATATTCCTTTTGATGACTTTAGATTTGGTAAATTGGAGATGATAAAGTCTTGTATGGATTCTATAAGAATTATTTGGGCTCTTCTATCTCCATTCATGAATTTGGCATGACCTCATTGTCCTTGTCTTCTATGGAAAGTTTGAAACTCCAAACAATTTGTTTCTTTCTTTTCGAAAGAGACATTTTAATAGATTCATATAAAGTCATAGATATACTTACTTGAGTAGATGATTTTATTCTTCTATCTGCTTGATTACCTTGAAGATGGTTGAAGCTTTATTTGAATGGTGATTGATGAGGATATTCTGCTGCATACTTGGAAGATAACGGATGATAGGTAACTTGGCTTGAAGCTTTTAATGGAAATAATTTGAGATAATAATGAGCTGCCGGCACATTTAAGATGGTTCTATAATACCTTCTTATTTTTATTTTTATTGTGGAAGACTGAACTTTCTTCTAATCAAATCCTTGCTTTCATGCCATCCATGAAATCTGATCCTTGAGTGTCTCTTTGCCCTTTCTAGCACCTTAGCTCTGATACGATGTTGAGAATATGGAGGGTTGTAAGTTAATACAAATTATTTTCATGATAATTATTTGTGAGCTTGGTTGTGTTTCTTATGTCTTCTCTTAGTTAATCTTTCATCAAGTCAATTATCAAAATGCGCAAGACACAAAATTTAGGCTCCTAGAGCCGGGGAAAAACCTCTCCCTCTTGGAGAGGAAAACCCACAAATAATTATTCTTATAGGTCTTCAAATGGCAAGTACCATGACTAAGACGCAAATCCTTGACCTAGATATGTTTCCAAGACCTTGATCTTCACCTTGTATATGCTTTTATTTGAATTGTTGGAATTGTAGGAAGGTAAATCAAATATTTACCTTCCTCACTATTTCTTCCTCTTATGATGATTGTATCAACTTCAACAAGTGCTTTCTTTAGATCAACAACCTGTACTCTGCCTGCACTTCCCCACAATCTAGCTTCAACAATATGCAACATGTACCTCCTGTACTCTTCGTAATTATCTTCCTGATATACTATTTCAGATCCGCATATATATACTTTAGCATCTCATACATTACTTCCTTTTAAATCCACACTAGGTACTTATCAGCACTATTGTTAACCTTTAACCGCACTGCTTTCTTAGAGATATCCGCAACTAGATATACTGCACCTATATCCTCACGGCTATACTATATAACCTTACATGCTGCCTTGAATCCACAATGTAACCTTCTATTTTTTGCACTGTAGTTTCACTTTTATCTGCAGGTATATTCTTATCCTTGAATACACAATTTATTCTTTTAGATGTCTACAGATTTTCTAATATTATGTCCGGAAACCTTTTGAGATTAAGTCTGTAGACTTCTTATATTAGATTCAATATTATCTGCAAAATTCTTCACGTATTCCCACTGTATCCTCGCTCTTTAATTCTCACTGTGATATCAGGGAAGTCCGTACTTCTTACTCCTAAGATTGATCCACACTTCCAACTGTCTAATATGCACTCACATATTGCCATGTGTCCGCAATGTAGTCAGCAACATTATCTTCTTTCTTATGCCCAATGTAATATCCTTTTGTACGCACTGTTATTTCAGAAATATCTGATGTCTTGTTCTCCATAGTGACCGCATACCCTTATTTATATATAGTGCACATTCCTTCAAGCAAGCCAGCTAGGCAACTGTTTAATTAGGCTGACTAGTTTAGGCTGACTATATAATATTTATCCCATCATTAGAGAGGTCTTTCCTCACTTTTTCTTCATCATTGCATTGAGGGATGTTGTAGGCTTCTTCTGCAAGGTCTTGGATCATATAACAAAACTATATTTGACACTTAACTCAAACCTAATGGACATCAAGAAGAATTCCATCTACTTAATAAATTATTCTCATGAAACCCATGAAGAAAATACAACAATAATATATATTTTTACTTCTTTTCCATAATCAAATATTTACATAGTTAACATGAAGACCAACCTAGTTACACTTTTCAACAATGAATACCGGCTAGAACCAAGGGCGCGGCACGGTGGGGCCTGCCGAAATTTAATTAAAAAAATAAATGAATTAGACTATGTAATATGGTTTAAAATTTAGGGTTTCGGTGTTATTTCACATTTTACCTGCCCCACAAATTGTGCCGACCATCCACTAAATTATCGCTCTGTTAGTGCAATTTCAGGGTGAAATCGTATGATGTAATATCCTATTTTGGGGATATCTCTAAAACACGGCAAACTCCAACCAGAGATGGACTGGGAGGGCATTTACCGGATATGCCGCCTCTGAAAAGAGGAAGAAATCCGGAGGCTACTTGGCCCTTTCCAGAATCTATCTAAGAGTGAAAGATAAACACCCCAAGTAGTATAGAACTAGAATGCTTAAGAATATATAGCAGACATATAATAACATAGACAAAATGTATGACAACTCATCTAGAAATATAGAGAGGAAATGCTAAGACATTTTATTAAACTGAGAAATATAATGAAGTATAATAGGTGATCAGAGTGGTGGCACCTAAACTTTCTCAAGGCAAGTGAAGAAATACTCAGAATATACAGGAAATGGCGGTTCTCTGAACTGCGTCCCAGTTGTTGGAAAACTGCTGTGTAACTACTACTGCTGGAATGAACTGAATACTAGGGGCTACTCCCCTTTCTGGAATGAGCTGAAAATATGGATTCCTCCTCTACTCACCAATCCCAACAAAACCCAGAAACCATATCAAAAATGGCCGACCTCCGAAATCCTCCGAAAAACACCCCCTTGGGGAATTACATTGGCCTCCAAGGCTCTGCGCAGAGGCTAAATGAGAATGACTGGAAAATTGCCTCAAACTCCACCAAAATCCTCCCAAAGGCAAAGGCTGATCCTCTGCTCAAAATCTCAGTTCAATCTCCTGCAAAAATCCCGATCCGGCACACCTCCAAGATGGACTGCGTCCTCCCTCTCAATGACTGCGTAGTCTCTATGAATGCACAACTCCAAAAAAAACCCAAACACCAAAACCTATCACAAAATACTGAATAAATAACCTTTCCTGAGCAGGCACTCGAAGTCCCCTGGGGCTAAGGGCGAGATCTCTGATCAGAGACACTCAATGCACTAAACAGTGCGGCAGACAGGCTAAACAGCCAGCGTGCTCAAGTAGACAAAATTTCCAACTCAATATCATAAAAAATAGAATGAATCAAATGAGAAGGCTCCTCCCTCTTTTATAATGTTGGCCTTCCTCCAACCCTAAGGCCCATCTCCTCAACGTGCCTCCCTCTCTTGCAATGTGCTCTTCCTCTCCTGCGTAGTAGCTTCTAGAGCATACGTGGGCCCCCTCTCTACGTGGTGCTTGGTCCCCCTTGGCTCCCCCTTAAGTCACAACATTGTGCTACTAGTAAGGTGTTTTATTCCACTTAAGTGAGTTAGACCCTCTTCACTCATTTTTTATTTATTTATAAACTATAGACGGAAAAACTGAACAAAATCAAATATTCCAATTAGCTGTCACTAATTAGGAATATTATAGTCTCCCCCGAAAAAACGTTGGTTTTCCTCAAGCAACTAAAGTGATGGATGCTGCAAAATCTTCTCACTCTCCCAAGTGGCATCCTCATCTGGCAAATTCTTCCACCTCACCAAGAATTCCCAGACTGTCCTGCTTCGTAGCTGCCTCTCCCTGGTATCAATAATAGCCTCTGGCTACAACACCAAATTCCCCTCATCATCAGTGGGTGGTAGCTCCTCTGTCACTATCACCTACTACCCCAGCGCCTTCCTCAGGCATGATACATGAAAAACATTGTGGATCTTGCTACCTTAGGGCAGGTCCAACTCATACACAACCTGCCCAATCTTGCATATCACCCTATATGGCCTGTAAAAGAGAGGCTTGACCTTCTCAACTCCCTTCTGCTTCAGCGACGACTGTCAGTATGGCTGTAATCATAGGTAGACCAAGTCCCCTACCTCAAACTGTCTCTCCACCTGACCTCTATCGGCATACAGCTTCTGCTGGTTTTGTGTTGTAGCCATATTGTCCTTGAGAGCTCGGAGAATGTCCTGACTCTCTTGGATCCAAATCTTGGCTCTAGGAGCCTTTCTAGCACCAAACATCACATCAGAAAAAGATAAGGAATGATACCCATACAAAGCATAAAATGGTGACATACCAATGGACATGTGATGTGTCGTGTTGTAGCAGTACTCCCCCAAATGCAACCACTTCAGCCATGCTCGCTGCTGTCCACTGACATAGTTATGAAAGTAGCCCTCCAGCCACTTGTTAACTATCTCTATCTATCCATCCGTTTGTGGGTGATAACTGGTACTCGATGTCAACTCCATCCCCACTAGTCGGAAAATATCCTGCCAAAATCTGCCCATGAATTGGTTGTCCTTGTCACTGATGATGGTCTTAGGAAGAGTATGTAGCCTGAAAACCTCTTTGAAGAATAGCTTGGCCACCTGTGCTACTGTGTAATGCATGGATATGGTGAAAAAGTGCGCATATTTTGTCAACCGATCAACAACGACAAAGATACAATCCTTGCCCTGCACCATGGGCAACCCGGTGATGAAGTCCATCGATAGGCTCTCTCATTTCCCCTCCGGAATGGGAAGAGGCTACAACAAACATGCGGGATGGCTCATCTCCCCCTTGTTCCTCTGACACAAATTGCACTCTCGGATGTGATAGAGTACGTCCTCCTTGAGGCCCTTCCATATGAACCTCTCTCTAATGGCCCTGTAGGTTTTGGTAAACCCCTGATGGCCTGCCAATGGAGAATCATGTGATGCCTGGAGTATCTTCTTCTTAAGTTGAGATCCCTCAGTCAAGAAGATCATGTCCCTATAGTAGATGATCTCATCAACCAATCTGTACCTCTCATCCACCACCTGTCCATCCAGCACCTCACATGAAAATCTGTCCTTGGAGTACTTCACTAAAAGTCGAACCCTCCAATTTGTTTCCAAGCTCATAAGAGATAACATGGCTGGTCTATGTGAAAGGGTATCTGCTACCATGTTATTCTTACCCTTGACATACTCAATTTCAAAGTCATATGCTTGGATCTTACTTATCCACTTTTGCTACCTCTTCTGTAGTTGCTTCTGCTCCAAAAAGAACTTGAGGCTATTGTGATCAGTCCTCATCCTGAACCTATTCCCTACCAAATACTGCCGGGATTTGGCCAAGTCATGCATAAGGGCCAACATCTCCTTGTCGTATATAGAATGCAACCTCTCGTGCGGAAGGAGCTTCCAGCTCTCAAAGGCTATAGGGTGTCCCCCTTGCATCAATACTGCACCAATCCCCTCTCCTGACGCATCACACTACAAGACAAATGGTTGCGTAAAATCTGGCAATGCAAGCACTGGGAAGCTACTCATCACCTCCTTGAGCATATCAAAGGCTCGTTGTGCTGTATCCGACCAACTGAATTCCCCCTTCTTCGTCAGATCTGTAAGGGGTGCAGCAAGCTGTGAGAAACCTTTGACGAACTTCCTATAATAAGTACATATGCCAATGAACCCTCGAAGCTCTATCACGTTCCTCGGCTCCGACTAATCTCTAATGGCCCTAATCGTCTCCTCATGGACCCTAACTCTATCCAATCCAATAATGTGACCCTAATACAACATCTCCGTCATCCCAAAATCACACTTGGAGAGCTTAGAATAGAACTGTTGCTCTTCCAAGATGTGTAGTACTACCTCTATATGCTGGAGATGCTCCTCCCAAGTCCTGCTGTATATGAGTATGTCATCAAAGAATACCAATACAAACTTCCTCAGATGACTACGAAAGATATGGTTCATGAAAGACTGAAAAGTAGCTGGTGCATTGGTTAGCCCAAAAGGCAGAACCAAAAACTCAAAGTTTCCATACTGACACCTAAAGGTGGTCTTGGGAATGTCCTGTTCCCTCACGCGAATCTGATGGTACCTGATCTCAAATCAATATTCGAGAAGAAATTGGCTCCTCTTAGCTCATCCATCAACTCATCGATCCTGGGTAAGGATACCTGTTCTTCAAGGTCTTCTTGTTCAGGGCCTTATAGTCAATGCACATCCTCAATTTGTCGTCCTTCTTCTTCACCAACACCACAGAAGAAGCAAATGAACTCGTGCTCGGTTTGATGTGCCCAAGAGCTAGCAACCCCTGGATGGCCTGCTCAATCTCATCCCGATAGGCTTTGGGATGCCTATAGGGGGTATTGATCACTGCCTGAATGCCCTGCTCAAGCTCAATGGTGTGCTCAAACCCTCGGTCCGGTGGCCGACCTGGTGGTATATCCCCAAACACTGCATTATACCTGTCAAGGATGGCCTGTATATCAGGATGAACTACTTGACTGGTGGTCTTTGCCTTTGATGCTCGCAACTCAACCACCCACTCTATGTCTTCCTTACGAAAATCTGCCTCCATCCGGTGTCCCGACACTATCTGAGGTGGGTAAGTGTGCATCCCGTGGATCTTCTCATGCTTCCCATTATTCTTATCATCCTAATGCATCTCTAAGGCCTCCCAATCCGTGGTGACCTTCCCCAGAGTAATAAACCACTAAATACCCAATACCACATTGGTATCTGGTATGTTGACCACGAAAAAGTGATCGGTCAAGGTGTAGGTAAGCATCGTCACTGCCAAATATGGAACATACCGGGCACACTACATTGTCTGGGTTCCTGGGACCAAAACTAAAAATTCGTCAAAGATCTCGGTCGGTATACCTCTCCGCTCGACCATCTATGCTTTAATGAAGTTTTGGGTTGCCCCACTATCAACCAAAACTGACACTCGCTGGCCACGTACTGTCCCTCATACACGCAGCGTCAAATACTTGGGAACTCCTCGCAAGGATACAAGGGTCCCTCCTGTGGGTGCAAAAGCTACACCTCCTATCCCTGGAGGTGGAGGCGGCAACTGATCCTGGGCCGTTTGACTATCTCCTGCCTCCTCATCACCTTCCTATTCATCTTCCCCACTATCATCAGAGAAGACCTCAATGAAGTGTGCTTTTCTAGCAGCACACCTATGCCCTGGTGCCCATGGCTCCCGAAAAGTGAAGCACAGCCGCTTCTTCCTCAACTAATTCCTGTCATCATCATCTATCTGTGCCATCTATCCTTCCCCTTGGGTTGGAAACCCTGTCTCTAGGGGTAAGGTGTCCGAGTCCTGGGCAATGCATCCTGTAAGTCTCAGGTCCTGCCGATAGCATCCTGAAGAGTAGTTGGTCTAGTGGATCTGACTAGACCCTGAAGTGGCTCTGCTAACCCCTCCACAAACATATAGATCATCTATGCTGTGGATAGATTTGGCACCATCACTGAAACCCTCAAGAAATCTGCAATATATGTCTTTGGGCTCCTAGTCTGCTTGAGCCTTGTCAACTCAACAAAGTGTTGTTCTGGATCCCTCTGGTCAAATCACTCCATCAACCTCCTGGTAAACTTGGCATATGTCGTCACTATAGAATGTCCGAGTGTTACCATCCCATGGAACCACCAGTCCTGGGCCTCACTATCCAAATGTAATGTCACCACCTTGATGGCCTCCGTCTCCAACATCTGGTTAAGCTGGAAATAGATGTCCATCTTCTCCACCCAAGACTTTGACGAACTATTTGATGAGCCATCAACGTAGGAAAATGAAATCTACTAGATGTGCGGTGGGTATCTCCATCATGATAATTTCGGTGTCCTCTATGATGGTCGCGGGGTCTACTATCCCGCTAGAGCTGAACAAAATCACGGAATGAGAGAGCATCCATGAACTCTTGCCCATAGGCCCGATACTCTGCAAAATACTCGCCCATGTGTCCAGGCTCTACATCCTGCTGGGGTCTTGCCCCTGTGTCTGCTCCCAAGAAAGTGGGCATGGTAGAGAGGGTAGGTGCATGTGAAGCCATCGGCTGAGGAGTATCACGCTGAGCAGCACCATGCTCCAAAAAATGATGGGATGTACCTGATCCATCTCCTACCTAGAAAACCCGTGGCGTCTCATGCTGTCTAGCCTCTATAGTGATGAATCTCTGACCCATCACCTCAATATATCTAGCTAAATCTTGCACTGATTTGAGGAGTGCCACCCCAAACTATTTGGCCTCTGTGTCATCTGCCATTGGCTCTCTCTGCTCTGAATATAATACAGGCTCCTCCTGCTCTGTGTGTGTCACCTGCTCTCTCTCCTACTCTGTGTCCACCACCCAAACACAGTCTTCCTCTCCGTAGGTGTTCTCCAACCTACGCTCACGGTTTCTGTACTTCATGCCTCTGTAAGAAATATATGGTCTCTTCCCCAGTGTCATAGACCACAGGCTAAGCTAGAACTATGCTTTGATACCACTGTAATATCCTTTTTCGGGGATATCTCTAAAACACGACAAAATCCAACCAGAGATGGACTGGGAGGGAATTTACCAGATATGCCACCTCTGAAAAGAGGACGAAATCCGAAGGCTACCTGGCCCTTTCCAAACTCTGTCTAAGAGTGAAAGATAAACACACCAAGTGGTATAGAACTAGAATGCTCAAGAATGTATAGCAGACATATAATAACATAGACAGAATGTACGACAACTCATCCAGAAATATAGAGAGGAAATGCTAAGCCATTTTATTAAACTGATAAATATAATGAAGTACAATAGGTGATCAGAGTGATGGCACCTAAACTTGCTCAAGGGAAGTGAAGAAATACTCTCAGAATATACAGGAAATGGCGGCTCTCTGAACTATGTCCCAGCTGCTGGAAAACTATCGTGTAGTTGCTACTGCTAGAATGAACTGAAGATTAGGGGCTGCTCCCCTTGCCGGAATGAGCTGAAAGTCTGGATTCCTCTTCTACTCACCAATCCTGACAAAACCCATAAACCATATAAAAAATGACCGACCTCCGAAATCCTCTGAAAAACACCCCCTTGGGGAATTATGCTGGCCTCCAACGCTCTGTGCAGAGGCTAAATGAGAATGACTGGAACACCACCTCAAACTCCACCAAAATCCTCCCAAAGGCAAAGGCTGATCGTCTACTCGAAATCTCGGCTCAATCTCCTGCAAAAATCCTAATCTGGAACACCTCCAAGATGGACTGCATCCTCCCTCTCAGTGACTGCGCAGTCTCTATGAATGCCCAGCTCCACAAAAAACCCAAACACCAAAACCTCTCACAAAATACTGAAGAAATAACCTTTCCCTAGTAGGGACTCAAAGTCCCCCGGGGCTAAGGGCGAGATCTCCGACCGGAGACACTTAATGCACTAAAGAGTGCTGCATATAGGCTAAACAGCTAGCGTGCTCAAGTAGACAAAATGTCTAGCTCAATATCATCAACAACATAATGAATCAAATGAGAAGGCTCCTTCCTCTTTTATAATGTTGGCCTTCCTCCAACCCTAAGGCCCATCTCCTCAGTGAGCCTCCCTCTCTTGCCACGTGCTCTTCCTCTCCTGCGCAGTAGCTTTTAGAGCATACGTGGGCCCCCTCTCTACGTGGTGCTTGGCCCCCCTTGGCTCCCCCTTAAGTCACAATTTTCTGCTACAAGGAAGGTGTTTTATTCCACTTAAGTGAGTTAGACCCTCTTCACTCACTTTTTATTTATTTATAAACTATAGACAACAAAACTGAACAAAATCGAATATTCCAATTAGCTTTCGCTAATTAGGAATATTACATATGACGGTTCCTTAATTTGAGAAATTTGTAGAGTGAATAGCAACAAAGCTAGGACAACTCATAACTTCTTCAGGTTTTGACCAGATTTGGAGCATAAAGAAGCTAGACAAGAATTTTTTATAGTGCTAGATCAAGAATTTTTTCATTAAGATCTCATACAGATTAAGTTTGGTATCGAAGCTTATATTTTCTTTGCTACTGTGAGGATTTAATTGTTTTCAAGTGTTTCTGATGCTTACAAGGTTGAATCTCAACAGAGGAGAAGGAAATCTTGTGGGTGCAGGTTCTCAATTTGGGACAAGGACAACTAGTTCACATTTGCCACAATCTCCACCACAAGATTTGCCTCAAGTTGTACTTGAACGTTCACTAAGATTGTCTTATGAAAGAGGAGTTGATAATATTTCAGAAGAAGAAAATAATTTCAAAAAATATTTCTTTGAAATGACTGAAATGGTGAAGGTTATCTATGAAGAGAGAAATTCAAGATTGTAGGGTGAAATTTCCAAGCCTTCAAAAGGAGAAGGTTCTCAAAAACTTGATAATTGTATAATGGTGAAGTGAATGCTGAAAGACTTGATAATTGGGTTCATCAACTTGAAGTTTATTGTAGGATTTTGAACATCATGGATGATGAAACACGGATTCATTTGGCTTAACATTGGAATGTGCTACTTTGATTTGGTGGGATGCCAAAACACAGGAGGATATGAAAAATAATGGTAAGGTTTCAACTTCTTGGATATATTTTACTGCTACAATCAGAAGACAATTTTATCCATTAGCTTACATGCAAAAAGATATTATGGATTTGTAGAATTTTAGACAACTAAAGGGTAAAAGTGTGCAAAGTTACACTCAAGAGTTTAGAATAAGGTGTTTGATACTAGGTGAAGACTTGCAATCACAAGACACTTTGTTAAAATATATTGGGGGTTTACATATTTAATTAAGACATACTATCCTTATGTTTAATCTTACAAGTTTATATGGGGTTTGTGTTCAGGAAAGACATCTTGAAGAAACGGAAAAACATTTCACAAGAGGGTAGCAAGAAGCCATTCACAAGTGGAGACAAGGGTAAGAGTAAGTTCAAAGGGAAATGACAGAAGAATGAATCCTTCAAGAAGGAATGAGAAAAATTAGCATGAATACATTGTTCCAAAGTGGGTCATGATGAAGCTCATTGTTGGAAGCTTCATCCTGAGATGAAATCAAAGAATTTTAACAACAAAGGGAATCAAAAGACATCGACAACTACATAACATGAATTAGGCTCAGATTTATGAGATGAAACAAAGATCACATAAATGGAAATGAAAGGTAAGGACATAGCAAGCACTAGCTCTTCAAGTTTTCCTAATGATACTCAAGATGAGAACTAGAATTGAACTTTTCCATATTCGAGTTATTTTAGAGCACACCAAAATTGATACACACTTTGGTAGTGGTTCACAAGAAAATTTGATTTCCGAAGACTTAGTTAAGAAGTTAAATTTACAGACCATTCCTCATCCAAGACCTTATCATTTATATTCGATATGAAAGAATGCAAACTTACAAGTTATGAGGAAATTCATACTTAGATTTGGAATTACATCAAACTTTCTTGATGAAGTTGAACTTGATGTAGTTCCACTTGATATTTCTAGAATTGTTTTGGGAAGCCCATATTTGTATGATATGAAAGCTATTTTTCATCACCATGAAAACAAGTATCACTTTTTCAAAGATGATATAGAGTACATTGTTAGAGCACATCGACAGAAAACAAATCTTTCATTGTAAATGCTAGACAAATTAAGAGACTCTTTAAATCTAGGAAGAATTTTGTGCTTTTAATGGTCAAGAAAAATAATGATGTTGATAATGAAGCTTTTCAAGGTTGTGACTCAAGATTAAAATCTGATTTGGTTGAGGTTGTTAACCAATATTATGAGATGTTTCAATAGCCAAAAGGATTGCCTCCCAAGAGGGGAATCCAACATAAAATATGATTGTAGCAAGATTGTCCTCTTCCTAACATTGGCATATAGAGGATGTCAGTGATGGAAAGTGCAGAAATTAAAAATCAAATTGAAGAGTTGTTGGAAAAAGGGATCACCAGACCAAGTACTTCACCATGTAGACCACCTATTGTTTTGGGGAAAAATAAGGATGGAACATGGCTTATATGTATGGATTTCCATGCATTGAGCAAAATCACAGTAAAGAATTGTTACCCACTTCCTAGAATTGATGATTTACTCGATCAATTGAAAGATGAAAAATATTTTACTAAGTTGGACTTAAGGAGTGGCTATCATCAAATTATAATTGTTGAAGGTGACATATGGAATACAACATTCAAAACAAAACAAGGTTTGTTTGAATGGCTAGTTATGCCTTTTTGTCTTTGCAATGCTCTATTTACCTTTATGTGTGTGATGAATGATGTATTGAGGCCATTTCTAAATGATTTTTTGATATTATACTTAGATGGAATCTTGATTTTAAGTAAATATTGTGAAGAACATGTCATGCATGCCAAAAAGGTACTTGATGTTGTGAATAAAGAACAACTTCTTTTAAAGATGTCAAAGTGTGAGTTTGGAAAAACTTCTTTAGTGTATTTGGGTCATATTGTTGGAGGAGGTGAATTGAAAATAGATTCCTCGAAGGTTGATGTCATTTTGAATTCTCCAAATCCCAAAACAATTATGGAGATAAGAAGATTTTTGGGAGAAACCCAATATTGGAGGATGTTTATTGCTTACTTATCTTCTAATGCAGCTCCATTGTGTGCATTGACAAGTGTGAAGCAGGTCTTCCAATGGGGAGATAAAAAACAAAAGGCATTTGATGCATTGAAAAAAAGATCAGTTCAGCTCCAGTAATTTCACTTCCAGACTTGAGACAGTCATTTGAGATTCAGAATGATGCTAATGAATATGATGTGGATGCAGTCCTCATGCAACATGGTAAGCCCATCTGTTTTCATTCAGAAACTTTTAATGGTGGATTGGTTAATTATTCTACATATGAAAAGGAATTGTATGCATTGGTGCAATGTGTGAAAAATTGGAAACACTACTTGACGGGTAATGAATTACAATCATTCACACTGATCTTCAACCATTGCAATACTTGCAATCACAACCAAAGTTGTAGCAATCAAGGCACTATGGATGGATGGGTTTTATTCAACAATTCTACTTGGTGATAAGGTATAAGAAAGGTATCTAAAATAAAGTTGCTGACATGCTTTCTAGGCCTATTGTTAGTGTTGCTACTATTCTTAAGCATAATTCTATTTTCATGAGATTTATTTTGAACAATATGCTTTAGATATTGATTTCCAAGATATATATGCAACTCTGGGTCAAGGAGACCAAGTAGAGGAATCGGATTATCACATGCATGATAAATTGTTGCACCATCTTTGTAAGTTTTGTATTCCACAAGGAGAAAAAGGAAACATCATAAGATATGGACATACTTCTCTTATTTCTGGTCATTTTGGTGTATGTAAGATGGTGGCACATCTATAGAACTATTGTTATTCACCTCGTATGCTTGAAAGTGTTTCACATTTTATAATAGGTTGTTGATTATGTGTTGTTAGTAAGCCTAACAATAGAAAGTTGGAATTGTACACTCCACTTCCAGTGCCTTCTCGTCCATGGGAGAATTTTTCCATGGAATTTGTTGGAGGTCTTCCTATGTCAAAAAGGAATCATGCTTATCTTCTTGTAGTTGTGGATAGGTTCAAAAAAATGTGTATTTTGATGCAATGTAAAAAGAAAATTACAACTGAACAAACTGCTCAGTTATTCTTTCAAAATGTATGGGTGCATTTTGGATTGCCCACATCCATTGTTAGTGATAATGATTCTCGCTTTGTTGGGAATATTTGGTCAAGCTTGTGGGATTCATGGACACCAAATTGAAAAATAGTACAACATTTCATCCACAAATAGATGTTCAAACAGAGGTGGTGAAAAAGAAGATGATACACCTACTTCGCGGTTATTGCCACAAGCATCCTATGTTGTGGGATGAAAACTTGCACTATATTAAACATGTTTACATCCGGGCCAAGCACTCTTCAACTCAAGCATCGCCATTTGAGGCATGTTTGGGATACTTGCATAAATTTCCTTTGGATTTAATTTTTGGAAATGATGTTGCTATTTATGGTCATAGTGACATAGCCAAAGCTAAAAGGTTCATTGAACAAATCCAATTGGTACATCAGGCAGTTTAAGAATAGTTTGAAAAGAGCCAAGTCAGGTAAAAGACAAGGCATGATAAGCATCGTGTATGCCACAATTTCCAAGTAGGTGATGAGGTTTGGCTTCACATTAGAAAATAAATGATTCAAGGAGAAAAACCAATTTGATATGGTCCATTCAGAATTTTAGAAAAGATTGGTGATAATGCCTTCAGGTTGGATTTGCCTTCATTTATGAAAATTTACATTTTTATTAATGTTGATAACCTAAGGTTGTATGAGCTGACTTTGATTTAGTATAAAGGAGAAAATGTTCAGATTCCTTCCATTGAGGATTTTTCTCCTAAATACCTTGATGAAATAAAACAAGAGAACATTCTTGACAAAAGAATAAGGTCTTCAAAATGAGGGGATGTGGATTACCTTCGTGTGGGACTCAAAGGAACAAATCCAAGAAAATCCAAATGGATCGAGATTGGAAAGATGAGGGAACTATACCCTCATCTACTGAAAAAATCATAGTGATATTTTGGATTCTGAAAGATTCCAGTGCGGAGGAGTGATCATGTGCCAAAAAATATGCTCAAAAATGAAAGTTTTCGGAATTGTGTGGAACATGGAAAACCACATAGATCACATCGTTTTGAATCTAATGCAACTCGTTTTTCAAAAAACTGACAAATTATGCTCCCAGAAATGATTTTTTGTATTTTTCCCAAACAAGTGAACGTTTGGTAGAAAATTTGTGCAGGCATGGCATTGAGCATTCAGTGCAACAAACTAGCCGTCATGGCTGGGCATGGTTGATTGGGCATTGGACCAATCCAGTCATGCCACTTGTATAAATTTTGGTGGTTCTGGTTGGCATATTTCTATTGCGTGGTTGATGGCCAACCACATGCTGCCACATGGCCTAACTGGATGCCTCCACATGGTAGCACGGGGGCCACCAAAATTTTGGTTAAGTCCAAACTGCACCTCCGTAGGAATCGACACTTGAACCTCTTCAAAAATAATGCAATTTATTAACCTTCAGGAAACAGTGATCCTTGCTACACCATGTGACACAAAAATTATTTAAAGTTTGACGGTGGCAGAGGATGGGGTAAGGGGCGATGGCTTAGCCCTGGCCCCCTGATATGTCACCATATGACTGTTGAGAATTTGGAGGGTTGCAAGTCAATACAAATACTCTTCTTGATAATTACTTGTGAGATTTATTGTGTTTCTTATGTCTTCTCTTAGTTAATATTTCATCAAGTCAATTATCAAAATGCACAAGACACAAAAGTTAGGCTCCTAGAGCCAGGGAAAAACCTATCTCTCTTGGATTTGAAAACCGACAAATAATTCTTGTTATAGATCTTCAAATGGGAAGTACCATGACCAACACTCAAATCCTTGACCTAGATATGCTTCCAAGAACTTGATATTCACCTTGTGCATGCTTGTATTTGAATTGTTGGAACTGTAGGAAGGTGAATCAAAGATTTAACTTCTTCACTATTTCTTCCTCTTATAATGACTGTGTTGAAGTATGACTGTGTCAACTTCAACAAGTGATTTCTTCAAATTAACAACTTGTACTCTTCTAGCACTTATCCACAATCTAGATTCAACAATCCACAACATGTACCTCTTGTAATCTTCGTAATTATCTTCCTTCTTTACTATTTCATATCTGCATATATATACTTTAGGATTGCATACGGTACTTCGTTTTAAATCCACACTAGGTACTTATCAGCACTATTTGTTAGCCTTTGACCGCACTGCTTTCATAGAGATATCTGCACCTAGATATACTGCACCTATATCCACACAGCTATACTTTTTAACCTTGCTTACATGCTGCCTTGAATCCACAATGTAACCTTCTATTATTCGCACTGTAGTTTCACTTTTTTCTGTAGGTATATTCTTATCCTTGAATCTGCAATTTCTTCTTTTAGATGTCTGCAAATTTTTTGAGATTAGGTCCACAAACATTTTCAGATTAATTCTGCAGAATTTCTATATTATATTCAATATTGTCCGCAAACTTCTTCACGTATTCACACTATATCCTCGCTATTTAATTTTCATACTGATATCAGGGATATCCGCACTTATTACTCTTGAGATTGATCTGCACTTCCAACTGTCTAATCTGCATTCACATATTGCCATGTGTTCGCAATGTAGTCTGCATCGTTATCTTCTTTCTTATCCGAAATGTAATCTCCTTTTGCATGCATTGTTATTTCAAAGATATTCGATGTCTTCTTCTCCAGAGTGACCATATACACTTATTTATATATAGTGCACATTCCTTCAAGCAAGACAATTAGGCAACTGTTTAATTAGGCTGACTAGATAATATTTATCCCATTGTTAGAGAGGTCTTTCTTCACTTGTTCTTCATCATTGCATTGAGGGATGTTGTAGGTTTCTTCCGCAATGTCTTGGAGCATATGAAAAAACTAGATTTGACACTTAACTCAAACCTAATGGACATCAAGAAGTCCATATACTTAATAAATTATGCTCATGAAACCCATGAAGAAAATACAAGAATAATATATTTTATTTTTAGTTCTTCTTTTCCATAATCACATATTTTCATAGTTAACACGAAGACCGACCTAGTTAAACTTTTCAACCCTCCCTCTTAACTAGGGAGGTATTTATACAAGTACATGGTCACTTTCAAACTGAAGAATCTCATAAGAAGAATTAGATTGGTAATCGCATCTGTATAGCATCATATCATCCAACATTTTCCTAGTGCAAGGCCTTGACTAACAACCCCATCTCTCAAAAAGACAATGGGCTAGAATGCTGGCGAGACACATGACTAATAGACATCATAGTCATTGTCTCTCCAAGGTACATACCCCACCTAGGTGTTCCCATAGTATGAAATTCTTAGACTATTCTTCTCTTGGGTAGCCAACCCTCAAATAATATTGGTCCATGACTACTTTTATCTTGAATGCCCTATCTCATTCTCAAACAGTATCAAATTCTAGACGATTACCCAATCCTCCATTCTTTCTTCCATGTGAAGACCAGAATGATGTGTCTATCCATTCTCTTCACATGGACTTCACTAAGACTTATGGTTGATAGTCCTGGTTTAGTGCATTACACATGTAATAGAGAATCACAAACGTCACTCCCTCTTAACACAAGAAGGACATATTACAAGTTTCTTCCAAGAAGGAAACTTACCACCACGCTGTTCATCAACCAAGGTCCTGTAGCAGTAATCAAGCTAGTCATGAAGAGTTCCTCCCGTCGATGTGATGGATTTCTATATTGAGGAATCTTCAAATTTTGGCTTCATAGGGCACAAATCATCCATCACTTTTAGTTACGAGTCATTTCCACTATTAGAAAGTGATTCATCAGTATTACTCATCTCATTCACTGTTATTCCATACTTCTTTCCTTTGAATCAATCCCAAGGATAATACATCCTTTCTTATGATTAGTAGCATTGCACACATTCATCCAGATAAACATATACATATGAAATTTTAGAACAAAAGTTACATTAGTGATGATATTTCACCATGAAATCTTCATGTAGGCATCAAAATCCTTCATACAGATTGACACATCTCCTAATGATATGTTTTGTCAAGGGTCTTCTTATTTACTAGAATTCTGTTAGAGTCTACATATCCTCCTAGGAGATCTCCTAGTCACATCTTCTTGTCTTCCAGATGGTAACTGTCTCTTGACATGGTTGCATTTTATGATTTATTCCTTTCTACACATTCTCCATTCTCAGGAACTTACAACATTTCTAGTTCCTTGTTGATATACAACCACCTCATATTCCATGAGGACATATTTTGTTGATTTCATCTTCCTATGCACTGAGAGATACTCCTCCATAGATCATACTTCTAAATACAGGATTTCATTACCTACAACCATATGACATGACTTCACAACACCAAATGTTAGCATATAAATATATACATACCTGATACCCTTTACCCTTGAGTCATCCTGTAGTAATTTCTCAATAATGAAGAGATTCATTTTCTTGGCCTACTTCATCAATATGTCATCATATCCCATAAACCTGTTTCCATGATGACCCTTTCTCTTGATGAATGCTTTCCATTAGTAATGTTATCAGAGAGGTTTTCCCGAAGATAATTCACCATGCCTTCATTAGGATGTTACACTGCTTCCTATCATATAAGAAACATAAATCACTTAAAGGAGAAGATGATCTCAATCATAATGGAGATCCCTTGCTTCTTCTTTCTTATTAGACTCTTACCTCATTTCAAAGACATGGGCTTCTTCCCTATTTATCTTGTCCTTTTTTTAGATTAAGGACAATTTCTATTTTAATGCCCAAGTTCATCATATCCAAGGCATCTTAGTTCGTCCAGATTTATTCTTTTACTCTGAGGATCAAAAATTATCAAATCTTCCTTTCTTCCTAGATATGGATGCAAAGGCTTGATTCCTTCACTTGATCTTGTAACAGCTTTGGCTTTCAATCTTGTTTCATCTATTTATATAGAGACCCTAAATCAAGGAATGGTGTGACTTTTATTTTCCCATATAATTATGATGTGAATTTTTTCCATTCTTCTCGTAGAGCTTTTAGCACAACTGTAGTCTTCTCCTATTTCCCGCAGTTGATCAGAGACATTGCTTCTCCTGCAGTACTCACAAATAATAGCTCCAATAATTCCTTATATACTCCTTTTGATGATTTTAGATTTGGTACATCGGAGATGATAGAGTATGTTATGGATTATATAAGAATTATTTGGGCTCTTATATCTCCATTCATGAATTTCAAAGGATTTCATTGTCTTGTCTTCTATGGAAAGTTTGAAACCCCAAACAATTTGTTTCTTTCTTTTCAAAGGAGACAGTTTAATAGATTCATATAAAATCATAAATATACTTACTTTAGTAGATGCTTTTCTTATTCTATCTGCTAGGTTACTTTAAAGAAGGTTGAAGCTTTCTTTGAATGGTGATTGAAGATGATATTTTGTTGCTTCCTTAGAAGATCAAGGATGATAGGTAACTTGTCTTGAAGCTTTTGATGGAAATACTTTGATATAGAAATGATCTATTGGGACATTTAAGATGGTTCTATAATACTGTCTTATTTTTATTTTTATTGTGGAAGATGGTTCTAGAACCTTAGCTTTGATACCATATTGAGAATTTGGAGGGCTATAAGTTAATACAAATTCTCTTATTGATAATTACTTGTGAGCTCGATTGTGTTGATTATATCATCTCTTAGTTAACCTTTCATCAAGTAAATTATAAAAATGCACAAGACACAAAATTTAGGCTCCTAGTGCCAGGGAAAACCCTCCCCCTCTTGGAGAGGAAAACCCACAAAGAATTATTCTTATAAATATTCAAATGGAAAGTACCATGACCGAGACTCAAGCCCTTGACCTAGATATGCTTCCAAGGCCTTGATCTTCACCTTGTATACACGTGTATTTGAATTGTTGGAACTGTAGGAAGGTAAATCAAAGATTTACCTTCCTCACTATTTATTACTCTGATGATGATTGTCTCAACTTCAACAAGTGCTTTCTTCATATCAATAGCTTGTACTCTTCCTGTACTTCTCCGCAATCTAGCTTCAGCAATCCACAACATCGTTAGAGAGGTATTTTTTCACTTGTTCTTCATCATTGCATTGAGGGATGTTGTAGGCTTCTTCCGCAAGGTCTTGGAGCATATAAAAAAACTAGATTTGATACTTAACTAAAACCTAATGGACATAAGGAAGAAGTCCATCTACTTAATAAATTATGCTCATGAAACCCATGAAGAAAATACAATAATAATATATTTTATTTTTACTTCTTTTTTTCCTTCATTACTTATTTACATAGTTAACATGAAGACCGACCTAGTTACACTTTTCAACAATGAATACCGACCAGAACCAAGGGTGTGGCATGACAGAGCCTGCCGAAATTTAATTAAAAAAATAAATAAATTTGACTATGTAATATGGTTTAGAAATTGTGCCAACAATCCTCAAAATTATCGCTCTGTTAGTGCAATTTCAGGGTGAAATCATATGACTGTTCTATAATTTGAGGAATTTGTAGAGAGACTAGCTAGGGCAACTCATAACTTCTTTAGTTTTTGACCAATTTCGGAGCAGAAAGAGGCTAGACAAGAATTTTTACTAGTGTTGGAGCTAATGGAACTAGTTTTAAAGCCATTGGATCATTTTAAGCTGATGTAGCCACCATTTTTTAGCATAATGATATAGGTCCAAGCCATTGGAAGCTGGAAAAAGGAGACATAGCCCAAGAGGGGTGAACTCCTTCATCACTTGTTGCATTGTGGTTATTTTTATTATGTATTTTTGTGTAGATTTTGCATTTTTCAGAGTTTTAATTCATGCCTTATGTGTATAAAGATTAACATAAAAGCTCACAAAAAATCAGTTTTTATCGCTTGCAATTTATAGACCCTCAAGCAAATTTTCATTAAGATCTCATATAGATCAACGATATAGGTGTGAGATAGACAAAGGAAGGGAATGGTTTCTCTTTATAACAATTTTATAGAGTTTAGAGATTAGGTTCCTCAATTTTTTTGTTGGTTTTTTTTTTTTTTTTTTAATGAAAGAAATTTAAATTTCCAGGGTGGAGGTCATATAAGGTGTGGGGTGTTAATATTTGTAGCTTGGGAGGTTCTCTAGACTCTAGGATTGAGGGTTATCGAGGAGTTGGCACACAAGTATGGCTTGTCGGCTTGAAACCCAAGCTTGGGGTTTCTTACTCATCCATGTTGGGGTCAAAATCATAGAGAGAATTTGACATGTGATGGATCAAGATATTAGAGGATGTGGAGGAAAACCATATGCATCGAAAATCATAAAAAATCATCGAAATATGAGTTTTCAATGAAGAGAAATTAAATTTTCAAGTTTTTGTGTGGGATAAAGTTAGGGTCATATTTGTGTTTGAGTAACCTTATGATAGTTGGAAAGCCCTATTGGTGGAAATTATGGAGTCCTTCTATTGTATATAAATTCAAGGTGATGGAGACTCATTTAGGTATCCAAATGTGCAAAAAAAGTGAGTAATTTTACCTCTTTGATATCTCTAATTAGGACGTAGGCTAGGGAAAATTACAGGGAAGGAAAGGAGGGCTAGTTTGAGCCTCCTTGTGACTATTTTGGATTCTAAGTGACCTTGTATCACACAAATTAGGAGATCTAATTTTATGGGATGTTCTCAAGAGGACTCGAGTTCTGTTGGTTCCTATTTGAAGGGGTCGTGGTGGCTAGAAGGGAGTGCAGATCAATCCTAATGGAAATGAGTTAGAGGAGGAAACTAAACAAGGGGGGTCACAACTGTTAGGAGAATTTCGGGGCAAGAAGTTAAGCACTTTTAGTTTCCTATAACATTCCCTAACCAAGATGAAATATTAAAAGTAGGAACAACCCCAAACATGAAGCATGAATGTATGTTCATAAGGTTGTATGGTTGAATTATTGTTAGGTTTTGGGTTTAGTTTTGGACCAAATTGGATGGGTAGTTTGTGCACTTTGTTAGCATCCAAGAGGAAGGATAATCCTAGCAGTTGGATTCCCTAACAAAGAGGAGATGTTACAACAAGGATTGATTACTCCTGGTCTAGTGGAGGGCAACGTGAGAGTGGAATAAGTGTGGATAATAGATTGGTAATTTATGGTCTATTGGAGGGTAGCTTGATAGTGAACAAGTTAGATCTCAGTGTGCACCATCTTCACTCACTTAGGTGGTTTCGAGAGTGGAAATTGATGAGCTGAAGGGTATGATAAACCAAGAGTAGTTCGAGTATCCCTAGACTTGTGTGTGGAGAAGGACATCTACAACAGAAGATGGGAAATCCTCCTAGCCCATGTTCATTATGGGAGATGGAAATCTTACAGTGATAGGTGGCAAATTTCTATAGCCTATGTTAGTCTTGATTATAGAAACATAGGAAGACTATAGTGGGATGAATTCCTGTAGTATTTGAGGCACAGTAGTGGGAAGTTCTGAGTTGTTCACAAATGAAGTTGTGAGAAAATCATCAAGAGTCTCGATGTTTTGATTCAATGGTGGATGAATGATCAACGAGACATAATATTGGATAGATAAGATTCAATAGACAGATGTACTTGGATCATTGATAGAGGTAGGTGTTGAAAATCGAGACTTGAAGGAGCATGCAAGTAGAGGGTATGACCAAGAGGAGTTGAGAGAGAATGCTACATCAACTACATGTTTAGAGTATTCTATTCAGGGTATATTGTTTATTGATGGACTAACACCAAACAAGTTTTTTATTCTTATAGTTTTGGATATTTTAGGGCCATTATCCGTGGTACGGGAGACCTAAACTATTGTATTATTCAGTCAGATTTATATAATGAATATTCGGTTATTTCACATATTTTTGTATATTTTGTGCAATAGTAGATTCACTCTTGTTTATATTATGTTGTGCCAAGTAGATTTTTTTTTATTCTTATTTTGGTAGCATTACTGATTTAAGATTCTATCCTAGACACCAAGATCATGGAAAAGAAACATGATTTCAAAGCATGTCTGAGCTACTTTGAGGGATAGTGAATGAGAGTGTGCATATGGAAGAAAATCAAAGGGAGATGGGATTGTATATATCATGGAGAAGTTAGTTCAGTTGAATACATGGAGATGTGGTCGTGACTGGATTGGAAATGAGATTGATTGGGAGTTTTGGTGGATTGCTGGATAGCTTGGTGAGAAAAAGTTTGTGGTAGTACAAGTTGTTGATCGTCGACTTCCCATGTGTTGTCATGGATGGCTGGGATAGCTTGAGGATTGATTTGGTATGGATGAGATTAGGATGATTGATATTACTTCATGTTATGGGCTACAAATCGACATGCTATCTAGTCTTCATGAGATCATGATGTTGCATATACGAGATTAGAGGGATTTACACGAGTGATATTTGGTCTAGGAGGATGAGTGCTTACAAGACTGAGCCAGTGGAGATCATGTAGAATCATAGGGAGTCTACCCTCAGACGGAGAATCCTTATGGAGGTCTGATATCTTCAGGCTAAAATGGGATGAGATAGAGGCACTATCAAGATTGCATGGTTCATTATACATAGTATGCTACAGTTATGGACACCATATGGGTTGGTGTCGTCAGTAATGATGGAGACTTACTAGTGTAAGAAGTGCCTCCCTTGCTAAGAGGGAGTGTTGAGATTTGTAGGTTGGGAGTTACTCCAAACCATATGCTTGAGGGTTTTGGAGACGTTGGCACACAAGTATGGATTGTGGGCTTCGAAACCCAAGCTTAGGGTTTTGTACCCATTGATATTGGGGGAAAAAAAATGTATAGAATTTGAAATGTGATAGATGGAGATGATATAGGACATTACAATGAACCATACACATCTAAAATCATTGAAATTCAAGTTTTTTGTGAAGAGAAATTAATTTTTTAAGTTTCCATGTGGGCTTGTGGAACAAATTTAAGGTCAAACTAGTGTTTGATTGACCTCATTAAATTTGGTGAGAACTCTTAGACGAATTTGATGGATCCCTTGTATTATGTATAAATAAAAGGTGATTGAGACTCATTTAGGTATCCAAGTGTGCAACACAATTGAGTAATTCGACCTCTTTTATATCTCTAATTGGGACGTAATCTAGAAAATATTTCAATGAAGGAAAGGAGGGATATTTTGGGCCTCCTTGTGGTTGTTTTGGATGCTAAGTGACCTTGCAGAAAGGATGATTAAGAGATCCAATTTTTTGGGTTGTTTTAGAGAGGTATTGTGGCATATCTATCCTTGTTTGTGCAGATTACAAATATTTTATGGATTAAAGGAGTATCTGCATTCTATTGGTGCCCATTTGAAGGGGCCATGAGGGCTAGAAGGGAGTGCAGACCAGTCCTAAGGGCAATGAGTTAGTGGAGGAAACTAAAAAATGAGGGTCGTAGTTGGGAAGAGGTTAAGAAATTTTAGTTTACTATAACATTCCCTAACGAAGTTGAAATCTACAATAGTAGGAACAACCAGAAACGTGAAGCATGAAGTTATGTTCATGAGGTTGTATGTTTGATGTTGAAATTTGGTTACCGGAGGACGGGTGGTTCCCTAAGACTTTCATATTTGGCCTAGGGAAAAGTGTCTAAAAGAATTTAATTTTTCTCCTAAAGTGACTTTATAAAGTTATAAAGTCAAATATAATTTAAAAGTGACTTTAAGTGATAAAATTACTAAAGTCTAATTTTAAAGTGACTTTAATAAAATCAATGTAAAATTAGAAAGGAAAAGTGACTTTGGAAATAAATGACTAAGTGGGTCTTTATTAAAGTGGGGAGAATTAAAAAATAGAAAGTGAGATTTAAATGAGCATTTAATCTCAGCCCTAGATCTAAAGCTTTTTCAGCCATTGGATTTAGAGATTCCCCAAAAGTCACTTAGGGTTAGGTTAAAGGAGGAAAAGGAGAAAAAGGTCATTCATTCTTTCATGAGCAGATTGAGAGAGGAGGAGAAGGAGAGCTGGAGACATTTTCTGAAGAGAGATTAAGAAGGTGAAAGAGAGGCACACTCAGAAAATCTATACAGCAGCAAGGAGGGCACGATTTTTGAGGCAACAAGAGGTTGCACGAATATCGAGGCAACAAGGCTGTACAATGACACAAAAACCAAGACAACACTCTATACAACTATTTTGAGGCATGTTTTTTGAGGAGAAAGGCAACACAATTTTCGAGGAAAAGTACAGCAACAAAGGGCTCGATTTCCAAGGTGGCTGGGCATGTTTTTCAAGGCAGCCATCACAGTTTTCGAGAAAGGAAGTTTGCTGTAATAAAACTCTGTTTTGATTTTTTTGCTATTCTGGCACATTTTCCAAGGTAGAGTAAAGCATGGAAAAAAATATAAGTTTGTAATTAATTTGCTGGAATTTTTCCTGTATATTTCACCTCTTTATAAACAGATTTTTTCCCGAAATAAGAAGGATCTTTCAAACTGATTTTCTCCAAGAGTTTTAGGGGGTTTTTCCAGGGTCACCTTGACCAAAAATCATTGTGTTAAAATGTGTTGAATGGTTGTTTGTGTCTACTGATTTTTATTTCTGCATTTTCCATCATTGTGAAAAATTTCCAGAATTTGCGTTTTCAGCAAATATTTATTTTCCAGCTTGTTTAATGTAAGGTTATGGTAAAGGGCATTTAAATAATTGGAGAAATAAGGTGAAACTAAAAACTGGGGTGGGAAAAAAGAATTTTCTACATGGTATCAGAGCTTGGGTGCTGAAAGTGTAGTTTGTGACAGCAAAGGAGAAAAATACAGTCTGCTGATTTTTCACTCAGAAAATTCCAGCAAGCTGATTTTTCACACACAAAAATTTTATCTTTACTACAATAGTGCTATTTTTAGTTTTTAGGACAACAAGGATGTCATTGGTATTGAGAGTGGAGGATAGGTTGGATGGGCATAGTAACTACAGTGTTTGGAAGGAGAGAATGCAAAGTATCTTTGAGGAGGAAAAAGTCTGGGATGTCATGGTGCATACCGCACAGTGCCCTATTGTTGTGCCTACTGATGATGTTTAGTTGGCAGCATATAATAAAAATAATAACAAGGATAAGAGACTGATTCTAGATGGAATCAAATACCATTTCATTCCTCATGTGACAGGAAAGAGAAATGCTCATGAGATGTGGACAACATTGACCAATCTCTACCAGAGTACCAATGAGAACAGAAAAATGGTCCTAAGGGAGAAGCTGAAGACCATTAAGATGGGTAAGACTGATAGTGCAGCTAGATATCTCACAAATATTAATAATGTGAGAGATGAGTTGGCAGCAGTTGGAGAGGTCATTCCATCCACTGAGTTGGTGAGGATTGCAATGAATGGCCTCCCTAGTTCATGGCTGAGCTTTGCTGATGGGGCACATGAGACCCTTCCCACATGGGAGAGGTTTTGGGATGATTACATTCAGATAGAAATTAGGAAGGGTCAGCTTGGGGCAGCCAAACCAGTTGAGCAGGATGAGGATGTAGCACTGTTGGCAGGAGGCAAGAGAGGCAAGGGAAAAAAACAAGCTTCCACATGCAGTGGTAGGGGAAAAGGCAAAGGTAAAGGTAAACAGGGTAACATGCAGAAGGACTATTCCAAGGTGAAGTGTTGGAATTATCAGAAGATGGGACACTATGTAGTTTTGTGTCCGAAGAAGAAGAAGAAGGGGAAGAACCAGAACATGGCAGCATCATCAGAGGTAGAGGACTTCATGGATCACTTTGACCAAGAGTTTGGGTTCATTTCTTGTGAGTCAACTAGTGCAGGATCACCTGCCATGGAGGTTCAGAGGGAGCATCGATTTCCCTCCACTAGTAGAGCATCTTCGAGTATCTGGTATGTGGAAAGTGGGGCTTCACGTCATATGACAGGAGTCCATGAGTACTTCTCAGATCTTTTGGAGAGTGGCACTGATATAGAGGTAGTACTCGGTGATGACAGAGTTGTTAGAGCAGTCGGTGTGGGGACACTGACATTTTATAGGGAACCCAAACCTCCCTTGAAGGTGTTAGATGTTCTTTATGTGCCAGGGAAGAGGAAGAACCTCATATCTGTCTCAGCTTTCGAGGACAGAGGATATGAGATATTGTTCAGGAGAGGACAAGTGCTGATATATCCCAGGGGTGCTCCAACTGATTCAACTAGAGTGATAGGAGTACGCCATGCAAAGGTGTACAAGTTTGCATTTTAGCCCCTTTTGGCATTGAGCAGTAGTACTGACAACAAAGCTAGCAGTTCTGAGCTGTGTGAGATTTGGCACCACAGGATGGGGCACATGTATCATGGAGCCTTAGGACTTTGCTTGAGATCACTACAGGTGTGCTAGATTTCAGTACTGATCACTTTGATACTTGCAGAGGATGTGCGATGGGCAAGTTTTCCAAATCCCCTTTTCCTAGCAGTGACAATAGAGCGACTGGGATACTTGATTTGATTCACTCCGATGTGAGCGGTCGGATGTCTCATGTTTCCTTGAGTGGATATGAGTATTATGTTCTATTCATTGATGATCACTCTAGGAGGACCTAGATTTATTTCTTGAAGACCAAGAGTGAGGTCTACAAGCGGTTTTAGGAGTTCAGAGCTCTTGTGGAGACTCATACAGGTCGGAAGATCAAGTCCTTGAGGTCAGACAATGGAGGTGAGTACACCCTTGGAGATTTTTTTTACTATTGTGTGGAGGTAGGCATTAGGAGGGAGTTCACAGTTCCTTACACCCCCCAGTAGAATGGTGTTGCAGAGAGGAAGATCAAATCCATCAGATGTGCCGCCAAAGCCATGTTACATGATCAGGGGTTGCCATTGTTTTTGTAGAGAGAGGCTTGCAACACTGCTGTATATTTGCAGAACAGGAGTCCGCATCGTGCCTTGGGGCATGTGACTCCAGAGGAGGCTTTTTTTGGGAAGAAGCCTGATGTTGGTCACTTCCATATCTTTGGTTGTATTGCATACTCCTATGTACCCAAGGAGAAGAGGACCAAGCTAGAGCCCACCGTAGAGAAGGGTATCTTTGTGGGCTACAGTAAGACCTTGAAGGCCTTTCGGATTTATATTCCTGCACAGAGGAGATTTGTTGTCAGGCGAGATGTGAAGTTCGAGGAGGATAGGGCCTTTAGGAGGTTGTAGAAATTTATAGTTTCCCACCCCGGTTTTCATTTTTCACCTTATTACTCCAAAATAGTTAAATTCCCTTTCCCATAACCATACATTCAACAACTGGAAAATAAATTTCTTGAAAACACAATTAAAATTTTTAGAATGTTTGAAAAATGCGAGAAATAAAAAACGACGATGCTCGAACAACCATTCAACACATCATAACACAGTAATTTTTGGTCAAGGTGACCCTGGAAAAACCCCCTACAACTCTTGGGGAAAACCAGTTCGAAAGCTCCTTCTTATTTCTGGAAAAATGCTTTTTACAGTGAGAGAAATATTCAGCAAAATAAAAAAAATCAGCAAACAGACTTTTACAACTTATCTCTTTTTCCGTGCTTAACCACCGCCTCGGAAAATGTACAAACAACAAAAACAGAACAGCAATAAATGCTGTACGTTCTCCTCGATTTGCGTGCCCAAAAATCTGCAATAAATGCAGCTGTACGACCTCCTCAAAATTTGTGCAAACAGCAATTAATGCTGCTGTCCAAAACCTTGATTTGCGTGCCAAAACTGCTGCAAAACTCTGCTGTATGGTACAGCCCCTTGCTGCCTCGATTTCCGTACTTTAATATTGATGTATTGTTCTTATTTAATATCGGCTTTGTTCTATGGCCTATTTGTATGGCCCACAAGCCCTATAAAACCGTGCCAAAAAACTGCCTGCTGTTTGCTAAATCTGCTGTACTTGTCTTGCTGAAATGTCTTGCTGAAATGCTGCCTTGGAATGCGTGCCAAGCTGCTGCCTCCTTCTCCTCACTGCCCAGAAATCTCCCTTGCTCTCTTGCTCTCCTTCTCCCAATCTTCTCATGAAAGAATGAATGACCTTTTCCTCCTTTTCCTCCTTTAACCTAACCCTAAGTGACTTTTGGGGAATCCCTAAATCCAATGGCTGAGATAGATTGAGATCTAGAGCTGAGATTAAATGCTCATTTAAATCTCACTTTCTATTTTTTAATTCACCCCACTTTAATAAAGACCCACTTAGTCTTTTATTTCCAAAGTCACTTTTTCCTTTCTAATTTTATATTGACTTTATTAAAGTCACTTTAAAATTAGACTTTAGTAACTTTATCACTTAAAGTCACTTTTAAATTAGATTTGACTTTTTAACTTTATAAAGTCACTTTAGTAACTTTATCACTTAAAGTCACTTTTAAATTAGATTTGACTTTATAACTTTATAAAGTCACTTTAGGAGAAAAATTAAATTCTTTTGGACACTTTTCCCTAGGCCAAAGATCAAAGCCTTAGGGAACCACCTGTCCTCCGGTACCAAATTTCAACACTCCCTCTTACTGAGGAAGGTGTTCCTCACCACACCCATCTTGTCTCTGAAGTAGACATGCTTGCCCCGTGGTAAGGCTTTGGTAAGAATATTTGCAACCTGCTCATCAGTGGGAATATACTCAAGCTTCACAGCTCCTTTCTGAACATAGTCTCTGATGAAATGATATTTGATCTCGATATGCTTTGACCTGTCATGAAATACTGGATTCTCCATGAGTTTAATGCAACTCTGATTATCACAGTAAATCACTGAAGGTCTCTGCCGAACCCAACCCAAAAAAACACCCTGAAGTGCTCTTCCTATCAGAAGCACAACCTACCCAATCAGAATCAGTGTAACCTGCCAATCTCACTCCATCCCCCTATCTGTAGTCCACACCATAATCCACTGTCCCCTGCAAGCATCGCAAAATGTGTTTTGCAGCCACCCAGTGAACCTTCCTAGGCTCACAAATAAAGTGACTCATCGTGTTGAATGCAAAACAAATATATGGTCTAGTGTTGACCAAATACATCAAGGAACCAATCAGCTGCCTGTACAATGTGGGATCCACCAACTCGGAATCCGAAGCATGAAGCTTCTTCCAGTTGGTGATCATCGGTGTCGACATGGGTCTACAATCCTCCATGTCGAATATTCCAAGGATGTCCACAATATACTTCCCCTGTCCCAGGAAGAAATGCCCCTCCTCCTGCCACACCTCCAAACCCAAAAAGTAATGCATCAAGCCGATGTCCTTCATCTCAAACTCCACCACAAGATCTCTCTTGCAGTGCTCTATGAGTCTCTCTGCACCTGTAATGACTAAGTCATCCACATACAGCACCAGAATGAGAGGCTCCTCACCTATCACAATATAGTAAAGGTTTGGATTTTCCTCACTCTTTGTGAAACCCATCTTCTGCAAGTAAGTATCTATCCTGGAGTACCAAGCTCTGGGAGCTTGCTTCAGGCCATAAAGGGCCTTCTTCAGTCTGCACACATGGGACTCCTTCCCATGCACCTCAAAGCCCTGTGGCTGCTCAATGTACACCTCCTCATGTATGAAGCCATTGAGAAATGCGGTCTTCACATCCATCTGGTGGATCTTCCAACACATCTCTGCTGCTATCGATATAATGGAGCGGATCGAAGAATATCGAGCCACGGGAGCGAAGGTCTCCTCATAATCAACTCCCTCTACCTGGGAGAACCCTCTAGCCACAAACCTCGCTTTGAATTTCTCAATGCTGCCATCTGCAGCATGATTTACCTTGTAAAGCCATTTGGAAGTAACCACAGATTTACCCTCAGGCCTCGGCACCACCTCCCAAACATCATTCTTCATGATAGAAGAATACTCCTCCTACATGGCCTCCCTCCAGTCCTGCTGGCTAGCTGCCTCCTCATAGCTAGAAGGCTCAGAGTCAAGGATGTTGGTAGCCATTTCCATATAGCTACAAAACCTCTCAGGTGGTCTGCTCTCTCTGACCGGCCTCTTAGGGTCAGCAACAGATGTGGCATCTCTCAAGGTGTCCTGAAGCCACTTGGGCTTCCTCTTCCCTGAGCACACTTCTCCCGCTGGAGAATAAAACTCCTCCTCCTCAACATCAGGAGCCTGAAATCCTGACTGTCTGTCTGCTGTCCTCCTGCCTGCACCTGAACCTGTAGATGCTGAGGTACCGTGTGAACTGTCCATCAGTGGACTCCCCAGTGAACTGCTCTGTGGATTGCTCTGCGTGCTGCCCATAGCACCACCCCTCTGACTCTGCGAGCCACTCCCCACTGACGGACCTGACATCGTCATAGATGTACCTCCGGATCCTCCTGATCCCTGCCCACTGGATCCCTGTGACTGACTCAACTGCTGCTGAGGGTCTGGCTGATCCAGATACTCTAACTCCCGTGACCTCCTAAAGGCCCTGTCCTCCTCGAACTTCACATCCCGTCTGACAAAAACTTTCCTCTACGCAGGAATGTAAATCCGAAAGGCCTTGGAGGTCTCACTGTAGCCCACAAAGATACCCTTCTCTGCAGTGGGCTCTAGTTTGTTCCTCTTCTCCTTGGGTATGTAGGAGTATGTAATGCACCCAAAGATACAAAGATGACCAATATTAGGCTTCTTCCCAAAAAAAGCCTCCTCCGGAGTCATGTGCCCCAAGGCACGATGCGGACTCCTGTTCTGCAAGTAAACAACTGTGTTGCAAGCCTCTGCCCACAAAAACAATGGCAACCCCTGATCATGTAACATGGCTTTGGCAGCCCCTCCGATGGATCTGTTCTTCCTCTCCGCAACCCCGTTCTGCTGGGGGTTGTAAGGAACAGTGAGCTCCCTCCTAATGCCTGCCTCGGCCCTCCGCACAATAGTCAACAAAATCTCCAAGGGTGTACTCTCCCCCATTGTCCGACCTCAGGGACTTGATCTTCCGACCTGTCTGTGTCTCCACAAGAGCTCTGAACTCCTGAAACCGCTTGAAGACCTCACTCTTGGTCTTCAAGAAATAGATCCAGGTCCTCCTGGAGTGATCATCAATGAATAAGACATAGTACTCATACCCACTCAAGGAAACATGAGACATCCGACCGCTCACATCGGAATGAATCAAATCAAGTATCCCAGTCGCTCTGCTGTCACTGCTGGGAAAAGGGGATTTGGAAAACTTGCCCATCGCACATCCTCTGTAAGTATCAAAGTGATCAGTACTGAAATCTGGCACACCCGTAGTGATCTCCCGCAAAGTCCTCAAGGCTCCATGATACATGTGCCCCATCCTGCGGTGCCAAATCTCACACAACTCAGAACTGCTAGCTCTGCTGTCGGTACTACTGCTCAATGCCAAAAGGGGCTGGAATGCAAACCTGTACACCTTTGCATGGTGTACACCTATCACTCTAGCTGAATCAGCTGGAGTGCCCCTGGGATACATCAACACCTGTCCTCCCCTGAACAGTACCTCATATCCTCTATCCTCCAAAGCTGAGACACAATTCCAACACTTCACTTTTGAATAGTCATTCTGTGTGTTATCCTGTTTACCTTTACCTTTGCCTTTGCCCCCACCATTGCTTGTGGAAGCCCGCTTCTTCCCTTTGCCTTTCTTGCGTCCTGCCAACAGTGCTACATCCTCATCTTGCTCAACTAGCTTGGCTGCCCCAAGCTGACCTTTCCTGATCTCTGTCTGAATGTAATCATCCCAAAACCTCTCCCATGTGGGAAGGGTCTCACGTGCACAAACCCCATCAACAAAGTTTATCCATGAACGGGGGAGGCCATTCACTGCAATCCGCACCAACTCAGTGGGTGGAATGGCCTCTCCAATCGCTGCCAACTCATCTCTCACATTAGTGATCTTTGTGAGATATCCAGCTGCACTATCATTGCCCATCTTAATGGTCTTCATCTTCTCCTTCAGGACCATTTTCCGGTTCTCATTGGTACTCTGGTAGAGATTGGACAATGCTGTCCACATCTCATGAGCATTTCTCTTCCCTCTCACATGAGGAATGCAATGGTCTTTGATTCCATCTAGAATCAATCTCTTACCCTTGTTGTTCTTTTTATTATATGCTGCCAACTGAGTAGCATCAGTAGGCACATTCACAGGGTTCTGTGTGGTATGCACCATAATGTCCCAGACTTCTGCCTCCTCAAAGATACTCTGCATTCTCTCCTTCCAAACACTGTAATTTGTATGCCCATCCAGCCTATCCTCCACCCTCAATCCCAAAGACATCCTGCTGTCCTAAAACTGAAAAAATGTACTTCTTTATTAGTAAAGATAAAGCGGCATTTTGTGAAAAATCGGCTTATTTGAATTTTACGAGTGAAAAATCGGCGAACGTAGTTCCTCCATCTTATGCCCAAAGCTGCTCTTGGCCTCAAGCTCCGATACCATGTAGAAATTTATAGTTTCCCACCCTAGTTTTCATTTTTCACCTTATTACTCCAAAATAGTTAAATTCCCTTTCCCATAACCATACATTCAAAAACTGGAAAATAAATTTTGTTGAAAACACAAATTCTGGAAATTTTTCAGAATGCTGGAAAATGCAGAAATAAAAAAACAGCAATAACAAATAGCCATTCAACACATCATAACACAGTAATTTTTAGTCAAGGTGACCCTGGAAAAACCCCCTACAACTCTTGGGGAAAACCAGTTCGAAAGCTCCTTATTATTTCTGGAAAAATGCTTTTTACAGTGAGAGAAATATTCAGCAGAATAAAAATCAGCAAACAGACTTTTACAACTTATCTCTTTTTTCGTACTTAATCACCGCCTCGGAAAATGTACAAACAACAAAAACAGAACAGCAATAAATGTTGTACGTTCTCCTCGATTTGTGTGCCCAAAAATCTGCAATAAATGCAGCTGTACGGCCTCCTAAAAATCTGTGCAAAAAACAATTAATGTTGTTGTCCAAAACCTCGATTTGCATGCCAAAACTGCTGCAAAACTTTGATGTATGGTATAGCCCCTTGCTGCCTCAATTTCCGTGCCCAATATTCATGTACGGCCTCCCTGCCTAGAAAACTGTGCCAAAAATCTGCCTGCTGTTTGCTAAATCTGCTGCACTTGTCTTGCTGAAATGTCTTGCTGAAATGCTGCCTTGGGATGCATGCCAAGCTGCTACCTCCTTCTCCTCACTGCCCAGAAAACTCCCTTGCTCTCTTGCTCTCCTTCTCCCAATCTGCTCATGAAAGAATGAATGACCTTTTCCTCCTTTTCCTCCTTTAACCTAACCCTAAGTGACTTTTGGGGAATCCCTAAATCCAATGGATGAGATAGATTGAGATCTAGGGCTGAGATTAAATGCTCATTTAAATCTCACTTTCTATTTTTTAATTCACCCCACTTTAATAAAGACCCACTTAGTCATTTATTTCCAAAGTCAATTTTCCTTTCTAATTTTACATTGACTTTATTAAAGTCACTTTAAAATTAGACTTTAGTAATTTTATCACTTAAAGTCACTTTAAAATTAGACTTTAGTAACTTTATCACTTAAAGTCACTTTTAAATTAGAATTGACTTTATAAAAATTATAAAGTCACTTTAGGAGAAAAATTAAATTCTTTTGGACACTTTTCCCTAGGCCAAAGATCAAAGCCTTAGGGAACCACCTGTCCTCCGGTACCAAATTTCAATAGAGGTCACGAGAGTTAGAGTATCTGGATCACCCAGTCCCTCAAGAGCAGCTGAGTCAGTCCCAGGGATCAGAAGGATCTGGAGGTACATCGATTACGGTGTCAGGTCCGTTAGTGAGCAGTGGCTTGCAGAGTCAGAGGGGTGGTGCTTCAGGCAGCATGCAGAGCAATTTGCAAAGAAGTTCACTAGGGAGTTCACTGATGGAAAATTCACACAGTACTTTAGCATCTATAGGTTCAGGTGCAGGAAGGAGGAAAACAAATAGATATTTAGGAGTTCAGGCTCCTGATGATGAGGAGGAGGATTTTCATTCTCTAGTGGGAGAAGTGTGCTCAGGGAAGAGTAAGTCCAAGTGGCTTCAGGACACCTTGAGAGAGGCCACATCTATTGTTGGGCCTAAGAGGCCGGTCAGAGAGAGCAGACCACCTGAGAGGTTTTGTAGCTATATGGCAATGGTTTCCAACATTCTTGACTCCGAGCCTTCTAGCTATGAGGAGGCAACTAGCCAACAGGTCTAGAGAGAGGCCATGCAGGAGGATTATTCTTCTATCATGAAGAATGATGTTTGGGAGGTGGTGCCGAGGCCTGAGGGAAAATATGTGGTTACTTCCAGATGGCTTTACAAGGTAAATCATGCTATAGATGGCAGCATTGAGAAATTCAAAGCAAGGTTTGTGGCTAGAGGGTTCTCCCAGGTAGAGGGAATTTATTATGAGGAGACCTTCACTCCCATGGCTCGATATACTTCGATCCACTCCATTATATTGATAGCTACAGAGATGGGTTGGAAGATCCACCAGATGGATGTGAAGACCACATTTCTCAATGGCTTCATATAGGAGGAGGTGTACATTGAGAAGCCATAGGGCTTTGAGGTGCATGGGAAGGAGTCCCATGTGTGCAGACTGAAGAAGGCCCTTTATGGCCTGAAGCAAGCTCCCAGAGCTTGGTACTCTAGGATAGATACATACTTGCAGGAGATGGGTTTCACAAAGAGTGAGGCATATCCAAACCTTTACTACATTATGATAGGTGAGGAGCCTCTCATTCTGGTGTTGTATGTGGATGACTTGGTTATTACAGGTGCAGAGAGACTAATAAAGCACTGCAAGAGAGATCTTACGGTGGAGTTTGAGATGAAGGACATCGGCTTGATGCATTTCTTTTTGGATTTGGAGGTGTGGCAGGAGGAGGGGCATTTCTTCCTGGGGCAGGGGAAGTATATTGTGGACATCCTTAGTAGATTTCACATGGAGGATTGTAGACCCATGTCGACACCGATGATCACCAACTGAAAGAAGCTTCACACTTCAGATTCTGAGTTGGTGGATCTCACATTGTACAGACAACTGATTGGTTCCTTGATGTATTTGGTCAACACAAGACCAGATATATGTTTTGCAGTCAACATAATGAGTCAGTTTATGTGTGATGCTAGGAAGGTTCACTGGGTGTCTGTGAAACACATTTTGCGGTACTTGCAGGGGACAGTGGAGTATGGTCTGGACTATAGGCAAGGGGATGGAGTGAGATTGGCAGGTTACACTGATTATGATTGGGCAGGTTGTGCTTCTGATAGGAAGATCACTTCAGGGTGTTGTTTTGGGTTGGGTTTGGCAATGGTGTCTTGGCTCAGCCGGAAGCAGTAGTCAGTAGCATTGAGTTCAATAGAAGTAGATTACATGGCATCCAGTCTAGATAGTTTTGAGGACATTTGGCTTCGCAAGATTTTGTTTGGCTTATTTGGTCAGCCGTTGAGACCTTCAGTGATATACTGTGATAATCAGAGTTTCATTAAACTCACAGAGAATCCAGTATTTCATGACAGGTCAAATCATATTGGCATCAGATATCACTTCATTAGAGACTATGTTCATAAGGGAGTTGTGAAGCTTGAGTATATTCCCACTGATGAGCAGGCGACAGATATTCTTACCAAAGCCTTACCACAGGGCAAGCATGTCTACCTCAAAGACAAGATGGGTGTGGTGAGGAACACCTTTCTCGGTAAGAGGGAGTGTTGAAATTTGGTTCCCGGAGGACAGGTGTCCAAAAGAATTTAATTTTTCTCCTAAAGTGACTTTATAAAGTTATAAAGTCAAATCTAATTTAAAAGTGACTTTAAGTGATAAAGTTACTAAAGTATAATTTTAAAGTGACTTTAATAAAGTCAATGTAAAATTAGAAAGGAAAAGTGACTTTGGAAATAAATGGCTAAGTGGGTCTTTATTAAAGTGGGGTGAATTAAAAAATAGAAAGTGAGATATAAATGAGCATTTAATCTCAGCCCTAGATCTAAAGCTTTTTCAGCCATTGGATTTAGGGATTCCCGAAAAGTCACTTAGGGTTAGGTTAAAGGAGGAAAAGGAGAAAAAGGTCATTCATTATTTCATGAGCAGATTGAGAGAGGAGGAGAAGGAGAGCTGGAGACATTTTCTAAAGAGAGCTTGGGAAGGTGAAGGAGAGGCACACTCGTCAAATCCGTACAGTAGCAAGGAGGGCATGGTTTTCGAGGTAGCAAGAGGCTGCACGAATATTGAGGTAGCAAGGCCAAACAGTAGCACAGAAATCGAAACAACACTCCGTACAGCAGTTCGTATAGTTATTTTGAGGCATGTTTTTCGAGGATAAAGAAAACAAGATTTTCGAGGAAAAGTACAAAAATAAAGGGCTCGATTTCCAAGGTGGCTGGGCACATTTTTCAAGGTAGCCAACATAGTTTTCAAGAAATTCAGTTTGCTGTAATAAATTTCTGTTTTGAGGTTTTTGCTATTCTGGCACGTTTTCCAAGACAAAGGAAAGCACGGAAAACGAGATAAGTCTGTAATTAATTTGCTGGAAATTTTCCTGTATATTTCACCTCTCTGTAAAAAGCATTTTCTAGAAATAAGAAGGAGCTTTCAAACTATTTTTCCCCAAGAGTTGTAGGGGGTTTTTCCAGGGTCACCTTGATCAGAAATCACTGTGTTAAAATGTGTTGAATGGTTGTTTGTGTTTGCCGATTTTTATTTCTACATTTTCTAGCTTTGTGAAAATTTTCTAGAATTTGTGTTTTCAGCAAATATTTGTTTTCTAGCTTGTTGAATGTAAGGTTATGGGAAATGACATTTAACTAATTGGTGAAATAAGGTGAAACTGAAAACTGGGGTGGGAAAACAGAAATTTCTACATTTGAATTATTGTTAGGTGTTAGGTCTAGTTTTAGACTAGATTTGATGGGTTGTTTGTGAAGTATGTTAGAATCCAAGAGCAAGGGTATTCCCAGTAGTTGGATTCCATAACCAGGAGCATATTCTACAACAAGGTGGTCACACATGGTTTGGTGGAGGGTTGTGTGAGAGTGGACCAAGTGTGGAAAGTGAATTGGGAATTTATGGTTTGCTAGAAAGCATGATGATAGTACCCAAGTCGGAGCCCAAGGTGCACCATATTGATGGACTTAGGTGGTTGCTAGATTGGAAGTTGATGATATCAAGGTTTTGATCATCTGGGAGTAGTTTGATTATCCCTAGACTAGTGTGCGGATAAGGACATATACAAAAGAAGATATGTATTCCTCCTATCATGTGTTCATTGTGGGAGATGAACATATTGCAGTGATAGATGTAAGCCTACCATTGCCTATGTTAGTCTTCATTGGAGCAGTGTAGCAATACTATAGTGGACTAAAGTCCCTATGTAAAGAAGGTGTAGTAGTGGATAGTTGGGTGTTGTTCAAAAATAGAGTTATGAATAACTATACATGAGTCTCGATGTGTTGATGTATTGATTGATTAAAGATCAATGGGAGAGCATATTAGATAACTGATATTAAGGAGTTAGATGGACTTGGAGCATTGATAGAGGAAGGTGTTGCATATTGGGAGCTGAAGGAACAGGAAAGTATAGGGTACTATCAAGAGGAGTTAAGAGAGTGCGCTACATCAGCCAGATGGTGAGAGTATCTTGTTGAGGGTAGATTGGTTGTCGATGGATTGACATTAAGCCCCAATTTTGTATGGTACTTGTGAATATTTGAGGACATTATCCCTAGTATGAGAGACCTATACTATTGTATTATTAAGTTGGATTAATATAAATAATATTGGGTTATTGTACATATTTCTATAAAAAATTATGTACATTTTGTGCACTAGTAGATTTACTGTTTTTTATATTTCATTCTTCAAAGTAGATTCATTTTGATTCTTGGTTTGGTAGTGCCAATGATCTACGATTCTACCCTAGACACTAGGATCATGGAAAAACCACATCAAGATTCCAAGATATACATAGTTGAGTGGGGTTGGTTTGATTTTGAATTGGTTGATTAATTCTTCTTCAATTTCATCTAATTCTATTGGTATTCTATCTGCAAGAAGTGGAGTTGCATGTGAAACCACTAATGTTAAAAAAAAAATTGTTGTAGCAACACAATATGCTCAAGAGTAAAGGTATCCATTGTGGAAGTAAGGTACATGACAACAAGTGTTAGGAGAAAAGTTAAAGGGGGAAGGGGATGTTCTTTGTACATTTTGTTTTTTCCATACTCAATTTAAGAGCACTTACTACTGAGTGAAGGGCCATTTGTTATATTTTTTTGACTCTAACCATGTGCAACAATTAGCTGATACAAAGGAAAATATATGGAAAGAGAGGAAATATTTGGCTTGGGGAAGGGTCACTGAAAACTAGGAAAACAAAAAATGAGGGTCCTCTTCCATTATTGAGGAAACCATCTAACAAATTTGGAAGTTGGAGTCTATTCAACCAACACGAAAGAAGGAAATTGATCCAATGGACAAGATATTTAAACAAGAGAGGCATCATGGTGTTGATATTACCATTTCATTTCCATTTTCTATCTCAAATTCATTTAATTTAAGGTTTCATGGTATCCTTTGTTTATTGATATGTGTCAATATCTAGTTCAAAGGGCTCCAGTTTGGTATGTGTCTCCTAGTTCTGGGAGGATTCAAACCAAATTTTTGGCTAGAGAAAAGGAGGAGGAGGATAAAATGTTAGAGCTTATTAAACTGTTATGGTCCTTATTTGGTGTTAGTATTTCTTTTCATTGATGGATGGATGTAAAACACCACCCACTCATTAATTTCATGATGTCTTCCTTGATTTTACCAATTGTTTTGAAAGATATGGATACTCATGGAAGATACAAATATGGATAATATATGGGTGAGTTTTTCAGTAAAGGTTATTGAAGATGTAGGTGTTTATACTTGTGTGTGAAAATTATTACAAGTAATGCACCTATTTACAAGGTTGTTGGCATGTTTTTGGAAAACGAATATCCATGGATATTTGTGTGAATAATCCAAAATTTCAATAACTAGAAACAATTATTTTAACTGATGCAATTTATTTGTCTTCGGTTAATTAATTTAACAAAAAATAATGAATAGTTCACTACTAAAATATTCATAATAAAATAAATATTCCGCAAAATAATTAAAATAGAACTGAGAAATTCATGTACACAATTGACATAGTTATTTTGGACAAATGTCCCCATAGAAATCCTGAAGGGAAAACCGGTGCAACATATGAGGTTTTATTTTATTATGCAGTGAAAAAGAGAATTACAATTTTTGTCATCATTGGCTCAACTCCAAAAAATTATATGTCAATAGGGAGAATTACCTTTCCTTCTCCCCAACTTAATCTATCCCTCATTGGGAATCCCACACAGTGTGAAAAAGTTTCTTAGCCACTCTAGAAGTATGTACTATTGCCTGTGGATAAATAAATTTATCTTGGTAACCTCTCTAGATGAGTTTTCCTTCATGTATTTTCTTCCAGAAACAATTCGCTAGGTTTCCTGGTGATAGATCTGGGTGCTAGAAGCTGAATTGAACCTCTATGGAAAATTCACTCTGGAAACTAGGAAAGTTGCATTACAGAACTCAAAATATGCTGGGAAATTTGGCCTTTCTTCCCTGACATTGGAAACTGGAAAAATTCTTAAGAATTCTCCTGGAAATTCTCTTTTTTTCTCAGGCTCAATCACTGATGTGCCTCCACTTGCTCAAATATTTCCCTCATTGAACCTCTATGCACTAGGAAATATGCATTTCATGGATTCCTGCTCCGTCACTTGTCTCTCCTCATCCCATTGATATGCTCTTATAATATATTGTTGGATATCTTGTAACAACCCTCATTAAAAATTCATGTAATAAAATTAATAAAGGAAAAATAAGAACAAGGTCATGGCACTCATATTCCAAGCTGAGTGTTGGGAAAAACATCCTAGCAAGTGTTAATTTGGTTTATTATGGCTAAAGGAAATTGGAAAAGGCATTGGAAAAGGATCTGAAAAGGAAAATAGGAATTATTGACATTTATTTATGAAAATAAAGTATAATAGGAGAAAAGGAAGGTGGAAGGTCACACATTATATGTGAGGAGGAAATTGAAGGTAAAATAGAGAAAATTGAAGAAAATATAAGCCTCCTTAATAAAAAGGCTTATGAGGATGAGTTGACATCTTTTGTCAGTTTAACCTTTTGTCACTTCATTTTTGGATCTCTATCTATTCTCTCTTTCTCTCTCTCTCAGAGCATTCTTGGAGCACTCTAGCATTGTAGAAAGGAAGGCAAAGTAGGGACAAGAAAGCAAAGGGAAGAAAATATCGAACGAGGAATAGTGGGATCAAGTGGCTACAATGGAATTACTTGTAGATATCGAGTTTCATGTATGATGCATTTGCTAGTTTTGGCATGCATGGTATATGCATGTGTGTATTTGGTTATCTTGTTGTCAATGGCATGGGTTTTTCTACATGTGAGAGTGGCTTCAACCTTTCCTTGCCAATTCTGGATAGCCATGGTGTGATGGGTGATGAGCACCATCATTAGGTACATTCTAAGGGGTCAATTGTCACCATTTTAGCCTAATTATTCTCTCTTTCTCACATTTAATTGAAAATTTTCATGTTTCACTTTGTAAGAATGGTGTATTAAGGGTTGTCATTCTTTGAGGCATAATGTGGTTTAAATGCAAGAAAATCAGAGGAATATTCCATTTTTAGGGAAGATTTCCCAATTAGGGCTCACAGTAGACAACATGGAGTGATTTTAGGAGGGTTGAACACCTCTGTAACTCCTAAAGGCAACCAATATCTCCTCGAGATTCTCCTCCAAAAACTCAAAATCAGAGGCAACCAAGCAAGTGAAATATCAAAGGGAGCCAAGCTCGACTTCTCTTAAGTTCCAAGGGAACAAATACCTTTTTTTCGGGATATTTTGGTGGATACCATTTAGCATAAATAGGGAAAAGCAAGAGCTCACTAGGATTCTATTTTTTAATGTAGCTAGACCACTCTTGTCTACTGTATTAGACATTTTTCACTTTCATATGTTATGCACAAGACTGGTTATGAAATAAAATGAGCATTTATTTTCTTCTCCACTAAGTTAGTTTCAGGGAGTTGAGCTTGTGGGTTTGGGCTCAATCCATTGGCCTTAGTCTCTCTTATTAACTTGTGTTATCTATTATGTTGTAGTATTTAATCCCTTACATTTCATGTTTGGTAGCATATAAAACCTAAAAACTGCATGCTAAGCCTCCCTCTCTCACCTCTTTCATTGGAGCTTAAGGAAGAAGGTATTCACCACATATCAAAATTTATTTTAGTTGATGATTTCTTGGAGAAGCTAGATATTTTAGTTTTCTTATCCTGAACATGTTGTAGATGCAGAGGTAGATTGATGTTTTAGTTGCATAGGTAGGCTAATTTAAATTCAACCCACCTTTTCCACCATTGTTATGATAAAATTCTCAATGATCAATGCATGGCCATGTAGTCTGATTATAGGGTTGAATAGAGAAACATAGGAAGACCCCTTCAACACCATTAACTTCAGTCTTCATCCTTCATCAACCACCTTCCATCCAAGTCACATTCAACCCTATTTTTGGAAATCACCACCACATCAACGAGAGCCACCTTGGAGGTGAAAGGCAGGCTTTGTGAAGAGTTATGATCTTGGCCAAGGGGTTGGCTATCCTTCATCCACCCAAATATACCTTCACTCCACCTCTCCTAACCTTTTCCTCTCCATTTCTAGCCTCAAACTCCACACGACTTGTTTCCTGTAGCATTTCAGGACATCCTGTAGCACTATAAGAAATCCTATAGAAAATTCCTATATCAATGCCAACCACTCCCTCCTTCAGCCCAAAATCACTCTTTCACCTCATCTAACCCTAACCAAGCCACCAACATACCTTCAAACCTAAACCTTTGGGCCGGGGACCCTCTTAGACCACCTCAATGCCTCCTTCTTTTGCTACAAAACAAAGTCATTTAAAAGTGTGATTAGCTCATTGCTAGATGAATCTTTAAACACAATAGTTAAGCACAAGATAGATAGGAATCAATTACCCATTTTGTTCAATATGTGTGCTCTAGATTAGTTTCCCCTATTGCAATTCAATTCAACAATTTAGATTATGAATGCCACTTACTTTACTTTATTTTCTTGCATTATCTTAAGTGTGAATTTCTCTTTCTTGCAAATAGCTAGATGAATCATTGTGATCTAGAGTAGTTTATTTCCCTAGCTATAGAGTAATAATCATGATTTATTTCTAGTCTTATATTACATTCAAAAGTGTTACATACTTACTTTCATAAAAGTAACCCTACGAGTAGCACCTCATTGGAGAAATTAGAAGAGGATGGCATGAGTAGAACTCATCTGTTGTGCATATAGCACTGTCACCTCCAATTTTGTAAAAACCACAATCTGATAAAGTAAATTTGAGTAGCCTATGGGATTTGCAACACTCTTGGTGAAATACCAAATATCACCACTTTTTGGCGTCATCGTCAAGGAGGTGTCTAAGTAGATGTTTGTTTCCGCTTTAGTATTATTTTCTTATTTCATTTTCATTTAGTTCCAA
Organism: Pinus albicaulis; assembly: GCA_034641835.2. NCBI lineage: Eukaryota > Viridiplantae > Streptophyta > Pinopsida > Pinales > Pinaceae > Pinus > Pinus albicaulis. The sequence continues at coordinate 1,880,552,277 of CM076578.1, forward strand.
AATATTGAAAAATACAAAGACAGGTTTATTTTGATGCCTCGTATGAGTAGGGGTAGCCAAGGAAAATCCTTACCAAAAACCCCACATCCCAACAAAGTCACCCTTCACTCTTCTTCAGTGTCTGTGAGGTTTAACACACCATAGGCGAACGACTTGAAAACTTTGAATAACCTATTGGAGAAGAAGAGGAACTTGCTTCACCCAAGGAACCTGCTTCAGTAGTTCAAGCCATGGCTGAAACTAGGACCCAACGAGTCTTTCCCATTATAGAAATAGATGGAGAAACTAGAATGAAGAACATTAGTTTCTTAGCCCTTCCACATTTCCATGCCCTTAATTTTTAGGATCATGACACCTTCATGTTCAAGGTTTTTTTGTTGTCTGTAGGACTAATGATTATTTCGTAGATGACCAAAAGATAAAATTGTTCCCATCCACCCTCAAGGATGCAACCTTGCATTGGTTCATGGGTTTTCCTGGGAACAACATCACCACCTAGGCACAGATGCAAGATTCCTTCAACAAAAAATATAGATACTACTGAAGATCTAAAGGGACTAAATAGGAGATATTTAGGATGACTCTGGGACCTGATGAATCGCTGGAGGATTATGAAGAAAGATTCCAGCTGAACTATAAAAGATCCAACTACACCCTTGATCCTGGATCACTCAAATTAGTATTTCTTCGAGGGATCAGGGAATAGGTGATAAAAAAAAATTAGTATTCTATCTGGAGGATACATCTACCAACTAAATTATGAGGACATCAAAATTGTCTTTAGAAACAACTCTAGGGCAACTAGGAAGAAAGGTAGAGCTAGCCAAAGCATGAAAAACATCCCTTCCTCATACACCTCTATCAAGCATGAGATTGGGTATATGTTGGAGGAATTCAAAAGTGAGATGCTACACACCTTTGCTATGAAAATGGACACAATGTAGATCAAGAGGAAGTAAGAGGAAGCAGAGAGGGCCTTAGCTATCTTTTTCCCTAGATGTACCAGAAAACACCCTCGAAATGAATGTCCAATAAATGTCATAGAGGTTTTCTTAGTCTGTGAATAGAATCATGCCACAAAAAAGTGTCTAACCTTACCTGGTCAAAAGTACATGTATCAAGGTGGGGAAGGAGGACCAGAGTAACTCCCTTTCATAAATTAGAGAAGGCCTCAAGGTCCTCGATCATATTAGGAGGCCATTCAAGGTGAACCTTAATCATACTACCATACAAACTAGAATGCACCTATGTACACATACACTCATCCATCATGGCCTACACCTCCTACTTGGCCTTACGCCCCTCCATATCACCCTCAGCCTATGAACAAACCATTCCAGCAGTATGCTCCTCAACCACCTCACTCGAGCAGCCCATCGTAATGGCGGAGGCCCCAACACAACTAACCGTCTGATTTACTGCCTCCACCCAAACCTTAACCTCATATCACTCACTCTGGTCCACCTAAGTTGCCTGATATGTCTACTTAGCCTAATCCGAACCCAAAAAACAAGCATCCACAACAAGTTTATAGTGGGGAAACATCCTATCTAGCTTATGTTGTTGAGATACATGAGATTAACCTCAAGTTTGGAATAGTACTCCCAGAAAATAACCCCCAATATCCACCTACAACTATAGAGGAGGAAAAGGAAGAGAGAAAAACTCAAACCAATAAACCTCCTTTTCATGAGCACCTGATCCACCCTAGTCAGCACACCCCAAAAGAGACTGAAATTATGGGAGAACTGAAAAATATGTGTGAAAATACCCCTTTTATAGGCCATTAAGGATGGCCCTATTTACAATATGCTCAGCAAAGAGAAATAATTTAAGAAGCCTGGGAGAAAGAAGAAAGACACCCCCACCATAAATGTTGTGGGGAAATTTTCTGACTTAATGTTGGGAAGGGTGATCTTCCCAAAGAACCTGGACCCTGAAATTCCACTAGTAGATGTACACATTGATGGTGTCAGAGTCCCCCACACTCTGATTTATCTTAGGGATGCTATCAATGTGATGACCAGGGAAACCATGCTTAAAATAAATCTCTAAGGAGCCTTGAGAAACACCACCATTGTTCTGCAACTTTCAAACATATCCAAAGTAGCTCTAGAAGGAATTGTTGAGGAGGTAACGATCTTGATCGACCCATAGGAGTACCCCACAAATATCTTGGTCCTCTAGATGGAAAAAAAGTTTAATGGATATCCTCTCATTTTAGGAATATCTTATTTGACCATTGTTGATGCTTAAAATAGTTGTAGGGATAAAAACACGACTATAAATAATGGGCCCTTTTCCAAAAAAATGGTATTATAATCTCCTGCCCAACCTTCCATTGATCATTACCTACCCTTGTGGCTGGAGGATTAAGAAGAATAATATGAATTGTACAATACCACACCCTACCCCATTTGTACCATATATACTATTCTTAGAATGGGGCAAGCCGATGAAGCTGATCTCATCGACCACATCATGCAAAGCCAACCCCCACTTTCATTCCACTCGATGACCTAGTGAGAGAATCTAAAAGCCACCCTTGGATTGAGTTGCACTGATTTGAATCAACCTCTGAAGCAACCAAGGCTATGGAATTTTTCCCATCAAAATTCTTGAAGATCAACTCATCCCTCTCAGCCTAAGAAGAAGAGAAACTGTGCTAGATCCTCAAGGAAAACATAGATGTTTTTTCTTGGGAATACAAGGACATGAAAGCGGTGCATCCCTCAGTGTGCACACATTATATTTATATTAAATAAGGATGAAAGCCTTTGCACTAGCCCCAAAGGAGGATGAACCTATCCCTAAAAGGCATAGTGAAGGATGAACTCTAGAAGTTGCTGGATGCAGGCTTCATCTACCCCATATACAAAAATGAGTGGGTGTTTCCTCTTGCTCTAGTCCAAAAGAAAAATGGAAAGTGGTGAATTTGTGTTGATTACTGAGAACTAAATAAAGCCACTAAGAAGCACCATTTTCCCTTTCCCTTTGTCGATCAAGTCCTATATGGTCTTGCAGGGAAGAAATTTTTCTCTTTCTTGGATGTGTTCAGTGGGAATAACTAGATTAAAATCAGCCCTAAGGACTAGGACAATAACACTTTCACATTTCCATGGGGCACTTTCGGTTACAGAGTCCTTCCCTTTGTCTTGTGCAATGCCCATGCTACTTTCCAGAGAGCGGTCCTAAGCTTTTTTTATGAACTAGTCCATGACTCTGTAGAAATCTACATGGAAAATTTCACACATTATGGGTATGATTTCTAGGAGGCTCTCTCTAATATAGGAAAAGTGTTGAGAAAGTGCATTGAAATGCATCTGTCCCTAAAAACTGAAAAGTGTGAATTTCTAAAAAGGGTAGGGATAGTCCTAGGCCACTCAATATCACATGCAGAAATGTAGTTAGACCTAAACAAAATCACCATCATAAAAAGGGTGCCTATTCCTCAAAAGCAGTGAAATGTCAAAAGTTTCCTATGGTTGGTAGGATACTATAGGAGGTTCATTAAGGACTTCAGCAAAGTGGCTTCACCATTATTCGGATTTTTGGCCAAAGATTCTAAGTTTTTTCAGGTCTATTCTCTATCAGGACACGTTTGATCTCTTCAAGAAAAAGCTAACCACTACCCCTATTATTCAAGGTCCCAACTGGGATTTTATATTCCACATTCATACAGATACATCATATAAAGCTTTATATCGATTTATTTTCCTGGTGTCATTCAATGTTTGGAAAGTTTCATTAAGTTTTGGGCAGTGGTATGGAGACTAGGCCTAAAAACGTGCTTCAGATCTCGTAACCGCGCATAGAGCTAGGTGAAAAATACTGTAGTCACTCCCTAGCAGACTTATGCATGTGATTAGAGGGTTACAATAAAATTTCTACAGTGTTGTGCTAGCATATCGAAGTCTAGGACATTGAAAAGAGGCTTAACTTAGTGTTTGGGCACCTGGAAAGGTGGTTTATCCCTTGGGGGTCTTGTATCACCTGAGGGAATTTACTAAGGTTTTGGTTTTTTCGATTCCACTTCCTAAAGGTGATATAGGAGGTTGAGTCATATCATAGTAGCCCTCAGCTAATTTTTACCCTGACATGCCAGTGAAATTGGGTATATATGTGAGGGGTAGTTACAGGGTGGTATGAGAGAATGGTTCAACACTTAGACATGATGGGAATAATGTGTTTTTCATGCATGCATGGAGGTTGTATATGTTCTTATGTATGAATGGTGGTAGTAATTTTTGCATTTGTTTTGATATGTAGAAGTTTTTGATGTTGCTTTTGGGATGCGGGTGTCATGAGTCCTGTCAGTTGTATATGCATTTGTTGCCAATGTTTATTATCTATGTGGATGTTATGCATGAATTATCATGGTTATGGCCATATTACGTGAGGTCATGGTATGGAGTTGGTATTTTCATTCATGGAAACTGGATAATGATTGAGATGATGTGGATATATTGTTACGATTATGATTATACATTTATCATGCTAATCTGGTTGATCATGTAGATGAGATATCCTCCCCTGAACTATATTGAGTTATGTTGTTTATGTTTATGGTTTTTTATCTTACATAACATGTTTGCACGAAGAAAATCAAATATGACTAGGAATATGGTATACTAAAATTCACATGACTCTTCCTACAGATCAATTGAGCAACATGGTGATGATTACTCCCCTCATATAGCAGACACTTTGAGAAGTTTGAAGGCATAAATAAGAAGTTTCAAACAAGATAATGGAATAATTATTTAGTCACAAGAGAGACTTTCTAGGGTAGGGGGGAAACAAAGAAAGGTCAATGTAGTCATCCTTCAGGGCTTTCGAGACTTACAGACACATGGAAAACCATAGGTTGGTTATGGACACGGGGAAAAAAATAATGGGGCATATGGAAGTAGGTCTCATGGTGGGCACAGGTTGGATAGAGATGACATGGTCAAAGATGGAAATTTCTTGGATACACTGGTTAAGAGAGGTTTCTATTTTAGTTCTAGTTCCGAAAGGTATCATGGTCATCATTGATATCATCCTTACAAAAGGAATGATGGGGGATATTTGTTGGATGAGTTCAAGAAAGCCAAGCCAGCTACATTTGATGGATATTTAAAGGATCTAGAGGATGTAAAGGCATGGTTTCTTTGGGTGGAGAAATTATTTGAGCTGCGTGACTACACAAAAACCATGAAGGCCAACATAGATATTTTCAACCTCAAAGGGAAAGCACAAATCTCATGGGAATATGTGAAGTGGGTCACATGCAACAGGATATAGGAGTTGAGTTAGAATTAGTTCAAAAGGATTTTCTGGAAAAAGTACTTATAAGAGAGGTAATATGATAGTAAATCTAAGGGGTTCTGTGAGTTGAAGATGGGATCAATGATAGATCAGGAGTACATGACTATGTTCCTAGATTTATTCAGGTATCTACCTTTTATTAAGGATGAGAAGGCTAAAGTTAAGATATTTTTTAGTGGCTTTCCATTAGCATTTAAGGATTGGATTAAGTATGATGAGCCTCAATCACTTAAATATGTAATTGGAAAGTTGATGCATTGTTATGAGCAATCGAAGTGTAAGACATAGTATCAATAGGTTTGAAAAGGGAAAGAAAATTCTAAAGGTAAATGGCCACGAAAGAGAACAAGACCTTAGGATGTAAGTGAAAAAGAGAATTTTGTTCCTTGCATGAAGTTTAATGCCAAAAAGGGACATGGGTCACAGTTTGGAGGGAAGAGGAATAAGGGTGATGGTAAGGTATAGTTATAGTGTTGGATATGTGGCAAGGATAATATAAAGAGGGATTACACATCGTATCAAGTTGGTAGGCATCAAATATATAGTGCACAATTATCAAAAACATTTGGTGATGTTGGGCGGAGCATTCCTCAGATGTATGCAGCATTGGAAAGCAGGAAGACGGATCACTAGGCATCTATTATAGAGATGGAAGAAAATATTTGTGATTAATTTTTTTCTATTTTGATTGACCCTATATATAATTATATTTATGTTAATCCTGACCTGGTTGATAAGTGATCAGGTGATCAAATTTTAGGTCAAGAATGAAAGTGCCGAGAAAGTCTTGAAACCAGTGCCATGTTGAAGTGTTCGTTTTTATGAATCCAATAACATTTGTTTCAACTCAATATGATACCATATGTTCAAGTTATTTTTCTCTGACCATTTGGCCCAAAAAATAAAATTATATGAGGTCTTCTAATTGGCCAGTTGACTAGGATTCCGTACTATTCACATCACCCAGGGTGACTGTGCAAGTAAAAACCAAGCAGATGTTACCAAGTGTCCTTTTTTGGTTCGTTTATTTGATGTTAATTTTAATTGGTTGATGGGTTTTTTTGTGGACCAATTAAATGGTTCCACATGGCGTAGTCATGGGCTACCATGTGGCATCCAACTGGTGTGAAAAAGTTTGGCGACAATCGAATAGAGGTTCAGGTGGATCGAACCCTAGACGTCCTAAAAAATAGTGCAACACCTTACCACTCGGCTCATGATGGGTCATAATATACATCGATGTCAATTTCTATTTAAACTTTAATGCAAAGAGCGTTGGGGGAAGGGGTGGGGGTTAAGCCCCTAGCCTCCATTCTGATGGCACCCCATGTGACCACAAGAGACAAGACTTGAGGGCTTGAGGATTAGCCCTGAACCATGGTCACAATGGAACCACGTGACCATGAAGCAGAGGAGTCGAAACTAATAGGTGAGGAGGGCTCAGTTAGGCCCCAACCAATAGACATATTGCGTAGCACTAGACCATGGTGGATATGGGAAGAGCGCTCAATGGAGGGAATGAAGTTTAGGAGTTAGCCTAGGCCTTATGATAAACCATACAACCTGGCGCTAGGAGTTATGGGGCTTAGTGGAAAGGGCGGGTTTTTGGCATGGCCCTCGATGCCATGGAACCCAATGTGACCATAACCAAACTTTTCAAGTGCTAGGATAGTGGGGGCGGGCATTAAGGCCCAACCCATGGGCACATGGCCTATGTGACCATATTTTTCTACTTATGGGTTTACTGGAAGAATTAAATGTCCAACAAATTGCATTTTTGGAGGGCAAAAATAGCGGCTTGTTAGTAGAAATAGGGTGGATTTGTAGGATGGTTAGTCCATTGATTCGATTTGTAGGAGAGATAAAAACACAACTACATGGAGAGATTTAGAGCCATATATTCTGGAGTTTTTGGCCAAATTGCGATCAAGAAGAGTCTATTTAGGGGTTTTTATACATTTTGGATCTAATTCGGACCTCTATTTCCTAATTTGAGCACATATAAGGCTATGTTTGTAGGTTCAAGTCCAAGGTTGTATGGATCAATCAATGTTTTCTAGTAGTTATTCAAGGTGTTTGAGCATGGAGAAGGCCTTGTAGGGTTTTTATTACCTTCTGAAGTTTATTTCAACATCTGTTACTTTGAGGGTTTAGCTCATATTTAATTTTCTCAATATTCCATTTTGAGAAAAGTTTTGTTTATGTCTTTCAATGTGGAATTGAAGTGCTTTTATGCTCATGCATACTCAATTTCAGTTGGAGTGTAGGGTCTTTGTAAGAGACACCTTGTGTTGCTGAAGTTTTCATGATGATTGTAGGTTGTAGTTATTTTTATGTGATAGTTCTTTGTAAGAGAAAATTTACTTGATGGGGAAATATCCACATGTTTTCATAAAAAAACTTTTATGTATTCCTTTTACACTAAATATATCGAGCAGTCTATCTATGTTGGCAAGCTCATAGATGTAGCACAGGATGTTGAAGATTGTAACTAGGTTAAGTCTTCATAATGTATATTTATTGTACTCATCAAAATAATTGAAGAAAAATAATTTATATTATTATTTTGATAGTTATTTTTATTATTAAAATGACTTATTAAAGCATGGGTTTCATGCTTGGAAAAATTTTAGTATAAGGTCCCAATTGTGGAATTCTAGGTTAGTCACATATTTATATTTACTCTCCTTGGGATTTTGAATCATGTAATTATTTTTATTTTTTAGTCAAAAGTGGTCTAGTACCCCTCCAGATCAAGTCGTCCTAAAGGATATCAAGTCAATCTAAAAGGAAGGATTTTGAACCCATCAGAAAGCTATAAATGCAAAGAGGTCAAATTCATTTCGTCACTCATTCACTGTAATGCACTGCATCAAGAGGAAAAGTGTGAAATTGAAGGAGGAAAAATAAGTGTGATCTAGTTCTAGGTGAAGGATAAAGATGTAATAAAATTTTTTGTGAAGGAAACTCTCTATTTCGTAGTCTCTCTTGGGAGATCGAAGTCTTTGAAATTTGGAAGCTACTATTGCTACAAATCTGTGAAGCTGGTGGAAGACTCGTTGTTGCTACTACTGGGTTGAAGATCTGGAAGGTTGACTTGGTGTGGAGGGAAATTTTGTCTCATCTCTAGGGTGAAGAGTCTCAAAGAATAATATTGAGGCGAATAGTTACCTTGACTAGGTTTTCCCCTCGAGAGGCATTTTTCCTTGGCATAGTGCCTATAATTTGTGTCTCTTATTTTTATCTTCATACACATATAATACGGTAATTTTTTGATGAAAGAAAAAATAATAAAGAAGTAAAGAAGCCAACATAATCACAAGTAATTATCGAGATTGAAGAATCAAACCCTAATATATATCTGCATTGATTCTTCAACATGCTTTCAGAGCTAAGGTTGGGAAGAATTGAAGGTCATATTGTTGGCATGGAATATCTGTCATTGATGGACTACTTAAGGATGGGTATAAAATATACACGGAAATGGATCAAGAATATCTTTCATTATATATTCACTAAAGTAAAAGATTAGGGACTTTTGGCTACCCTTACAAGATCTCTCCATGATGACAATGCATGGATCAGTGATAGTGGAGCCTCAAGGCACATGAATAGAGAAAGAAACAAAATGCATACACTATCAAGATAGCCATCCTCACATGCAATGGAATTGGGTAACAACAAAAGCTATTCTTTGAAAGGACTAGGATCAACCTCATTGGAATTGGAAAGTGGATCGAAGATGCACCTAAAAACATACTATATCTTCTAGGTCTGAAAAATAATCTACTTTCCATTTCTTGTTTAGAAGGAAAAGGTGAAATAATTTACTTTTTTGATGGAAAAGTATTGGTCTAGGGAAAATACTATAGCATTAACAAAGCTAGATTCATTAGAGTTTGTGAGGGAAGTTTGTATAGAGTTACTACACCATTTCCTCAAGCCTTTGTTCATATGGAAATTAGTCCTATTGAACTATGACATAGAAGATATGGACATATACACTACAGGATCATTCCCTCTCTTAGTTAGATGGAAAACAATATTAACCTAGATTAGTCCTTCCCCCTTAGGAGGAAATGGTCCCCATTGTGATGAGTGCCTTCACGAGATGGGGAAACTTTTGCTAAACTTGGTCCCTTGTGAGCCATTTGCCTTGGTGCAGGAGTTGGGTAACTTTGACAACCTGATACAGTTGGATCTTATGCTAGTGAGTGTTCTTGATATGTTTGTCTATGATATGAATATTTGTGGCTTCTTTGATGTAGTCTGGGTTTATATGTGTTGGTGTGATTTTTTCTACAATGTTTGATGTGTCTAGTAATGGTCGAAAGTATGGTCGAAGGCAATCCACATTGAACACTGGGTGTAGGCCAAGGAATGAGGAATGTTGAGCTTAAAAGAATATTTAGACACAATGATGGTGATGGTGTAAAGCCCATATTGGAGTGGTATAAGATTCCCATGGGCTCCATGAAGGCATTATTTCTATAAATGAAAGGAAAATTTGTTGCCCACCTACAACTTGCGTGGCACCCAATGTCTATCATGTTATTGCTTGTACCTGACACTAGACTTATCCAATATTTTTTGCACCAGTTGGTGTGTGTGTTGTATGCATTCAATAAACCAAGTTTCTTTATCAAAACAAACTATACATATGTGGATTATGTCTGTGTAGTCACATGAGGCTTTAAAATATTAATCAAACACAATGGTTGAAAAATTAGAATGATTTTAAAAGTACTACAACCAGTCGCTCTATGAAGATCTATGTTATAGTTGTGCTGCACATAAGGAAGGATCTTATCCGAGGTTCTTGGATTACCGTAGTTGTACATGCATATGATGTGCACTATCATCCTATTGATGAGTTATGTTTGGAAATTGGTCTGGGTATGGAATGTAGTTGACTTGGTGATATTAGTTTCCAATAATGTCTAGAGGCTCGACTAGAATGTGATAAGGACCCTACTATCCCAATTTGATATAATGGTTTGTGGGATTCTAAAATGTACCCATACTTGTTAAAATAAGATTTTGGCAGTATCCTCTATTGTAATGCTCTTCTTGCAAGCCGAAAATATGGTCGTCTTATAAAATATGCCATCACCAAAAATACACAAATATTACCATGAGTGGTATAACAAATGCTCGACAGATAGACCACAGAGATGGATTCGTAGGGCTATATAGGAGTAGTAAGAGGAGTGTACAAGCCTTTCTTATTGATGGTTGGCTTTGCGATGGCACATGCACTACATGATTTGATATATATTCTAGCATCCTCTCTATGTTTTTGAAAATAAAAGTACTTTTATAATATGACCATAATTTTCTCCATGTTGAAGGTTCATGCGACTCGACTGTAGTACACCTCCTAAATAAATTTTGAATGCTCACTTGAAGGGAAATAAAGGTGTCCCAGGTAGCATAATAATGCATCCTGGAGGTGGAAATCAATAACTTTCTACCCATCCACTAACATCTGGTAAGTGGTGGTGAATTCTAGATCATTCTTGTACAGTTGCAGAAATCCAGAGGTCTCATATCCAGAAGAGTTGAGAATAACAGTTAATGCTGGAACTAGGGGCCGATTGAGGTAATAAACAACATGATTTTTACTTCTATTCTTGTTCTTAATGTTTAAGTGGAATTTTTGGAGATATGTAGACCACTTCCAATGGCGATAAATATGTAACTTCCCTTGTATTTGTATGAATTGAAGAGGTAGATGATCTATGTGGATGATAGTTTCCTTCTCCAAAATGTAATGTTTCTTTATCATAGGTGGGGTACCTCCAAATTATATTGAAAAGTGTCTCACAGTGATATGCCACTGCATGCAATTGCTGAGTGATAAATCCATCAATAGAATATTTAGAGGCATTAGTCTAACTTTCAAATGGTTGTTGCAAGTATGGAAATGTGAATAGAGGTGTAGAGAAGAGGTGGTGCTTCAAATCAAAGAACGCCTCTGGTTGGGACTCGAAGTAGAATTTTTTTTCTCTCACTCTACCCTTGGTAACCTGACTCAATAGAAAAGTGAAATGGGGGAATCCCAACATGAACCTATAATAAAAATTGGGAAGGCCCAAAATGATGGGCAACTCTGTGAGAATGTTTAGGGCTAGCCAATCCTGAATGACTTGGTTGGTAGATGGATCCACATGCACGCCTTGCGCATTTATGATGTAACCAAAATATTTGACCTAGCCATTTCCAAAGGTGCATTTATCTAGGTTGGCACATAGTGATCTAGATGGATATTGGTGGCCACCCGTCTACTCCCCTTGGGGCCCCACCATTGAGCCATTTTGAGGCCCTAAAAGACATTGTTTTTGGGAAAAATGGGAGCAGCATGGGTCATAGATTGATGGTTCTCACTCAAAAAATTTATTCCTTGGATATATCTTTATAAATAGGTATTGAGCGCGTCAAATGAAGATCGTATGCAAAAGTTACGTGCCCGGGAAGTTGATGTACCAAATTACCCAAACGGGGCCCATACTTTTGGATCTTCATCTCCTAGGGTTATGATTTTTGATGTTTAGGGTTTTTTGTTGTTTATCAATAATAAATAGGCCCTCAAGCCTCATTGTAACATAATTCGGAGGCCTGTAGCCACCACATCTCTTCTTAGAGATAAGCTACCAGCGCCTTAGCTAGTTTATTTCCATTATGTGTATAAACAAATTTCAGTTCTTTGATAGTAATGAAATGAAGTGTTATTTCTGCTGCGTTTTGGTATTTATGCTTATATGTGTATTCGATTGCATTCTTGCATAAATCCAGATCTGTGGTATCATAGCGGCCAGCTCTTTATCGATCCCTCTTTGCATGTCCCAAATGAGGTCAGGGTATATAAGTTAGGGTTCGATCTGGTTGAACCTTTGCAAGATCAACCTTGCAAACCTCGATGGTCACCCATGGGGGACGTAAAGAAAGATAAGGGAGTAGGATATCTTATCAAAATATTTCTCGAGGGCCAAATAGATGCAAACATTATAGATAGATGGTTTAATCTATTAGAAGGATCTTTCTCGGTTCATGACATTTTCGACTGGGAGAAGATTATTTTTTCCCTCCTCAAAGCTACCCCCCATGTCAATGACTGGTGGGAAACCTACTATGAGAAAAAGGATGAGGGGGAACCCTCTTTGTTATCAGCCACACCCACTTATTTCTGAGATGCCATCAATGAAAAATATTATCCCGTGGGGAGCTATGAGTACAAGTACATAAGATGGACTACGTTGTGGCAACAAAGGGGTCAATATGTGCATGAGTTGACGAATCTATTCCATACCCTACACACAAAATTGGGTATCAAAGGTTCATAGAAACATTTGGTGTTGAAGTAACATAGTTGCCTACACAGATACATTCAGGAGGAAATGGAGTTCCTTGACATCTCCTTGCTTGGTACAACATACCAGTATGCTGCCAAGATTGAGAAGAAATTCCAACAAAATAAGAGAGACTTAGGATCTGTGAATCTAAATCAAGGGAAAGGTGCCCCCAAACTACAGAACAAAGGACACATCCAAGGAATGGCGGCTCAAGATAACGTACTGAAGCTGCATGAAAATAACAACACCATGAAGCCGAAGAATTACATGGGAAAGTGGTGCGAGTTACACAAGAGCTCCACCCACAACGCAAGTGAGTGTTGGGACAAGCAGTCAATCATGGACGAGATGAGGGATTTTGAATCAAATGTGTGCCCCGACTTTGAATCAGAACCCAAAAAGGGGAATGATAAAGGGGAGCATATTATTGATGTAGAGCCCAATGAAACCATTTCCACTGGAAATATCCAGAAAGAGGAACCGAGAGATCCAGAGGAGGAGCATCTCTTCCACTCCCAGATGTGGGTAAACGGTTCTCTGATACAATTAATTGTTGATAGTGGGATCCAAAAGAACCTCATTTAAGTAGAGGTCATGAAGTGGCTGGCCTTTCTGACCACAACACACTCACAGTTGTACACCATCGAGTGGCTTCACCAAGGATGGGATCTTCGCGTCAGCCAAAAGTTTCACCTTCCCTACATCATCAAGCCGTTCACGGAGGGGGTATTATGTGACATTGCTCCTCTCGATGTTTGTGATCTATTATTAGACCACCCATACTTGTGGAAGAAACATGTTGTGTATGAGTCCCTACCTCACACTTTTATTGTTACTTTGGGCAATAAGTTGTACAGGATACTAGAGGTACCACCACCTATGGTTATCTCTTTGGTTACTACAAAACAATGTGGTAATCTCATTTCAAAAACTGGGAAATTTATTTCCTAATGATTCTCCCCTAGGGAAAGAAGAGGACTATGGCCACGACCTCCAGACAGGTCTTCTCCACACGACAACAACAAATGGACAAGGTCGTGGAGGAGTACGGGGACATCTTCACCTCACCCACAGGGGTGCCTATGCACTATCAGGTAAAGCACCCCATCGATCTGAACCCAGGTGCATCGCTTCCCAATGGAATGTTCAATCAGCATTATGTTTTGTAGAATGATGAAATCAAGAGGAAGATTCAGGAGCTGCTGTAGAAAGATCACATCTGAACGATTTCATCGCCCTGTGAGAGCCCAATCATGTTGGCGCAGAAGAAGGATGGGATTTAGAGACTATGTATTAACTACCGGGCACTGAACAAGATCACTGTCTAGAATAGGTACCTAATCCCATAGATTGATGACCTTTTGGATCAACTCAAAGGGGAAAAATACTTTAGCAAGATCGACTTGATTTTTGGGTATAATTAGGTACCAATTGAACCCTTTAATGTGTGGAAGACTGCCTTCAAATCCAAGGAGGGCCTTTTCGAATGGATTTTCATGCCTTTTGGATTGATAAATGCTCCTACAATATTCATGAGGTTGATGGATGAAATCTTGTGGCCATTCACCAAATCATTTTTTTTAGTGTACTTAGATGACATCTTTATCTTCAGCCAAACTTGGGAAGAGCACCTCCACCACCTCCGATAGGTCCTCCAAACACTGCGGAAACACAAGTTGTGTGCCAATTTCGAGAAGTGCACTTTTGGCATGACCCTGGTTCAGTATCTAGGATACATTATTGATGAGCAGGGTGCATGTGGATCCAAACAAGATCCAAGTAATTCGGGATTGGCTTGCCCCAACCACTATAGCAGAGCCATTGAAATTCCAACAAGAAATTGTAGCACACACATAGTGTGGGACCATAGGTCCTAGTGATACATAAGTGTGAAGGCCAACTTAATTGATTAAATTGGTGCAGTGTCTAATTTGATTTTCCCTCAATTAAATTGGACAATAAAATGTAATCTTATCTCATAATCACTTGTAATAGTTAACTGAGTGTGATAAACTTAGTTAGCTCATGTATTTCAAGTTGAGGGTGGTTGGTGATACACGCAGAGTGATTCTATTAGTTATGGAGTTCGAATTGTAGTTGGTGATAGTTTAATGCATGAGTAATCAACTAACTTAGTTAGTTGAGTTAGAGTCAGTTGAACTAGTTTTAACTGTTTGTTGCACTAGTGAGAGATCAAGTGAATTAAATATTATTTAATTCACAATTAGTGATTTTCCATGCAGCCGATGATTTATTATTAATATTTGCATGCATGTCAGTTCTACTTGAGACCCAGTTGAGACAAAGGTTAAGGGGATTTTAACTATCAATTATGTGATTAGTAGGTTTCCCGCATGCAATTAGACATCGATTGGATTTCCCATGATCCGTACGCTATTTTGGAAGGTTGAAATTCATAAAGAATAGGGATTACATTCCACATGAATTGCGCAAGAAATTTAGGTTGATTAGAGGTTGAAAATTGGCTGAGTGTTAGTTGATTTTGTCCAAATCAGTGTGAGACAGTTGTGAGAGAGCATGAGACTCTTGCGAGAAGTGTGCATTGTAATTGTTTCATGATTTCACAATGAATATACAATATAGGATAGAGAGGTTTTGAGCAGCAAGATTTCTGTGCGAAATTATCTATGTTTTTGTTTGATTTGTTTCTTTCTGCACTTGTTTTGATTGGCGATTGTGTTTAATTTCCGCAATTGATTGGTAGAAGGATTCAATATCTAGCTTTAGTACATTACTAGATAGGATTGAATCCATTGATATACATATGTTTTTATAATTTCTACATGGTATCAGAGCATAGGAAATCATTATAGTGGAGGAAAAGCTGAGTTTGTGATTGAATAGAATTTGAATTTGCAAAATTTTTCTTTGTGTGACAAGAAGATCAGGATCGAAATGGATTCAATGGATTGAGAATGGAGTATGCACTCAAGGGAAGTTCCAATTATATTGCATGGAATGAAAATATGGAGGAATTACTGGAGGACAATGGGTTGAAATAATTCATTGATAATGAAATTCCCAAATCCGATGTAGCAGATGTTGTAAATCTTGATTCTTGGAAAAACAAGGTTGCAAAGGAGAGGAGAATGTTACTGGAGGAAGTAAGAGACCACGTTGTCTCAAGTATTTATGGAAAAGTGACACCATATGAAATGTTGAAAGCTTTGACAGATCTATTTCAGGGCAGCAATGATCATAGAAAATTTGAACTAAAGGACAAGCTCAGGAAAATCAAAATGGATAAAGGCAACACCATTCTGAAATATTTAACAAAGGTTGTCCAATTTCGGGATGAGCTTAGGGGCGCTGGAATTACTATCGCAGATGATGACCTGGTGAACCTAGCTCTTCTAGGACTTCCCAAGAGTTGGCGTAGTAATCAGGACTTTGTCAATGGGAGGGAGAAGCTGCCAGATTGGGAATGAATTTTGTTAGATTTGGAGAAAAAGGAATTTAGTCTAAACACTAGGGATTTATATTCATCTAAGAATGATGATGAAGAAGATTTCACTTTGGATGCAAAGGAAGAGAAGGGGAAATGAAAGAAATTCTATTCCAAATCTGAGTCTGGCAAGATGGAAAGAAGCACAACATGTCCAGAGTGAAGTGTTTTCACTGTCACAAGCATGGAAATTATGCCACTAATTGTCCACAAAAGAAGAAGAATAATATGGCTTCAGGATCTGCAACTGGTGAGGCTTTGGCCTCGCAATTTGAGCTTGAAATCTTGCTCATTGCATGCATGGTTCCAAGTGCAATGGGATCGGTGTGGTACTTGGATAGTGGCGTATCCTTTCACATGAGGTGAGACAAAGAAATTTTTGGTAGCTTGGAGGATAAGGACCTCCAGATGCATATCGAAATGGGTGATGATGGGTGGTACAATGCTATCGGGATTGGTACAGTTACCTTCCAAAGAGATTCAAGTAAACCCTTCTTATTAAAGGATGTAATGCATGTACCGGGCTTGAAGAAAAATTTAGTTTCAGTCACAATGTTGGAGGATAGAGGTTATGATGTTGTTTTTCAGTGAAGGAAAATCTTTCATGCGACACAAAGAAACATGACAAGCCAAGAAGATTGGGATTCGTGTGAAGAATATCTGTAAGCCTGATGTAGATGGCTACACAACGTTGATGGGTGAGGCAGACAAAGTGGTGAGCCGGGATGAGGGTGAGTTATGGCACAGGAGATCGGGCCATCTACACCATAGAGCCTTTAAGGTCATGCAACATATTTCTGTGAGTCTTCCCAAGGGTACTCTTGCGTAGTTAGAAACATGCAAGGGATGTACTATGGGGAAGCATGCGAAGGCTACTTTTCATGAGAAGGAGAACCGAACTTCAGAAATCCTTGATAGAGTTCACTCAGACATGTGTGGACCATTCTCTACTGCTTCGACAACAAAGAATAAGTACTATGTGATATTTTTTGATGATTTTTATAGAAAGTGTTGCATATAATTCATGCAGAATAAAGATCAGATGTTCTCAAAATTTCTTGAGTTCAAATCATTGGTGGAGAAAGACATGAGGAATAAATTGAAGGCTCTTAGGATTGACAATGGTGGTGAGTACATCTCCAATGAATTCAAAAACTTATGTAGAAAAGAAGGAATTCATAGATAGTTGATTGCACCTCATAACCCATAGAAGAATGGGGTCGTAGAAATAAAGAATAGAACAATTGTTGGTGTAGCACGAGCAATATTCAATGATCAGGTCCTACCATTGCATCTATGGGAGGAGGCATGCAACACAGTGGTATTCGTGAAAAACCGTAGTCCTCATCAGATACTTGGGATGAGTACACTAGAGGAGGCTTTTATTGGTAGGAAACCTGATGTTTCATATTTTAATATTTTTGGCTCATTTGTTTATGTTCATGTGACCAAAGATGCCAGGAAGAAGCTCGAACCAACATCTGAGATTGGGATATTTTTGGGGTACACTGATACTCCCCAAAACTATCGGGTGTATTTTCCAAACAACGGGATGAATGTTGTGAGACGGCATATAAAATTTTATGGAGAGAAAGGCATGTGACTCTCCCTTGAGAGGGAGTTGGATTTGCATGCAGATGAGGAACTCTTAGTTCCAAAGAATGAACCTCAAGATGTGGAGCAGCCACATGCAAAGGATCATGGAGTGGCAGAAAACACTCATGCATATCCATCCAAAAGAAATGGTATAAGGCACACCAAAAAATATGATAGATTGAGAGTTGATGTGACAGAGAATGTAGGAGCACCTATTTTACTACGCAGATAGAGACAGTCACCAAACAAGTTTATTGGATACATGGCTTTTATGAGCAAGTGTATTATGATAGAACCATGTTCGTTTGAGGAAGCAGTGCAACAACCAATTTGGGGTGACGCTATGGTAGAGGAGTATGACTCAATCGTCAAGAACAGTGCATGGGAAGTTGTCCCAAGATCGGTTGGAAAATCAGTGGTTGAATCTAGATGGATCCATAATGTGAAGTAAGAAGTGGATGGGAGTCTAGAGAATTACAAGGCTAGGATTGTGGCCCGGGTATTCTCACAAGTTGAGGGGATTGACTATGAGGAGACTTTCACACCAATCACAAGGTACTCTTCCATTATATCTATCCTTTCTCTCTTAGTGCAGATAGGGTGGTGCATTCATCAAATGGATGTGAAAGTTGTGTTTGTCAATGGAGTTATTGAGGAGGAAGTGTACATAGAGAAGCCATAAGGTTTTGAGATCTTTGACAGTGATTCACATGTGTGCCAACTAAAGAGAGCATTGTATGGGATGAAGCAAGCACCTCGTGTTTGGTACACTCGGATTGAAAACTATTTGATTGGATTGGGCTTCACCAAAAGTGAAGCGGATGCAAACCTGAACCAGATTGTGGTTGATGGTAAGCTCTTGATTATCATACTTTATGTTAATGATCTAATTTTTACAAGTGATGAGCAACTGATAACTTATCTCAAGGAGGATCTTGCAAGGGGGTTCAAAATAAAGGACATGGGACTCCTTCACTATTTCCTTGGTTTGGAAATATGGTAGCAAGATAGTGAGCTATTTGTTTCTCAAGGAAAGTATGCGAAAGTGATTCTAGATAAGTTTCACATAGAGAGTTGTAAACCCATGGATACTCCTCTTCCAAGAAATTGGAGGAAAAATGATGGTACTTCAAGAGAAGTAGTGGACGTTACTGTCTACAGGCAACTAGTGGGTTCACTGATGTACTTGGTGAACACCAAACCATACATTTGCTATGTAGTTAACCATCTGAGTCAAGCCATGGTTTAGCTGACCAAGATATTTTGGAATTCAGGGAAGCATGTCTTGATATATCACATGGGCACTATAGAGTATGGATTATGGTACAGGCAGAAAAAGGGAGTGAAGTTTCAAGGCTTCATGGATGCATATTGGGCAAGTAGTCCATCAAACAGAAAGATCACATCAGGAGAGATATTTAGCATAGGATCGACACCAGTTTCTTGGTACAATAGGAAGTAGTGATATGTGGTTCTCAGTTCAACCAAGGTAGAGTACATGGAAGCAAGTCAGGCTACATGTGAGGCCATATGGATGAGAAAGAACCTGGTCAGTTTTTTTTGTTCTCACATAGATCCAACTGTGATACATTATGATAACTCAAGTTGCATTAAAATCTCCGTTAATATGATATTCCATGATAGGTCCAAGAACATAAAAATATAATACCACCATCTCATATATTGTGTTCAAAGGCACATTATGTTACTTCAGTACATTCCCACGGAAGATCAAGATGCAGATATTCTGATGAAGGCACTCGCTAGGAGAAAATTCGAATACCATAGAGGGAGGATCAGGGTGGTAGATAATCCCTTTCTTTTTGAGAGGGAGTGTTGAAAGTCCAACAAGAAATTTCAGCACACACACTAGTGTGTGACCACAAGTCCTAACGATACATTAGTGTGAAGGCCAATTTAATTAATTAAATTGGTGCTGTGTGTAATTTATTTTTACCTTAATTAAATTGGACAGTAAAATGTAATCTTATCTCATAATCACTTGTAATATCTAACTGAGTGTGATAAACTTAATTAGCTCATGTATTTGGAGTTGATGGTGGTTGGTGAGGCACGTAGAGTGATTCTATTAGTTATGGAGTTCGAATTCCAGTTGGTGCATTAGTTTAATGCATGAGTAATCAGTTAACTTAGTTAGGTGAGTTAGAGTCAGTTGAACTAGTTGTAACTGTTTGTTGCACTATTGAGAGATCAAGTGAATTAAACCTTATTTAATTCACAGTTAGTGACCTGCCATGAAACATATGATTTAGTATTAATAGATGCATGAATTTCAGTTCCAGTGGAGACCCATTTGAGAGAAAGGTTAAAGTGATGTTAACTATTAGCTATGTGATTAGTAGGTTGCCCGCGTGCAACCATACATCCATTGGATTTCTCATGATCCTTGCGCAATTTTGGAAGGATGAAATTCCTAAATAATAGGTATTTCATTCCACATGAATTGCGTAAGAAAGGCAGGTTGATTAAAAGCTGAGAATTGGCTAAGTGTTAGTCTATTTTGTTTAGATGAATGTGAGAAAGTTGTGAGAGTGCAGGAGACCCTTGTGAGAAGAGTGCATTATAATTGTTTCATGATTCCATGGTTAATATACAATAGAAGATAGAGGGGTTTTGAGCAGAAATATTTCCACAAGAAATTATCTCTGTTATGGTTTGATTTGTTTCTTTCTGCACTTGTTGTGATTGGCAATTGTGTTTAATTTCCACAATTGATTGGTAGAATGATTCAATATCTAGCTTTATTACATTGATTGATCGGATTGAATCCATTGATATACATACGTTTTTAGGATTTCTACAAGAGCTTCGCATATTTCTGGGTCTTGCTAATTTCTACCACAAGTTCGTGTTGGGATTCCCTCATATCACTTGGCCCTTAAGTCACGTCACCAAGGGAGGAGCGAAAGAAAAATTCTTTTGTTCGGAATATAAACAAAAGGCATTCATAGAATTGAAACATTCATTAGGGGAATTTTTACGTCTAAAATGGGCCTCCAAAGGAGAATATAAAATAATAGTAGAAATAATAAAGTAAGATTTGATGACATCATCAAGTTTTAGAGGGAAAAAAGAAAAAAATATTTTTTTAGCTTGTTTTTTCAACTTATCTCCCAAATTTTTAACTCAAATTTCGAGTGGGAGTACTTGTTGGATGAAAAATTTAATTCCTTATCCAAGGAGTACCCATGTTGCATACTTTTGATGGATCCTACTAAGTGAAAAATGAGAAAAACATGAAAAGACGTTATTGCAATCACATTTTTCATGTATATCTCATTTTTCGTTTAGTAGGGTCTGTTGAAAGTATGTAACATGGGTACTCCTTGGATGAAGAATTAATTTTTGCATCCAACAAGTACTCTCACTCAAAATTTGAGTAAAAAATTTGGGAGATAAGTTGAAAATACGAGTTGAAAAAGTAGTTTGATTATTTTATTATTTTTTAATCTTTTTACCCTTTTACTTAAAAAATGGTGAATCATCCCCCATGTTTGACATCATCCTCTTGAATCCTATTGGTTCTTATAAAGTTTATTTTGGCTGTACATTTTTCTTAGGAGGCCCATTTTAGATCTCAAAATTCCCCTAATGGCCTCTGCTCTACCGCAGTGCTCACATTACCAAAATTGCAACAACCATTTGAGAATGAGATAGATGCCTCTGTCTATGCTATTAGGGTAGTTCTTACTAAATATGGGAATCCAGTGGCATATCACAGTGAGACACTTTCCGACATAGTCCAGAATTATCTCCCACTTATGACAAAGAAATTTATTCCATTGTGCATGCTTGCCGCCAATGGAAGCATTACATTCTGTGGAAGGAAACGGTCATCCACATAGACCACCGACCCTTGTAGTCCATACAGACACAAGGGAAGTTGTAGAATGATCACCATCAAAAGTGGTCCACATATTTTCAAAAATTTCATTTGAACATCAAGTATAAGAAGGGCAACACCAATAATGTTGTAGACTGCCTCAACCGACCATTGATTGTGGTGCTAACCACTGTTCTCAACTCTTGTGGCCATGATACTTCTAATTGGCCCCTTCTATACAAGAGAAATCTAGAATTCGGCCACACATACAAGACACCTTGGAGGGTACACAAGTTCCAAATTTTCACCTCCAAGATGCATTTCTATGTCACCTGGGACACCTTTGTGTTACTTAAAGTGAGCGTACCAGGATGATTTTGGAAGCACAATACAATCCAGTCACTGGGAATTTCGGGGGCGAGAAAATAGTGGAAGTACTACATAATTATTTCTATTGTCCAAACCTTTGGTAGGATGTTAGGAAGTACATCAAATCCTGCACTGATTGAGCCATTTCCAAACCAACCTTCAAGAAGCAAGACCTCTGTACCTCGTTACCTATGCCTAGTCTACCTTGGGAATCCATCTCCATGGATTACATGTTGGGCCTTCTTTCTACTAAGCATGTAAATGACTATGTTTTTGTGGTTTTTGATAGATTCTCGAAGATGGCCATAATGTCGGCGTGTAAGAAGAATATCACAACAGAAACCACTGCTAAACTCTTCTTTGAACGAGTGTGGGTGCACTTTAGGATCCCGCAGTCTATCATATTAGATTGAGACAGCAAGTTCATCAACACATTTTGGTCCAGCCTCTGGTCAATGTTAGAAACCAAGCTCACAAAATCCACAGCTTTCCATCCCCAAAGTGATGGCTAGACAGAGGTCGTCAACAAGATGATTTTACACATTCTGCACATGTACAATTCAAATCATCCACGCACATGGAATGAGAGACTTCCCAATGTACACCAAAACTGTAACTGGGCTCTCCACATCTCAACCAGCCACAATCCTTTTTAGGTGGGCATGGGGTTCCAACCACTATGTCCCATTGATGTAGCCATACCATTTGTGGCTACTTAGGCAGATTTCGCTCATGTCCAGTCTGAAGCCGACAAAGTGAACAACTTCATTGAGAAAATTAAACACATTCACCAATAGGTTCATGACATATTGGATATAGCGAATTCTAAGTACAAGCAATGACATTATCAACATCAGGTGCCACACTACTTCTACTTGGGCGACAAAGTGTGGCTACATTTTCAGGAGCGCCTCACTGAATGCCATTGCAAGCTTCGTGCACTCTGATATGGGCCGTACACCATCACTAAATATGTAGGGAACAAAGAATTCCAATGCAGTATCCCACCATTCCTTGGTCTGCACCCAATATTCAATGTGGACTGCCTTCGACCCTGCTTCCCACCTCTACTGGACACCTCCGACATTGTAGAACAACTCACACCAAAAAATTTAAATAGAGAATGCATGGAACATTCCACTACATATTGTATCATCGACATGAAAATCAAGAACACTTGGAAGCAAAAGATACAACTGTATCAGGTTGTGAAAGCTAGCAAATTCTTGCACCAAGGCAAGTGGTTCACCAGTGACCAAGTTCAACAGAAGTTTCCTCATCTCATGGAGGAACTCAATGCAATGGGGACCATCTCTTCCTAAGGTGGAGGAATGATCCAGGTGGATATTGGTGGCCACCTACCTATTCCACCTAGGGCTCCATCATTGTTTCTTTGATCTTTTCAATTTCTTTAATTATAGCACAATTTACTATTTTTAGCTTTTTTTGGGTCTTGAAATTCTAGAGGCATTTTGAGGCACTCAAAGACATTTTTGAGGCTTTAAAAGTTGCAAGCCCCAAATAGTTGAACATGTCAAATGAAGATCGTATGCCAAAGTTACATCTCGAGAAGTTGATGTACTAGTTTACCCAAACAAGGCCCATAGTTTTGGTGCTTCATCTCCTAGGGCTAGCGTTTTAGATGTTTAGGGTTTTCCATTGTTTCTCAATAATAAATAGGCCCTTGAGCCTCATTACAATATAGTTTAGAGGCTTTTAGCCACCACATCTCTTCTTAGAGATAAGCTACCAGTGCTCTAGATAGTTTATTTCCATTCTGTCTGCAAAAAAAATCCAGTTGTTTGATATTAATGAAATGAAGTGTTATTTCCACTGCATTTTTGTATTTATGGTTATATATGTATTCTGTTGCGTTCCTGCATAAATCCAGATCACATAGTTTGTGCTGCTATAGGTTCTAAAGGACCTATCAAATGTGTTTCAAGTCATTAGGGGAATTTTGAGGTCTAAAATGGCTCTCGTAGGAAAATTATAAAATAATAGTGGAAATAATAGAATAATATTTGATAACATCATCAAAGTTTAGAGGGAAAAAAGGAAAAACTATTTTTTCAACTCGTACTTTCAACTTATCTCGCTATGGGTTTACCCAAATTTCAAGCTGAAACACTCGTTGGATGCATAATTTGATTCATCATCTAAGGAGTACCCTTGTTGCCTACTTTCAATGGATCTTGCTACACAGTAAATGAAAAATACATGAAAAAATGACTGCAATCACTTTTTTTCATGTATTTATCATTTTTTTGTGTAGCAAGGTCCATCAAAAGTATGCAACATGGATACGCCTTCAATGAAGAATTAAATTTGGCATCCAATGAGTACTCTTTATCGAAATTTGAGTAAAACCTTAGGGAGATAAGATGAAAATATGAGTTGAAAAAGTAGTTTTATTAATTTTTTATTTTTTAATCTTTTTACTTCCTTTTTTCACTCCAAAAATGGTGAATCCTCCCCCATGGTTGGTATCATCATCTTGAATCTTATTGTTTCTTGTAAATTTTATTTTGGTTGTACATTTTTCTTTGGAGGTTCATTTTAGACCTCAGAATTCTCCTAATGGCTATTCACAACTCTTGCTGAAGATAAGAATGTCGTCCTGATATACAACCAAAAACAAGTTGGTGAAGGGACACAAGATGCCATTCATCAACCTCATAAAATTAGCAGGGGAATTTTTCAACCCGAAAGGCATGACCAACGATTCAAAAATTCCCACAGATTTGAAGGTGGTCTTTTATAAATCTATGGTAACTTTTGGAACATGGTGATATCTAGAATTTAAATTGATATTGCTAAAATAATTAGCCCCCTTGAGCTGGTCAATAAGGTCATAAATTTATGATATTGGATACTTGTTCCTCACAGTGATTTTGTTTAGTTCTCTATAATCAATGTAGAGCATCCAAGTCCCATCCTCATTCTATATAAGTAAAATATGTCTCCCACAAGGTGAGGTACCCAGTTCAATGTTCCCTTTTTGCAGTAACTCCTATATTTCTTGCTTGACCCCTTCATTATCCAAAATCGAGCGATGGCATATCATCCCATTAAGTAGAGGTTCTATGGGGGTCCTATGGATCGAATTATTGACCTGATAGTGTAAGGGAGTACTTGTGGGCGAGGAGAAAATGTCAGTGTATTCTTCCACTACCTTACCCACCTACTTCTACTGCATGGAGGAACCTTTCCCTGGGGCCATGAATGTGGCCAAGATCTTCACCTTACTTTAAGAGAAAATAAAAATGAAAACTTTTTCCCAATATGGGATATGATCTTACCGCATTTCTTATTAGAGATCAAAGAGATGAGAGAAGGTGGGGATACCTTTGGTATCCTATATAACTTATTACCGAAAATAATAATAACAATGTGAGGCCTAGACTCATACACAACATGATGCTTCCAAAATTGTAGTTGGCCTAATAATACATCAAAAATTTCAATAGGAGAAACATCACATTGTACCTCATCCGTGAAGGGCTTGATGTTGTGTGGAAGGTGACACTTTTTGTTGACACAAATATATTTTCCATGGTAAAGCCACCCGATGGTCAAGAATTGTGGGTGTGTTATGGTCTATATGCTAAACCGCTTCATTACCTATACTGAAATGAGATTATTATGGCTCTCGCTTTCAACAATGATCTACAATGATGAACTCTTCACCCAAATATGTGAGTGGAAGAGGTGTTTCCCCTCGTCTAGATCTTGAGGCCAAATGTTTTGGAGCTTGGTGGTGGCTATGGTGGCACTAGGTTCAACATCAATAATTTGCTTCCCTTTTTCATTCCCTTTGTCAAGTTATGGCTCAAAATTAGATCTTGCATTAGACTTTGAAGCTTTCACCTTGACCACAATTGATTGCTTGGCACAAAAATCATTTTTGTTGTGAGTGGGGCTCTTGTGGAACTCACAAAAATTTCCTATGTCCTTCTTTGTATTTGTGGTGACATTCTTTGCTTGCAGCTTCAATGGGTTGTCCTGGGTTTCTCCACCTCGCCTTTTTCATTTGTTATGTGGTTTAATGGTCCTATTTCCCTAATTTTTATTCTCTTATGAGAAGTCACATTTTTTTATTTTTGTTTTTATTTTCAATCTTGGAAGCATATCGGTTCGTTGCGCTAAGTGATATGTCAAGGAAGTACATTTCATCCTGAATGTATTTTTGTAGAAAACCACATTACTTAAGCACTAGATGTCGCTAAGATTCTTTGATGCTCAAATTTATTTGTAGAGTATGTAAAACATTTGTGAGCTCATGCACATCTTGGTCCCTTTATTGTCGTAGTGTAGTATATTGTATGTACTTGTCCTCATCTCCCCATAGGGTAATACTTTTCCTTGATAGTGTCTGAAAAAGAGTTCAAAGAGGAGATAGATGTAAACAGAGAGGGTTCCTTGTCCCTTTTCCCAAAGTAAGTTTCATAGTAGTCCTTGACATGTGGGGAAGCCATGAGGAGTGAAAAAGTAATCTTATCCCAATCAAAGAAGCTATGGACCAAAAAATAAACTCCCAGTAGATTCAACTATTTATCTACAACATATGCATCTATTTGACATTCAAATGTAAGGTTATAAAATTTAGCTTATACCTTGAAGGGGGTAGTGCCTCCGACGTGACTTCTAAATTAAGATTCCTCATCGGTGGGCATCTACCACAAGATCCAGGCAAAGTAATCCATCATCACATTCCTTGTTTTCTCGGTGGATTCTTAAAAAAATATTTTGAAAGGATCTCTTGGTCCCTCATGTTCATTTTATCTCACCATGGGAGGTCGTCGAGGTGAGTGAGACCGGTCTTGCACAAGTTCAACCATTTTGAGCCCTAACTCCTTATACGCCGACCTCATTGGGGACATTCACATAAAAATAAAGAAAGAGAAGACCGCTCTAATACCATTGATCCAGATTTATGAAGGAAAAAAATGAAATATAGATATAAATATAAACCCAAAGGTATAATGAAAACAAAAATTCAATTCGTTAATAACAAACTACTAAAAATTGTTTACATAAAGAATGGAAATAAACTAGCTCAGGCGATGGTAGCTTATTTATGAGAAGAGATGTGGAAACTACATGAATTTTGAACTATGTTATAATTAGGCTCAAATGCCTATTTATTATGTATAAAAACCAAAAAACTATAAAAATCCAGAAACCTAAGCCTAGCAGATGAAGTGCCAAAACTCTGTGGGCCTCGTTGGGAAAAATTGGTACATCAACTTCTCGGGATCATAACTTTGGAATATGATGTCCATTTGATGCGTATGATACCTAATTATAAATATCTATAAGAGGAATACAATTTTGACTACAATAATGTGCCAATCGCTATGAGTTTTACTTATTTCCAAAAGAACATCGTTTAGGGCCTCAAAATGACTCCCGAAGTTTAGGACTCGAAAAGTTGCCAAAAATAGTAAAATGTGCTAAAATTATGGAAACTGAAAGAAAAAAAGGTGGGGGTTGAAGTGGAATAGGAATATGACCAAAAATATCCACCTAGATTAGTTCTTCCCCCTTAGGAACCAATGGTACCCATTGCAATGAGTGTATACATCATACGGGGAAACTTCTATTAAACTTTGTCCCTCGTGAGTCATTTTCTTTGGTCTAGGAGTTGGCTAAGTTTGACAATCCAATACAGTTGGATCTTATGTTGGTGAGTGTTCTTGATATGTGTGTCCATGATATGATTATTTGTGGCTTGCTCAATGTAGTCCGGGTTTATATGTTTTGGTGTGAGCTATTCTAGAATGTCTGATGTGTCTAGTAATGGTAGAAAGTATGGTCGAAGCCAGTCGACATTGAACACTAGGTGCATACCAAGCAATGAGGAATGTCGAGCTAAAAATAATTTTCACCCACAATCTTGGTGGTATTGTAAGGACCATATTGGATTGGTCTAAGCTTCTGATGGGATTCGATAAAGCATTCTTTCTACAAACGAATGGAAACTTTGTCACCCACCTAAAACATGTGTGGCACTTGATGTTGATCATGTCATTGCCTATACTTGGAATTAGACTTATTCAAGATGTTGTGCATGAGTTGGTATATGTGTTGGAAGCATTCAATAAAAAAGGTTTCTTTATCAACCTCGAACTATACATGTGTGGATTATGTCTGTGTAGTCGCATGAGGGATAGAAAAATCAATCAGACACAATGGTTTAAAAAATAGAAAAAATTGAAAAGTATTGTGACCATTTGAGCTATGGAGAGCTATGCTATAGTTGTGTTGCACATAAGGAAGGGTCGCATCCCTGTTTTGTGGATTCCTATAGTTTTACATGTGCAGGATGTGCACTATCATCCTATTGATGACCTAGGTTTGGAAAGTAGTTTTGGGATGGAATGCAATCGACTTGGTGATATTAGTGTCCAATAATGTCTAGTGGCTCGACCAAAATGTGATAAGGACCCTACTCTCCCACTCCGATATAATGTTCTGCGGGATTCTGAAATGTACCCTTACTTGTTAAGATAAAATTTTGACATTATACTTTGTTGTGATGCTCTTCTTGCAAGCTGACAATATGGCCATCTTAGAAAATATGTCCATGACAAAAACTACACAAATATTACCATGCATGGTAAAAAAAAGGCTCGATAGATAAACCATGGAGATGGGTTCCCAGGGCTGGATGGGAGTAGGAGGAGGTGTGTACAAGCCTTTCTTATTGATGGTTCGATTGGTGATGGAACATGCAGTGCAAGATATGATATATTTTCTAACATCCTCTCTACGTTTTGGAAAATAAAAGTACTTTTATAGAATGACCATAGTTTTCTCCATGCTAAAGGTTCTTTTAATTCAACTGTAGTGCAACTCCCAAATAAATTTGGAATGCTCACTTGAAGGAAAAAAAAAGGTGTCCTAGGTAGCATAATAATGCATCTTGGAGGTGGAAATCAAGAACTTTCGTGCCATCCACTAACATCTCATATGTGATGGTGAATTATGGATCATTCTTGAAGTTACAGAAATCTAGAGGTCTCTTGGCCACCAAAGTTGCGAACAATTGTTAGTTTTGCAACTAGGGGCCTACTGAGGTAATTCACAACATGATTTGTGCTACTATTCTTGTTCTTAATGTTTAAGTGCAATTGTTGGATATATGTAGATCACTTCTAATGGCGATAAATCTGTAACTTCCCTTGTGTTTGTATGAATTGAAGAGGTCAGTGATCTGTGTAGATGATTGTTTCCTTCCCCAAAATGTAATTCTTCCTTTGTCGAAAATCCTCCATGATGTAATATGTTTCTTTATCATAGGTGGGGTACTTACAAATTTTATCAAAAAGTGTCTCACTACGATAGGCCACTGCATGCCCTTGTTGAGTGAGAACTCCAGCAATAGAATATTTAGCGGCATCACTCTCAATTTCAATTGGTTGGTGTAGGTATGGAAATGTGAAAAGAGGTGTAAAGAAAAGGTGGTGCTTCAACTCAACCAACATTGTCGGTTGGGACTGTAACCATAAAAACATTTCTTTCACTTTGCCCATGATAACCTGACTCAAAGGCCAAGTTTGATGTGAGAATCACAACATGAACCTGAAATACAAACCGGAAAGGCCAAAATGATGCACAACCCTGTGAGAATGTTTGGGGATAGCTAACCGTGAATGACTTGGTTGTCAGACATATCCACATGCACGCCTTGCACATCTATGATGTAACCTAAATATTTGTCTTGGCCCATGCCAAAGGTGAATTTATCTAGGTTGGCACATATTTTGTGCTATTGTAGGTTCTGAAGGACCTGTCAAATGTTTTGAAAGTTCTCTTCCCAACTCTTGCTGAAGATAATAATGTCATCCTTATATACAACCACAAAACATTTGGTGAAGGGATGCAATATACCATCCAACAACCTTATAAAAGTAGCAGGGGAATTTTCCAACCCAAAAGGCATGAACAACCATTCAAAAAGGGCCTCATGAGTTTCAAAGGTGGTATTCCATACATATAAGGTAACTATTGGAACATGGTGATATCTAGAATTCAAATCGATCTTGCAAAAATAATTATCCCCATTGAGCTAGTCAAGAAGGTCATCATTCCACGAGATTGGATTCATGTTCCTGACAAATATTTTCATTTAGTGCTCGATAATAAATGTAGGCTCTCTAGGTACCAGCCTTATTCTATACAAGTACAATCCGGCTCCCAAAAGGTCATTAGGGGAATTTTGAGGTCTAAAATGGCCCTCCTAAGTAAAATGTACAATCAAAATAAAATTGTTAAGAACTAATATGATTCAATATGATGATGCCAACCATGGGGGTTGATTCATAATTTTTGGGGTAAAAAAGTAATTATATTAAAAAATAATAAAATAATAAACTATTTTTTCAACATTTATTTTCAACTTATCTCCATAAGGTTTTACTCAAATTTTGATCGAGAATACTCGTTAGATGTAAAATTTAATTCCTCATCCAAGGAGTACCCCTGATGAATACTTTCGATGAAACTTGCTACACGAAAAATGAAAAATACATGAAAAACATGATTATAGTCATGATTTTGATATATATATCATTTTTCGTGTATCGGGGTCCATCGAATGTATCCAACATGGGTACTCCTTGGATGACGAAACAAATTATGCATCCAACGAGTATTCCTGCTCGAAATTTGAGGAAACCCATAGGGAGATAAGTTGAAAAAGTAGTTTTTTATTTTTTCCCTCTAAATGTTGATCATCTAATCTAATCTTATTTATTATTTCCACTATTATTTTATAATATCCTTAGGAGGCCGATTTTAGACCTCAAAATTCCTATAATGTGAGTTACCTGGTCGAATGTTCCCTTTTTGCAGAAACTCCTAGATTTATTTCTTGACCCCTTCATTATCCAAAATAGAGCAGTGGTATATTGTCTCATTGGGTAGAGGTTATATGTGGGTCATATGGATCGAATTATTGACCTGATAGTGTAAGGGAACATTTGTGGGTGAGGAAAACATTTCCTTCTATTCATCCACGACCTTATCCACCCACTTTTTTTGCGCAGAGGAACCTTTCCTAGGTGCCATGTATGTGGCCACGATACTCCCCTTACTCTAAGAGAAAATAAAAATCTCGTTCTGGGAGATGATCTTTCTGAACTGCTTAAGATAGGTCAAAGATATGGCGGTAGGTGCGGCTATGTATGTTATCCTATATAACTTATTGCCCAAAGTAATAATAAAAGTGTGAGGTCTAAACTCATACACAACATGATGCTTCCACAAGTATGGTTGGCCTAATAATACAACACAAACTTCAAGAGGAGAAATATCGTAGAGTACGTCATTTGTGAAGGGTTTGATGTTGCAGGGAAGGTGATGCTATTAGTTGAAACTTAGATATCATCCTTGGTGAAGCCACTCGATGGTGTATGGATACAGGTGTGGTGTGGTCAGTATGACTGAAAAATTCACTACCTATGCTGAAATGAGGTTCGTTTGGCTCTTCTTGTCATCAATTAACTGCAACAATGAAACCTTCACCCATATATGTGTGTGGAAGAGGCCCTCCCCCTCCTCTAGATCTTCACACTCAATCTTCTCGACCTTAGTGGTGGAAAGAGTGGAACTGGGTTTAGTGTCAATAATATTCTTCCCATTTTAAATCCCCTTATTGAGTTCTGGTTCAAAATCACAACATGCATTGAAATCTGAAGATTTCAGCTTGACCACTAGTAAATACTTCGCACGAAGCTAATTTTTGTTATGAGTGGGGATCTTTTGGAACTCACACCACTTTCATGTGTCCTTCTTCATCCTCATGGTGCCATTATTTTCCTGTGGATTTTATAGGTAGTCCTAGGATATTCCACCTTGGCTTTGTCCCTTTTCTATGATTTGGTGGTGCTCTTCTCTTGCTTCTAATTTGCATATCCAAATTCACGCTTCTTTTGTTTAATTTTTTGTTCAATCTTGGCAGCATATTAGTATATTTATCTAAGCAAGGAGATGTCCAATAAATCCCTTCTTTATTGAATATATTTTTGTATATAACCATGGTACTAAAGCACCAGATGTCACTTAGAGTATTTGATACCCAGCTTTATGTGTAGAGAATGAAAAACATTTGTGAGCTCATGCATGTCTCATTCCCTTTGTTGGCGTAGTTTTTTCCACTATATGTAATTATCCTCATATCCCCCACAGGGTAATATAGTTCCTTGATAATTTCTCAGAAAGAGTTCCAAGAGGGGATGACTATAAATAGAGAGAGTTCTTTGGCCCTTTTCTCAAAGTATGTTTCCTAGCAGTCCTTGACATGGGGGAAAAAATTTGGCAGTGAAATATTTCCTTCTAGCATATTCAACCATTTATCTATAACATGCACATCTATTTGAACTTAAAATTTAGGGATATCGATGTTCACTTGTACATTTAAGGGGGAATTTCCTGCGAAGTGATAATTGGATGAAGATGCGTCACCAGTGGGAATCCACTGCAGGATTTGGGAAAAGTTGTCCATAATTCAAATTCCATTATTTTTGGAGGGATTCTTAGAATATTATTTTGAAAGGATCTCCTTCTCCCTCATCCTATGTCACAAGGTTTATCAAAATTTAACCTCGAGGTTCAAATTTTGGAGAACCTTGAAAAAATTTTGAGGTTCGATGAACCTCGTCGAACCTCATAGCCATTGAGCAAGGCCATAGATCAAAACTTATAACTTCATGTCAAAACTCAAGATTGTAATTTTTCCTTGCATTTTATATGTCCATGATAGAATTTGTGATGTTTAATGATGTGATTTATTACTATTGTATCCTATAATTCAATTTTTTATATATGTACGACCCTAATGGTGAACCTTTTTCAAACCTCATAAAAATTTCGAACTCAAACCAAACCCAATCATTGTTGAACCTGAACTCGAACTCGAACCATGTGAAATTGACCTTATCCTTCTTTATTTTTTCCATGGGAGACAGTTCGAGTCGGCGAGGCTAGTCTTGCAAAAGTTAAACCAATTCCAGTTGTAACTCCTTATATCTCAACCTCATTAAGGACATGCAAAAAAAAATAAGGAAAGAGAAAAACGATATGGTACCACTAGTATAGATTTATGAAGTAATGAAATGAAATAAAAATGAAAATAGAAACATTGAGATACATTGAAAACAAAACTTCAATTCATTAATAACAAAGTATTGAAAAATGTTTACATTCAGAATGGAAATAAACTAGCTCAAGCGATGGTAGATTATTTTTAAGAAGAGATGTGGAGGATACATTCCTTTTGAACTGTGTTACAATAAGGCTCGAAGGCCTATTTTTTATTGATAAAAAATGGAAAAACCTAAACTTTCAAAAAACTAACCCTAGGAGATGAAGTGCCAAGAGTCTATTGGACCCATTGGGGTAAATTGGTACATCAACTTCTCGAGGTCGTAACCTTGGCATACGATCTCCATTTGACAGGTAAAATATTCCATTATAGATATCTATCTGATAATTAAAACTATCAATTAGAAACACATATCATTAACAATGCTATGCCTCCAAATGGCTCCGAAAATTCAGAACCTAAAATATGCCAAAAATAGTAAATTATGGTACAATTAAGGAAACTAAAAGAAAAAATGGTGGGGGTCTAAGTGGAATAGTTAGGTGGCACCAATATTTACCTAGATCAATTTTGAAAGAGCCTCTCTCATGTGTACTAGAGAGGTAGGCATAGCATTGTTGAGAAAGAGCTAGAAAGCCAAGCACAAGTTTTGAAAAATAGAACTATGGAAGTGTTCCTTAGAGAAGGAATGGCATGACAAGTGAGAATGGAAAAACTAAGTACTCTTGGGATTATACACTTTTTATTTCAAATCAAGAATATTAGAAGATGAGATTTTGCAAATGAAAGCTTGATTTTTATATTTAAGAGGTGTCCATTTAAGAGGTGGTTTGGGCCCATAAAATAAGGAAACACACCATATAAGGGTTATCAAGTTTTCATCAATGTTTTCTAGGTAGGCTTTAAACAAACCTAGTGATACACTAAAATAAATAATATATGGCATTAACCATAATTACAAGTACACAATTATATATATGAATGGGAAATGGTCACATGTACAAATTATATCAATAATTACAACAATTTGTTTTTAAGTTGTGAATGTTCACTTATCATAAAATTTCCTATTCCTTGTCCCACATTCCTTTTAATTTGTCTCTCAAGAATCACATTGGTATGTGATGTATGTTGTTGCTTTTATTCTAATGTTGTTGATGTGTAATATAAATGATGGTCTACATAAAGAATGTGAGTCTTAATAATGACCCATTATATGGAGAAGGAAAATAAGTAGAATTTATATAGGTGAGAGTGGTAACAGATAAAAGAAAAAAAAACATTAAACTCCCTTCTACAAGTATGTGGTAATACTCAAGGGATGACATGGCGTGGAACCACCATTTTTTTTTGTCCCCGTTGTAAGCTAGGAAAAGATGACACACGTTCATGTCCTCATGTGATCAAGCATATTTGTGGGTATGTTTTGTCTATCTAACGAAGACATAGGAACCAAAACCCACACTATTGTACCCAAAAAATGATAAACATGCATTAGGGAAGAGATGGAAGCATAAAATAAAAAAAGAGAAGTAAAGTTTCAATTTGAGGTCACATCTAGAATTTTGGCCAAGTCCCATCATCCCATGCTAGTGGGTCCAAAAGTAAGCATACATGGGATATAAAAAATGCACATTTATTTTACTATAATGGTAGGTTTATTACGGATTTAAATGTGTGCATGTTTATTTGTGCTGGTGGAATATGATACATCGCCAAACTAGATCCCTTTCCATATTGAAAATGAGGTCACCTAGAGATCGACAATACATTACATATTCTAGGAAATCATGTAGTAGAGGTTGCATATATTTCCTTATCTCCTCCTAGGGGCATCATGCTATCTTGAATTTTTTTTATTTTAGCTCGAATGTTAGGAGAGATATATCTAGTGTACCATGATCCAATCCTTAAATCCTTGCCCTCTATACATCTCCCTCCCATTGCAGTCACCCACATTTCGATCTAAGGTTTTCTTCCATGTTTTAACATATGGACTTCATGTGTTTATGTTACTTGTTTTTATTTATATAGGAGACATTCTAGCTTTGTTGACATCATTATACTCAGTAGTCCCCCACTAAGCAAATTTAATGGCCATATCTTGGAAATTAATGTAATTATGTTTCCTTATCTTATTTTCTCCCCTTATTGGCATATAGTTACTTTAATCAATAATTGACCCAAAATGGTACATGAAACTTGGGTATGACAATACTAAAACCTAATTACTACAAAAGGAAAACAACAGATCCCATAATTCTATGGGACATTTTACAACTGATTGGATTGAATGTCGAGTATCCACTATAATCGATGATTGAACATTTTTAAAGGAAGTACATTTCTAAATGTTCTTGGTGTGTTTTATAGTGGTGAAATATTCCTTGCATCCCATGACTAATTAAACCTTTAAAAGGTGGTGCTAATATTGCAAAAACCTCACTGAAAATTTTATGAACCAAAACAACACCTAAACAACATAAAAATATAAAGAAAAGTATCTCCATGCCTTGAGAATAAGGGAGAATAATGAATGTGAAAACTATTTAAGGGAAAAAACTCCTTATACAATAGAACAATTGTAAAATATGAGATGATTTTCACAACTAGGTCTGCCTAGTATATAAAGTAGACAAAGTGTACATTTACAATTAGGGTTGAGGCAGAAACACTAATATAAGAATAGAAATTTAATAACTCAATATCCTATGGTTTATCAACAGTTTAACATGGTGATTATCTAGGGATTAAGAATCACATCCCCTTCATACAAGTGTTTTCCTCAACACTGTATTTTTTACAAATGTATCTACTTCATGAATTGATCTTCTAATGCGGGTAAAATTTCCTTCTATTCATTTGTGCCCTTATCCACCTTATTTTTCGATGCGTAGGAAACCTTCCTTGATGCCATGTTTGTGGCCATGATCTTCCCCTTATTGTGAGAGTGAATAAAAAATAAAAAAAATCCCTGTGTGGAAGAAGATCTTACTGCATTACTTAAAATAGGTCAAAGAGATGGAGGTAGGCACAACTACCTCTGGTATCCTATATAACTTATTTCCCAAAGTAATAATAAAAATGTGAGGTCTTGAATCATACATAACATGATGCTTCTAAAATTATGGTTGGCCTGATAATACATCACAAAATTGAAGAGGAGAAGCATCACATAGTACCTCAGCCTTGAAGGGCTTGTTGTTGTAGGGAAGGAAACCCTGTTAGCTGATGTAGAGATATCGTCCTTGGTGAAGCCACTCGATGGTGTATGGCTATAAGTGTATTTTGGTCGGTAGGCCCAATAACTTCATGACATCTTATGAAATGAGGTTCTTTTGGCTCTCATTATTGATAGTTAACATCAACAACAAACCCTTACATCTATGAGTAGAAGAGGCACTCCCCCTCCTTTAAATATTCAAGATCAATCTTCTAGACCTTAGTGGTGGAAATAGTGGCACTTAGATCGAAGCCAATAATATTATTTCCATTTTCATTCCCCTTGTCGAGCTCTTGCCTAGAATCACAACATGCATCTAACTCCGAAGCTTTCAACTCAGCCACTAGTGACTGCTTTGCGTGAAACTCAATTGTGCTATGAGCGGGGCTCTTGTGGAAGGCACACCAATTTCTTGCTCCTTCCTCATCTTCATGGTGGCATTATTTTCTTGTAGATTTGATGGATTTTCCTGGTTCACTCCACCTTAGCTATATCCTTTGTTCTATGGTTTGGTGGTGCCCTTATCTTGCTTCTGATCTGCAAATCCAAAGTATCTCTTATTTTGTTTAAATATCTGTTTAATCTTGGCAACATATTGGTACATTGCGTTAAGTGAGGAGATGTCTAGGAGCTTCATTTCTTCCTAAATGTATTCATGCAGAAAACCATGGTACTTGAGCACCATATGTCGCTTATAAGTATTTGATACCAAACTTTGTGCATAGAGTATGAAAACAAATTCTGAGCTCATGCACATCTTCTTCCATTTGTTTGCGTATTGTTGTCCACCGTATGTACTTACCCCCATAGCTCCCCCAACAGTAATATTGTTCCTTGAAAAAATCTCAGAAAGAGTTCCAAGAGGAGTTGAATATAAATAGAGAGGGTTCCTTGGCCCTTTTCATCGAGTATATTTCCCGTCACATGAGGGTTAACCTTGAGTAGTGAAAAATTAATCTTCTCCCTAACACAGAAACTATGGACTGAAAAATAACCTCCCAATAGATTCAACCATTTATTTACAATTATACATCTATTTTACCTTTGAATATATGGATATCCATATTCACTGGTACCTTCAAGGGGGAGAATCCTCATAAGTGAATGTTTTAAGAAGATGCATCATCTGTGGGAATTCGCCGCAGGATCTGGGAAAATGTTTCCATAATTCACATTCCTTTGTCATTGGAGGGATTATTTGAAAAATATTTTGAAATAATCTCTTCCTCCCCCATCCTTATTTTTTTCCACCATGGGAGACTGTTGGGGTTGGAAAGGGCGGCCTTGCAATGGTTCAACTAGTTCGAGTCGTAACTCCTTATACCCCAACCTTATTGTGGACATGCACAGAAAAATAAAGAAAGAAAGAGTATACCACTCTGATACCATTGGTCCATATTTATGAAGGAATGAAATGAAATACAAATACAAATAGAAACACATAGATATAGTGAAAATAAAACTTCAATCCATTAATAACAAAATATTGAAAAATGTTTACATGCAGAATGGAAATAAACTAGATTAAGCGATGGTAGCTTATCTTTGAGAAGGCATGTGGAGGCTACACACCTTTGGAATTGTGCTACAATGAGGACTGAAGGTATATTTATTATTGAGAAACAATGAAATACCCTAAAAATCCTAAAACCTAACTGTAGGAGATCAAGCGCCAAAGTTTATGGGCCCCATTGGGGTAAATTGGTACATCAACTTCTTGGGGTCGTAACCATGGCATACGATCTCCATTTGGCAAGTACGACACCTTGTTAGAAATATATAACTGAGAAATACAAATTTCAATTAAAAACCCATGTTGTTAGCCATGGGATTGTTCATTTTAAAATAAAATGTCGTTTACGGCCTCAAAATGGCTCTGAAAGTTGAGGACCCAAAACTTCCAAAAATAGTAAACTATGCTACAATCAAGGAAACTAAAAGAAAAAATGGTGGGGGTCTAAGTGGAATAGTCAGGTGGCCACCAATATTCACCAATATCAATTTTGAAAGAGCCTCTTGCAAGTGAACTAGAGAGAGAGGCCTAGTATCTTTGAGAAAGAGCTAAAAATCAAAGCACAAGTGTTGAAAAATAGAACTATAAGTATTCCTAAGCTAAGGAATTCCATGAAAAGTGATAATTCAAAAATTAAGTGCTCTTCTATTTACAACACTTTTTATGTCAAATCGGGAAAATCGGAAGATGATATTGTGAAAATGAGAGGTTGAGTTGTATATCTATACACAACTTAAGTGAGGTTTCCATTCAATAGGTGTTATGGGCACATAAAATAAGGAAGCACATCCTAGATGGTTTATCAATTTTGTATCAAATTTTTCTAGATCAGCCTTAAACAAACCTAGTGATGCACTAGAATAAATAATATATTGCATGAACCATAATCACAAGTACACAATGATACATATGAATGGGATATGGTCACATGTACAAATTATATCAATAATTACAACAATTTTTTTTTAAATTGTGAATGTTCGCTTATCCTAATATTTCATATTCCTTGTCCCACATTGTTTTTCATTTCTTTCTCAACAATATCTTGAGTACATGATGTATGATTTTTTTAATTGTAATTTTTTTGATGTGTAATAGAAATGATGGTGGAGCCCATGTGGTGTAGAACAGTCGGTGATGGGGTGCACTGTTAAGGCACTCCGTTCTGTAAGGTCGCCGGTTCGAAACCCATGGGTGGAATGGAAGGAGAGAAAAATGGAAAGATTAGGATTAGTCTAAAACGAGCAAAAAAAATAGAAATGATGGTGGACATAAAGAATACAAGTGTTAATAATGATCCATTCTATAGAGAGGGGAAATAATTAGAAGGGTATAAAGGTGAGAGTGGTAATGGATAAAAGAAAAATCATTGAACACCCTTCTAGTAGTATGTGGTAATACTCAAGGGGCGGAAAGACATGGAACCATTTTTTTTTTTTGTCCCCATTGTAAGCTAGGAAATGATGACACACATTCATGTCCTCATGTGATGAAGCGTATTTGTGGGTATGTTTTGTCTATTTAAGAAATAAAAATTAAAACAAACACTATTGTACCCAAAAAAAATATAAGCATACGTTAGGGAAGAGTTGGAAGAATAGAATAAAAGAAGAAAAGTAAAGGTTCAATTTGATTTCACATCTATAATTGTGGCAAAGTGCTATCATCCCATGCTAGTTGGTCCTAAACTAAGGATACAAGGGATTGAAAAAATACACATTTACTTTACTACGATGGAAGGGTTAACAGGGATTGAAATGCATTCATGTTCCTCTATGCTGGTGGCATAGCATACATCGTCAAACTAGATCCCTTGCCAACATGAAAATGAGGTCACCTAGAGATCAAAAACGCATTACATCTTCTAGGAAATTTTATAGTAGACAGTACAAATATTCTCTTATCTCCTCCTAGGGGCTTTGTGCTATCTTGAATTTTATTTCTTTGACCTCGTATGTTAGGAGAGATAGATCTAGTGCACCATGAACCAACCCCTAAATCCTTTCTCTATATAGATCTCCCTCCCATTGCAATAACCCATATTTTGATTTGAGGGTTTCTTCCATGTTTTAACATATGGACTTAATGTGTTTATGTTACTTCAATTTATTTATATAATAGACATTTTAGTACTACTTTGTTGACTTCATTGTACTCAGTAGTCCCATTTAGCAATTTTTGTGGCCATTTTCTAGAAATTAATGTAATTACCTAACCTTATCTTATTTTCTCCTGTTATTGGTGACATATGGTTAATTTAATATATAATTAAGTCAAAAGGGTACATGAACCTTAGTTATGAGAATGTTAGAACCGAAATACATGGAAACAAACAATTTCCATAATTGTATGGGACATTTTACAAATATGTGGATTGAATGTCGAGTATCCACTATAGTTGATGGTTGGATAATTTTAAAGGAAGTACATTGGTTAATTTTCTTGGTTTGTTTTCTATTCTTGCAATATTCCTAACATCCCATGACTATCCAAACCTTTAAAATATGGTCCTAATATTAACAAACCCTCACCGAAAATGTTATGCACCAAAACAACACCTAAAAAGCATAAACATAGAAAGAGAAGTAACTCCATGTATTGAGAATAAGAGAGATGAATGAATGTGAAACCTCTTTGCGGGTACAAACTCCTTATACAATAGAAAAAATGTAAAAGATGAGATGATTTTGAAAGCTATTTCTTCCTAGTATATAGAGGAGACAAAGTGTATAGTATCAATTAGGTTTGAGGCTAAAACACTAATATAAGAATATAAATGTAATAAGACAATATCCTATGGTTTATCATCATTTTGACATGGTGCCTTTCTAGGTATTAATATGCCCCTCCATTTCATACAAGAGTTTCTATAAAAAATGGATTTGCTACATATGTTTCTACTGGATGATTTGATCTTCCCATGTCACCTCTTATTCTCTTATGTCATTCCACCTAATTAGGTACTTAGTAATTTCTCAATTTTGGAGTTGCTTGATCCTTGTTTCAAATATTGTTTCTAGTTATAGGATGATTTTATATTATTAATCAATCTTTTTTAAAATAGTTTAAATTGGGATATTTTCATTAATTAACATCAATAAGCAATAAAAATGGAAGGCTATATGTAAACGCAAAGAGGAAACTCCAATTTGTAATTCATATTCCTAGTCCTTTGCGACACCTTACAAGGACCATAGTTCTTGGGTGCTAATTGTTTCTATTTTTTTTTTTGGTTTTTTGTAGGGACATATGTTTGTATCGTTGTAGACTCTCAAATATCCAATCCCGTATTTCAAATTCTCTTACATGTTGTTCTTCTTGTTGATTCATCCTATTTTGTGTTGTAACCAAGTTTTCCTTAAATTTCCTCAGTGTATCTTATTGGAGCTTTATGTGGTCCTCCATTGATTTATCCTTTTCTTTCCCTCTCAAGGGTGATGTGATGGATGGAGGATGATATAAATAAAGCACCATAAAAAATAGTTTTTTGATGAAGTATAGAAGGATGTGTTGTATTCTGCTAAGGAATTTATATACTTGATTATTTCTATTTATTAGATGTTAAGAAATGAAGATAACTGACTTTTCCCATAGATTGAATATGGAAAGAAGATTTGTGAGCCAATTGAGTACCAAAAAAAAAAAAAAAATTAGTCCAAAAATAATAGTGAAAATTTTATTTCCATGAGTCTTGTAGCTACAATTTACTTTAATAGGATGACAAAGAGAGCAAAAATGGGCATATTTTGTTTGTCCATCCTCTATTACCATGACAATATTCTTTCCTTTGGACTTGGGTAGACTTGTAATAAAATATATTGATACCTCTTCGTAATGTTAACTTGTATGGTTGATAGTTGTGAAAGACCTAGGTTCTAGATTGTCTCTCCATTATTTTCTTGGAATATTAAGCATTCAAGCACTAACTTGTGAACATTAACATTAAGCAATTATTAGGAAACCCCTTCTTGAACTTGTGGGAACTTTATAGAACCTTGAATCCCCTTGTATAGTAGAATTGTGCAATTCCAAAATGACCTTCTATTTGAGATGGGAGGTTCTACGAAAAAATAGGTGATATTGACACCACAATCGATAATATTCCACATGAATATATCGAATGCACTTAGGTGCTATTGTAGTTGTCAATGAATGGCCTTGCATATCATTTCATCTTGCTTCTATTATATCCTTGCTTCATCCACACAACCATATTACAAAATCGAAATAGCACAAAGTATACATTATGTGGCTTCTTCCTTCCTTCAAAGTGAATATATCACCATTTTTTTTCTTGTTTTTTATTTAATTTCAAAGCCATAACCTAACATATTTGTATTCCATTTTTGTTTCTCTTTGAAGCAATGTAATAGGAAGTGGACTAGCTGGTACAACAGGTTTGACCCCAAATTGGTTCAGTTCAAGGTCTTGAAATATATCAAACCGAGTAGTTTTCATTGAACTGGTTGGTTTTGTACAATGCCACTGAGGATGTTCCACATGCAATTAAAAAATATGTGGCAACCTCCTATTCAAGCCTAGGGCCCTAGTATTTCTAGGCAAGTAAAAGTGACATTCTCCTTTATGTTTCATTTTTATCCTTTTACTTAAATTTTTAGGATTACCATTAATTGACTCATTATTTTTGAAAGTGGTTCAGACCTTGTTGGATAGCATATGGAGAATGTATAATTTTATATTTCACTCAAAATCCAACAAACTTAACATTTTTTTATGTTTTAGGATTGGAGGGATTGCAAAGTTCCGATTGGATATTTCCATGTGAAAGGGTATCGAACTAGCATTTAACCAATAGCATGAAGACCTCTATGTACCTTCATGTTAGTGGCATTGATTGTTGAAATCCTGTATCATGACCCTTGAGAAAATGTACCCATCACTAAGAAAAAATTTGACATGACAAGTTAAAATTTTCCTATCTTATTTTAATGCTTAGAGGGTGATATGGATAATGAAGATCACAATATAAGAAATGATTTTGATTATATGTATGTATTTGTTATAGCATGTTTTTTTGTGGAGAGTAGAGGAAATTTAAAGCCTTTTGTTGATTTTTTTTTGGTTGAGAGATGGATTTCACTTGGTGCTATTTTGGTTATATGCACCTTTGCCTGTTATATAATTGAGAGCCTTTTGGATTCAAATGGATACACATGAATACATAAAGTCTTCTTTAAAATTTGAATATTTTATTTATTTTTTATTGATCAGTTTTTTGGGTTGGTATTTTTGTTACTTTCTATCTAGTTTTGAGCTCTTCTCATTCAGGGGTTTTACAGGTTTAGTCAATCATTTGACTTTGATAACATTGAGTTGAGAACCTTTTCCTTCCTTCCTTCATAGACAATCCTCCCTCCATTTCAAGCAACCCAGTTGTTAGGGCTACCAATACCATTTTTTCTTCTTACTCCAACTTTGGAGAATCATTATACTCTTTTTGAAATGTGGCCCTCACCTTTAGAATTCTGGTTTTCTACACAATTTCTGGATTCCTTTAATGAAAAATGTTATCTTTGACTTTTGTGTAAAAGCTCTAGCTGGTCTTTCCATTTTCACATAAATTGCACCTCCGCTCACATGAACGCCCACAACCTATTTGCTTAGACTTAATAACTTGAGGAGCACTAGGGGCTTTAGACATTATGAGAAACCATATTGCAAAAATAGTAAGTAAACCTGACGACCAAGTAAATATGCTTCCCACACCATTCCTGTCCAAAATCATCTTCTTTCTAGAAATATGCCAAAGCATCCTCTCGATTCTCCAAAGCAGAAAGAAAATGTTTGCTGTTGCTGTAGGAAGCTCTTCATGCTGAAAAAGTGCGATGAATGTCGATGAAATGGTTTGTAAGGCTTTATAGAGAATTGTAAATTTTATTTTTTCAAATGAATATAAAAAATTAGTTAATTTATTAATCATTAATTAATTTCTTAAGGCTATTGGTGCAATGCCTTGTAGATGTTTGCTGTTACATCAAAATTCGCATGTAGTAGTAAACTTTTAAATTAGTAATTAGGATTTTTGGTGGGAATTACTGCTTTTATAGAAGTGCGATGATTACTTCAACATTAAAAACATAAGCCTCTCAAAAGCAGCTCGGGGAATCGAACCTCGGTGTCCAGGCTATGATACCATGTAAATGTTTGCAGTTACACCAAAACTAGCAGGTGGTGATAAACTTCAATAACTAGAATCTCAGAGAGAAAATTAAGGATACCATACCGGTGAAGTGGTTACTCCAACTACCTTTCATGGGCACTTGGAAGCTAATAAAAAACAACACTCGTTTTTTTTTAAGACAATGACCTACAAGCACTATCAGCTGTCTGTATGGTGTTTCCAAATCGGGAAATGCTGTATGGTAAGGCTGGCAGACTTTCCAGATTGTTTTATACTGATTCCCATTTTTTCCGGCTTCTCCTGGACTGGTACCCAGTCTGCACGCGTTTCTTGCAACATGGGTATTATAATTTATTGCTCGTATTTGTCAAGAATTCTAAATCATTTGTTAAATATTGTATTGTGGTGTATTGTGTAATTGCTACGTTGGCAAAGAAGAAGAAGATATGTAGCTTTCAGATTATTAAAGTCAATTAGAATGTCAATC
The DNA here is from genome assembly GCA_034641835.2 of Pinus albicaulis. Lineage (NCBI taxonomy): Eukaryota > Viridiplantae > Streptophyta > Pinopsida > Pinales > Pinaceae > Pinus > Pinus albicaulis. Next base: position 1,880,596,689 of record CM076578.1, read on the forward strand.
AAAGTTGGACAACAATCCTATGTTGAGCTCTTCAGTATCACAAGCCGTTTGTCATTCAGTTTCTCTTCCCCTCTCTCTTTCTTTAGTGCATCGAGAGATACATATTAGTTTAACGGTTTTGCTGAAACAAACAGTCAATGATGCCTGAAAATTGTGATTTGGGAGGTCACATATTAGTGAACTTTATGATCTCCATACACCAGAACTAATTGGCTATTTTTATTAGACAATTACCTACACGCACTATCAGACAATTACCTACACTCGTTTTATTAGACAATTACCTACACGCACTATCAGCTGTCTGTTTGGTGTTTCCAAATCGGGAAATGCTGTATGGTAAGGCTGGCAGACTTTCCAGATTGTTTTATACTGATTCCCATTTTTTCCGGCTTCCCATGGACTGGTACACAGTCTGCAGGTGTTTCTTGCAACGTGTATTATAATTTATTGCTCGTATTTGTCAAGAATTCTAAATCATTTGTTAAATATTGTATTGTGGTGTATTGTGTAATTGCTACGTTGGCAGAGAAGAAGAAGATATGTAGCTTTCAGATTATTAAAGTCAACTAGAATGTCAATTAAAGTTGGACGCCAATCCTATGTTGAGCTCTTCAGGTTTCACAAATCGTTTGTCATTCAGTTTCCCTTCCCCTCTCTCTTTCTTTAATGCATTGAGAGATACATATTAGTTTAACGGTTTTGCTGAAACAAACAGTCAATGATGCCTGAAAATTGTGATTTGGGAGGTCACATATTAGTGAACTTTATGATCTCCATACACAAGAACTAATTTGCTATTTTTATGGTTAAAAGTTTGTTCAGTGTCTTGGGGTGTGTATCAATGTTAATGGGATAGTATTGTGATAGTTACTCGTCTGCTTAACACTTGCACTTTCAAACCGCTGCAGAAGAGATGAGCCTTAGTGCACGGATTAAGCGGAAGCGCAAGTTAACGGAGAAAGGAGCTGAGTTCCAGGCTGAGCATGGGAAGAAGGCTTGACGTAGTTGACGAGTCTCTACGAGAAATCGATGATGGGTTATTAAACATGGTGTTTTAGGATCTTTGTTTCTGTTGGAATATGGTAAATACCTTCAAAAGTTGTCACCGTGCTCATATTCTTATTAAAATGTTTTGCGTTTCCTTTTTCCTCCCGGTTCTTTTACTTTATTAGGGTTTTTAAGACTTCCTTTGGATTTTACTGTTGAAATTGCACGCCATATAAACACTGATTCGGTTTACTACACGTCGTTGACTTTGCATTTCTAAATTGGTATTTATGATCTCATTTTGACGTCTACTTTGGTATCCATTAAATTACTTCCCGTAAAAAATTGCAAAGTTGAAATTATTAGTAAGCTATGTGGAAGTCCAAATCCTTAGCAAGATTGTCTTAAACCTGGATGCAATATAATTTGAAACCTCAAAAATGAATGCAACAATTGCTTCTCATATACTTGTATTTCAAATTTTTTTTATATATGGTGTATGTGGTTTTGAATTCTGTTGTAATCATTTAGAACGATATTAATAGTGATTCACGTATCCTCATAGTCATAGAGTGTCATGTTATGGAGTGTCCTCATTGATAGAGGGCTGATATTGTTGAAATTTCTATAGCATACATATACATATACATATACATATACATATATATATATATATATATATTTGTGTTCATGATCTAGATTTATGATGAGTTTGATTTTGGAAAATAATGGTCTTGAGCTTATTATTTTCAATCTCATATGTATACAATAGGAATTAATAAATATGTTACTTGATTTTATCTTGGGTGGTTCAAAGGAATGATTATTTCCTTTCTCACCTACAAAAATGACATGAGCTTAGAATGAGTATGTTGTTGTGATGGATTTGAGCCTTGTTGATTGAAATTTTTCCTTAAAGAATCTAAGTTTTACCTTGGATAGGTTGCTCATAATGAAGGGGAATACTAAAGAAAAGACATGGACAAATTAGTTTTTCAATCTCATATGTATATAATAAGAATTGGAAAAATAACTTATGGTTTAGCAAAAGTAAGGAACAAAGAAGGGGTAGCTTTTCCAATACAATTTAGTACACACATCATAAGTTACTACATAATTAACTAGAATCTTAAAGTCTTACCTTGAAATGTAGAGTGCTTTAGATACCCCTATACCATGAATCTTATGGAAACATAAATGTAATAGTAATTGTAACCCATTCATCAACTAGGCAATGACCATAGAAATTTATGCGACAAAATTTTCTTATGAACCTAATTTTCTATTTATTTTGATGGTTGGGGGATTTATGATTTATGGGGAGATGATGGTGAAAAATAACATCCATTAAGGCCAGGATTGATTTATTGGACCTTAATAAAGGTAAATATTACTCATATTTCTTTACAGACCATCCCACTGTGTTTTGAGATTTATTCAATGCCTAGTTTCACTATGTAGTTCATGGGAATTTCTTCACATTTCAGCAATGTCAATTTTATTCTTTATGCCAATTAGAATTGAAAGATACTTTTTATTTTTTATATTAGGCTTGACCACCTCCTTGTAATATCTTATATTTCATTTACATTTGAAATCTTTGTAGCTTCACAAATTCTCTCTAAATTTATATTTAATAATCTTTGTAGTATTGTAGGTATTTGGCAAGAGAATATTTTCCTATATTCTGTAAAGATTTACCCAAGAGTTGGTGTTTTGAGGCTATCCTCGTAATTTCCAGTTGTTATGGTTAGATTTGTAAGAAATTTTAGGAAACTTCTTGTCATACATATTTTTTATCTTTCTTTATAAATTAACCACCTAACTATGATTGTGCACTCAATGGAGGAGAGGATCTCTATGAGGAGGATAGGATGTAGTGCTCTTTTTTTAATATTTAAATTATTGTATATTTCCTTTGGATTTGTAGTACTCTTCTCCAAGATTTTATAGAAATATTATGTTTATCTATTTCACATTTGTACAATGTAACATGAGTGATAGGGTATTAAATATGAAATTTTTTATCCCACCATGAAAGTTTTTTTGAATTAGAGTTGTTTTCAATCCATAATAATATTTTTACCTTCAATCTATTCTTTTTTCAATGTTGTAGTTCCAATCGAACTTGTATTAAATATTGATTCCAAGATACTTGTAAAAATACCCTTCTTCCAAACTATTATAGTCATATATAACAAGGCCATAAGTCGTACTATAGGATTTTATTATCCTAACCTTTGTTTATGACTCATGTAGAAATCCTTGAGTATTTCTTGATAGTTTTTAAGAACCTAGAAATTAATTGTGATAGGAACAATGTCATCAACATAATGAAAGAAAATAATGATGCCTACAACAATGTGAGTGAGACCAATACACCCAACTTATTCCAACCAAAATTCTAATTTATCAATATAAATTATAGAAAATCCACATAAATTCAACTATTCTTGTAATATTCTAAAACAAAATACCGAATCTATTTCTACAAATTGAAGAAACCAATTACGATCACACAATCACATGACCAAGATATAGAGAGTTTCAATTACACAACAAAAAGATGTATCTAGGGGAATCCTGAACTAAAAACCCTCTTATCTGTATATTGCATCAAGTTAAGAATATGAAACAATAATACACTATTTCCTTTCCTGGGAAACCTCGGCACTATCTCTAAATGTTTGAAACTAATAACCACTGCACAAGCTTCTCTTGGCACACATTTCTCTCATAGGATCCACACACAAACTTTTTTTCCCTGTTTCTTGGCCTCACCATCTCGTGGTCACCAAAAAAATGATTAAACTTGTGCCTCCATTCATCCTTTTAAAGGGAATTCAAATGGTTAGAATTAGTGAGTTATCTAATTAAGGAATTATTTATTTTATGCCTTCTTCTAGACAATTTGGATGATTATACAACTGATAGTACAGTTCCCTTTAAATCCAATCTTAACCGGGTCTTCCTCAGAACTGAAACTAAAAAACTATTATAGTGAATTATCAATTATGTGATTGATCACTACATGTGAATTAAATCAGATTTAATTCATTGGACCTCTCACTAGTTCCTCCATCAGTTAAAACTAGTTAAACTCATTTTAACTCAAATAATTAAGTTGAATAATTACAACTCAAAATAAACTGTAACAGGACCCATTAAAACTTGGAGAGAACTCTACATGCCTCTAATTTTATCCTCAACTTAAATTGACTGAGTTAGATAAGTCTCCCTCACTTAAATAAATCATACAAGCTATCATGTGATGTTGAATTACAATTTACTTCTAATTTAATTAAGGGAAAATAAAATTAAAATCCATTTTGATGCCACTTTCAATATTTCTTGATTCCATTTTCAATTCTCCCTCTCAACAGGAAAGGAATTCACTCTATCCCAATCTGGTGCCTTTCGAATGTTCCGCATGCAACATTTCACTCTAGTTTTGTTGCTACTACAAGTTCCAAAACTGAAAAGAATCCAAACTGAATCAGTATGATGCATCTGTCAAGAGAGTCTCTGAATGTTACTAGCTATTAGATTTTCAACTGAAAACTCTACACTTCTACTCATTCTGCACTGTGCCATCTCCACTACTACCAACTCTGCTATGTGCTCGAGTAACATAATCCTACTAATCTTCATCACTTTGGCATCTCACAACATGAACTACCATTGATCCATTCTACTACTATGTACTATGGGATTCTGTAGCAAGGTAATGATCCATGAGGCAATACATCTCAATGGATCCTACCCACATTTATGTACTCTTGTCACTATGACTTCACATCACTCCAACTCTCACCTTGAGGTATGGTTGCATGTGCTCCCTCTTCCCACTTTGCTCGAAATTTCCCCGTACTGGAGGTCTCTACTTGATTGGATGCCTCCACTTGGTCTCCTCTCTGCTTCTCCAATTGTTGCTGATACATAACTTTATGAGGCATCTTCTAAGGTTTCATGTTGATAGGTACTTAATGCTCCCTCTCAACCACCAAGTGTCTAACCTTTTCCTTACTCCTCAAATATTTGCCTCCATCTGGTACCTCAAGTGAATACAAGTTCTTGACTCACACATTGATATGTTTCATATTTCTTGTGTAGATGAATCTAACAAAAACCTTCCATTTTCTAAATATCACTTCATCTGAGCACTATGGAAACTTAGATCCATGGCGTAACTATCCAGTGTTCATAATTTTTTTTGAAAAAAGAGCTTATTTAAAATGGGTGATATCTACCTCATTAGAACTCTTATTCAGGAAAATTTTATTTTGAATTTGGGTATTTTTTCTCAAGGAATTGAGATATGCTATTTGTTTTTTATAATATTGAAAAACATATTTAGTTCTTCTCTGCGTACTCTCCACCTAATTTTTTGTTGTTGTTGTGATACCATGTAGAAAATCCACATAGATTCAAATGATATTCTAATATGCTAAAACCAAATAAAGAATCTATTTCTACAAATTGTGGAAACCAATTATGATCGCACATTCACATGAATAAGGAAGAGAGATTTTCAATCACACAACACAAAGATGTATTTGGGGAAAGCCTCATCTAAAAACCCTGATATCTGTATATTTCTTTATGTCTACAATATGAAACAATACAATGTTATTTCTCTCCGCGAGAAACCTGTGCACTATATTCGACTATCTCAAAATACCAACCTGTGCACAATATTCTCTTCACACACCTTTCTCTCATAATCTCTATGCACAAAATTTTTCGTCCTATTGCTTGGTCTCACCAACTCGTGCTCACCAAAAAAATGATTAAACATGTGCCTTCATTCCTCCTTTTAAAGGAATTTTGAATGCTAAAAATTAGTGAGTTCTCTAATTAAGGAATGATTTATTTTAGGCCTTGTTCTCAGTGCAAGCACCACCTGTAAAATTTGGATGATTATACAATTGATAGTACACTTCCCTTTAACTCCAATCTCAGCTAGGTATTCATCAGAACTGACTTTCAACAACTATTTATAACGAGTGATCAGTTATCTGATTGATCACTGCATTTCAATTAAAGTAGATTTAATTCATTGGACCTATTGCTAGTTCCTCCATCAGTTAGAACTCATTAAATTTATTTTAACTAAAATAATTAAGCTAGATAATTACAAATCAAAATAAATTGTAACTAGGCCTCCTAAAACTTAGAAAAAACTCTACATGCCTCTATTTTGACCCTCAACTCAAATTGACGAAGCTAATTAAGTATTCCTGACTTAATTAACTTGTCAAAATTTTCATGTGATGTGGAATTCTAATTTGATTCTAATTTAATTAAGGGAAAATTAAATTAGAATCCATTTTGATGCCATTTTAAATTTTCTTGTTGCCCTTTTCAACACTCCCTCTCAACAAGAAATTAATGAGACCCTAAGGTTAGAGGGAGAACCACTAATGAATGTGTGAGGACTTCAAAACCCTTGTTATTTCATAAATTTACCCTATTAGATATGTATAGAACCAATGGTTATGGTGGCCCTACTTCATGCAAAAGCTGAGAAAAATCATATAGGAGTACACCAAAAAGTTTAAAAACATTACCATAGTGTTGAGTATCTCCCCAAGAAACAAAAATATACTACTCAAGTATTTGGGGTTTCTACACCACCATTTGTGTGAGAAAGTGATGTTGCCCAAGCCAAAATAAGTGGATGAGGATTTTTTACAAGAAGGGTACCTAATGAACATAGGCACAAAGAGAGCATAATCAAGGGGATCTAAGCAGAAGGAAAAGCATGATGCTTATAAGGAGTGGAGGAAGAAGAAAAAAGGGAGAAAATATTAAAATATGGAAGCCACATCACACTAGTGCAGATATCCCAATAACCATAGTAACATTGATGATCATGTAGGGGAGAGGTGTTGGAAGTTGCAACTAGAGCTAAGCCCAAATAACAAAAAGAAAGATAATGAAAAGAATAATATCATGACCATTGATTTGATCAATCAAGTTGATAGTATCTTTAACATGGACGAGAATATCATATGTACATAAGTGTTTCAGGAGTTGAATCTGAGTAGCCTTCAAGAACGAGAAGATAAATAAATGACCAAAATCTTCCATATAAAGATATAGGTCAAGAAGACAAATATTGATGCTTTGTTTGACTCGGAATCGCAGGCGAATCTCATTATAAAAAATATGTTTAAGAAGATAGGGCTTGAAGTACATGATCATCCAAACCCATATCCATTGGTATGGGTGAATAAGGATGTAGAGCTGAAGGTAAAAAAATAGTGAAAAAATAGATTTGCTATTAGTGTTGATTTGATTGTTGAATTAGATGAAGATATGGTTCCCCTTTGTGTATGTGGAGGTGTATTTGGGAGTCCCTACATGTACATGTGAGATGTGATAACCATTCAAAGAGAAAACTAGTATAGTCTCGTGAAGGATGGAAAATCATTCATCATCAACATGCACAAAGGAAAGTCAAAAATGTCATTGGTAAGTGCCAACCAAACAAAAAATTTGACAATTTCTAGTAAGAAGTATTTTCTATTTCTTTTAAGAGAATGCCAATTTATAGAGGAGTGAGTAAGAGGCAAGACATCCCTCGATGGGTATACTAAGAAACATAACCAACAACTGGAAGTGTTGGTACATGCATACATGGATGTTTTCCAAGGGCCTAAAGGGTTATCACCTAAGAAGGAAGTGGAGCACGAGATCTAGCTATTGTTAGAATCTGTATTGTTGAAAATGGGGCTATATAGGAAGTTTGTTATAGAAGAAAGTGAGGTGAAGAAATAATTGTAGCAGCTGCTAGAGAAATGTGGCATTCAACTGATTACATCACCATGTCATCATTGATCATCATTGGGATAAAATAAGATGGAAATTGATGGTTTTGTATAGACCACAAGGTGTTGAAAAAAATCATGCTCAATAAAAGATAACCCATGACCACGTTAGACGACCTACTCGATTTGCTACAACAAGCAAAATAATTCACCAAGTTGGACATTAAGTATGGATTTCACCACGTTTGAGTCAAATAAGATGATACATGGAAGACTTCCTTCAAAATGAGACAAGGTTTGTATTAGTGGTTAGTCATGCCATTTGGCCTATGTATTACACAATTTACGTTTATTAGATTAATGAATGATGTACTGTGCCCTTTTATATATTCATTGTTATTATATATTTAGATGATATGTTGGTGTACAATTCTACATGGGAAGAACACATATCTCATCTGAAATAGGTGTTGAATACATCAAAGAATCACCAAATTTCAGAAAATATCAAGAAGTCTGAGTTTGCAAAATACTATTTGGTGTATGTGACAAGTGGAGGAGAGTGGAAGATAGATCCTACAAAGATGGAGACCATCATAAAATTACCAATTCCTACTATTTTTTTTTAGGTTGGGAGTTCCAATTGAGAAAAAAAATAAATGAGGAAACTCAGAGCCTCATTTTTTGTAGAAGTAGCATTTCTGCACACCATAACAACAAATGGCAAGAGTTTCTAGTGGGGAAAGGTTTAGCAAAGAGCTTTCAAGGAGCTAAAGAAGAAAATTAATCAAGCACCAGTTTTAGAATTACCAAAATTGTAACAAGTCTTTGAAGTGGAGACCGATGTGAGTTGGTATCCTATAGGAGTGGTCTTGATGCGGGGAGGAATGATTGTTGCTACCATTCTAAAGTATTTCAAGCGGAAATTATTAACTACCATACCTACAACAAGGAGCTCTATGCCCTAGTGCATGATGTGAAGAAGTGTAATCACTATTTGTTGGGGATGGATAAAATAATCCATAATGATCACCAACCACTAAAGTACTAGTATACCTAGAGTAAACTACATCATACCAGGCATTAAAATTGGATGGGGTTTCTACAACAGTTTCATTTTGTGATCAAGTTGAAGAAGAGAAGCACAAACAAGTTGGTTCATATTATTTCAAGGTCACTCACATAAAACATTATATATTTGGAAACTCTTATCAAAATTGAGTCATTCACCCATAATGCATAAAAATAGGCATATTTAGAGGATGAGGACTTAAAGGAGGTGTTTTAGTAGTTTCATATCCCAGAGTCATGTGCACGACGGTGCAACAACATTAACTATCATCTATGGGATGGGTAAATGTACAATTTGGATAATCTATATGTTCCTAAAAGTTATTGGTTACAATTCATTAGAGAGGCTCACACCTCCAAGGATGTAGGGAACTTTGGTGTAGTGAAGACTATGACCAAATTGTAGAGGTATCTATATTGGCCCAAGATGCAATAGAATTTAGCTAGGTTCATAAGAGGATGCATTCTTTGTCTTTCCAACAAGCGTAACAACAAGAAACAATGTTTATATCATCCCTTGTCTATACCCACTCATCCTTGGGAAAACATTTCCATGGATTGTGTGAGATGGTTACCAAAAACTAGGAAGGGACATGACTACTTATTTGTGGTAGTTGATAGGTTCAAGACGATGTGTAATCTAATGCCCTACAAAAATACCATAAGTGGGAAAGAAGTAGTGAACTTCTTCTTTCGACATGTATGGGTGCAATTTTGGATAACAAGGAGCAAAATTTGAAACAATGATATAATATTTCTAAGTGCATTCTAGACCACATTGTGGGACTCAGAAGATGGAAATTTTTTTTGAGATATTTACAACTTTCCATCTGCTTGGGAAGACATAAGTACTCAACAAGACTTTGGTGCAACTTCTGAGGGGATACAACTAGAAGCATCCAAAGACGTGGGATAAAAATATGGTATATATACAACATTCTTACACTAGATAAATCCACACTTTTATAGGAAAGTCCACAGTTGAAAATTGTTTTGGATATTTTCCTCTTTGACCTTCAGACATTGCATATTGGAAACAAGAAGGACTGAGGAAAGATATTACAGGAGATTCCCTGAGCGCTAACATTTTTGTCTAAAAGATTAAGAAGATCCAACTATGGATACAAGAGACAGTGTAGAAGTTGAAAGAGAAATAAAAGGCAAGAAATGATTATCATAGAAAAGATAATGCATTCAAGGTGGAAGATAGAGTATGGCTACTATTGAATAAGGATATGCTACAGTGGCCTTGTAATAAAATCAAGACTCTGAGGTATGGTCCCTTCGAGATACTGGAGAAGGTGAGTGATAGTTCCTATCGACTGACCTTACCACCATAGATGCACATTTACTTAGTTGTGAATATAGAGAATCTGAAACACTATGAGCCTTCCATGCTTAATTAGGAACAAGAACAATGCCTACCTTCTTTGGATTATTTGGCATCAAATACTTTAGAAAAGTTGATAGAAGATATAATTTTGTATAAGATTTACAAAAATAAAAGACATGGGTAACATGACCTTTCACAGATTGGGAGGAAAGGAAAACTTCCAGGGAAAGAAAAATGCTACACAAAAGATAAGGTAGAAGAAAATTTTCCTCACCTCATTTAATAGAAGATTTTGGGGACCATAAGTCTCCCAAACTGGAGAGGTATTATCTTCTTTGGATTGTTATATTATTTTCATCCATCTTGATTCTTTTAGAGTGGAAGACATTGAGGAATCAACTCACTTGACTATTTTTACTGATGTGACCCCATTTAGAAAAACATGGTATGAAACCTTACAAGAGTGTTTTGAGGCATAAAATGATGTTTTTTGGGGAAAAATTGTTGCTTTAACATCAAAAATTTTCATGGTATTCGACACACAAATACCTTTCCGACAACTCAAGAATCATGTCAATCAAAGTATATATGTGAGAGTTATGCCACTCAAAATTTGACGTTCCTGTTTCCACCACCGTAATTTGGGAGGATCCCATGACATGCTCCATTAGTCATGGAAAAGGAGCTTGCCACGTTATTATGATGTAGAATACTTTATAATATTTTATATTATAAATCTGTATAAGAATTGAGGTAGTCAAACCTAACCACTTCTAGTCTATCGAGTTGTGTTATAACCAAGCGACTAATAATAAAAGGGAGTATGTTTCTTCAGATGAATTTGTTCCATAGCTGATAAAAAATAGAAAGGAGGGATAGGATAACATATAGGTGATCTATGCATTATATAAACTCATGGGCCACAAGCCATACTTCCTTGTACTAACATCCATATTTTGAGACATAGAAAGAGAGCGAAACAACCTCACCTTTGAGTTGGGTTTTTCTCCTGAATGGGTTCCCATACCAAATATTGTGTGTAATGTATGTGTGAGATATTATTCTTCCATTCACTATTTTCTGCATAAATTTCATTTGCATGAAGGTACTATTTATAGTAAATCTACAGATCTAAAAATCTAATAAAATTGTAATAGTGAAGAGTTTAATATTTTAAATATAATATTATCAAATTTGTTGTGGTGAACCATCTAATGGAGTATCCATGATAGTTTATTAATAAAATTATTAGGTAAATTATATTATATTTGTTACTCAAAATAAAAATGGTGCTAATGGTCGCATCAATCCTTGATTTGAGGATCAATTTTTTGGTGTTTGTCTTGCTGTCATGACCATGATTTAAAACAAGTAAGAATTTTAACCATCCAAATAAAATGTGGTTATTAGTAGCACATTTTGTTTATTTATAGGTAAAACTAACCATTACATTCTGCCTCTAAAAAATAAAGAAGTTTTGACAGTTCTCATTGATTTGATAACTTTTCTTGACAAGCTCTTTGAGTACATGTTACATATTCCAATATAAGTCAACCTAGCTCACAAATTGGTGATTTGAGTTGATATTTTAGTTAAATATTGCTCCATTTTATAAGTTCACTAATTTATTGTCGAATTTAATAGGCTCAATGAGTTTACATTATTATTAATTTTTTTTTACACCAATTTTTTTTTATTAACTAGAATGATTGTGAATTTTTGTTGAGTCACTCAGTTGGCTCTCCATTTTTATTTTTCCAAGTTTCTCTCGAGCCTTAGAGTCATGAATTTGATCCAAGGTACTATTCATGAATTTCATTGACATCTATCCCCCTTTATCAGGTTCTATAAGATCAAATTTAGGCTCGAAGTGAAGATTTTTTCAAGATGAAGAATTTCTCCCTGATAATATTAGATAGGATTATGTTTGGGTTTTGATTTGTGTAAGCTGGAAAATTTTCCTATTTATTTACAAAGAAAGGTTGCATGAAGAATGGTTTAGGGAAGTACTTTAAGCAAACAATTATTATTTCTTGGATGTTTCTCCAAGTAACATGTCCTAAGATTGGGAGATGTAACCCAAGATTGGGAGATGTAACCCATACCATTAATTTCCTATGGATTTGGTTATAGACCAAGGGGTCTCTATTCTATCTAAAAAAATTGGAACTTGCACTTGTCATTATATTTATGCCATGCAATTTAGGTGGTGTAGATCACACCAAGCCTGCAATCATAGTATATGGTTTAATGAGAAATATTATTGACCTCACCAATGAACCAATGACCTATTGGAAATATCTTGCCTTTTATTCAAGTGTCAAATTGAGCTCTTAAATATCCAAAGTGTTTGGGAGAAGGGTCATTTTTTTTAGTTTATGGCATGTACATGAGTCATTTATTTGGGAAAAGAAGGAGATGGAAATATTTCATGGAAATATACTTGGGTGTTGGTCTTAATATATATTACTAATTATTTGCAAATCCAAATTTACATAGATTTACTGATTGGACATATGTTACTTTCATTTCCCACTTTATTTGTAGGATTAACATGTTTGTGAATTTTCATATAAGCATACATTTAATTAATATTTAACATATACTATATGTGAAGATGGTATTTGTGAAAAATATTAGTTGGATGAAATGTTAATAAATCCCAACCTTGTTGATTCTTAGAAGAAATTATGGAAGTGTCACTAAAATTCCAACATCCAAATTCGAGATATAAATGAGACATCAAACTATATATTTTATGTATAAAAGGAAGAATAGATTTGAAATATAGTCCATTCTTCTTCTTTACTATGAAATTAATCTCTAGATTTATCATGGTACTTTTGTAGGTATATTTGAAACTTGAAATAGCATGAAGAAATCTTCCACTATTATGTTTCCAAATTTAAATAATTATCAATTAAACAAGTATGTTGACTATTCACCAATAGCAGAATTGAATGAAATCCTGGGTGTAACTAGTGACCCATTATTGTAGCTTGTTTATATAGCAACACTACCCAAATTTCTTGTGTCGAGCTAAATTGGTTCACATGTCATTGGTGAAGGTGATCCACTTGTGGCATTAAACAACAATGATTTCAAACATACATTGTCAATTTGGTTTTGAGCACTGATTTTTATGTATGATTTTCATTGAAGTGGTGATAAGGATGATTTTTTTATGTTTTTAACCTTGATAGTTTTATATATATTTTAATATTTTCAATTTTTTTTTTTCAAACAGATTATTAATAAAATAAAATAAATGTAATGGAAAAAAAACACATAAAAATAGAAAATTTATCCTAGAAACATAAAACTAGGAATAACAATAATATTTTTAGTATATATTATTTTTTACATTCTTAAAATACAACATATATATCTCAGAACATTCCCACCATCCCATTTATCTTAGATATAAATAAAATCATAGTTCCTAATCAAAAGAAAAACCACCATTCCTGATTCCCATACAAAAAGTAGAGGAAGCTTTACTACAAGCTACACATAGAGCTATTACTTTTCGAAAAGCATGTGTTTAGAAAACTCTTGTGTTGAAAACAAAAAAAATAGATTAAAAAACTACACATTTTATTTGGGGGCACTACCATCAAATCCTAGTATAGGTGGGTTTTATCCCCCCAGTTAATCCCCTAAACATCGGATTTTCCACCAAACCTTCACCCAAGACCCCCTTGCTCCACCTTGCACATTATACAATGTGCAGGGATAGTTGTGCAAAGAATATACCACATACTCGACATTCTCCAACCTATTTTCATTGAAAAAAATGGGTTGTAGTACAACATTATCAGTAATATACGGTAATAATTCCCATTGTTTCTCTAAATTAAGAAAACTTCTTAGTCCTCATATATTTTGTTAATGAATTTGCAACATTCATTGAAATGTTTACTTTTTACAACAACAACTTCTTTTCATCAATCATATCTCTTGGGAAATGATATGAAAATTAATATTATTTGTATTTGAGTGATAAGCTAGGTCCTTTTCTAGGAAGATTACACTTTCAATATTAAAATATATCCTTACAACTTTTTGTACCAACCCAATTGATCAAAATACATTGAACTACACTATTTATTTGCTTGGATGAGTGGCTACCATGTATTTTATTTCTGAATGTTAGAATCCCACTACAGATTGTATTTTTCTCATCTACTGATTACTCCTCCAAATAATATAAACACATACCTACTTTTATATCTTATTTGATTCAAATATCCACCCTAGTCTGCATCAACAAAGCCAAGTATGTCCAACACTCCATCCTATCTCTAACTTCCTTCGTAGCACAAACCATAGCTATTACTTCTACACAAATAGTCGAAACCCCACTTTATTGTTGTATAATGCTCCTTACCTTGTGTTTACATATAATTACTTAATACTCCCACTGGATGTGTAATGTTCAATCTATTGTATCCTATTTCATACATAAAGCTCCCACTTACACTGAAATGTGGAAAATTGGACATGTACTCTTCCTATTCTTATATTATGGAATTGATTTAAAGACAAATTTACACCTACAAGAATATGAACCTTTACCTTTTTACAATCATGCATATTAAACCTTTGTAATATCATCTCAAGATACTTAGTGAATAAATACACCCGGAAAAAAATAGAAGAAAACATTCAACAATAATGCACACCAAAGTCAAATTATTTCATTACCAAAGACATATATTTATATATGAGATGACATGTCTCAAGGATATATTATCCATTATAATATCTCAATCACTACTATAATCTCTCATCAATCACTCAAACATTTTGTCCAAAAATATCTCTATATTTCTCTCACTCAGAATAATAAATTAACAATAATACTAATAGTTAGAATATTTCTAAATGAATTCACTCCAATATTTTCCCCCCATAATGATCATTTCAAAATATTCCAAGATCACCCCTGAATTTTTAGAAATTTTCCTTAGATAATGGTTTGGTGAATATATTGGATACATCTTCTTATGTTCTCTGATACTTGATATTGATCACTTTTTTTGACCCATATCTTGAAAAAAATGATATTGGATATCAATATGCTTGGGCTTCTTATGCAAAACCAAAATTTTCATCATTTGAATAAAAGTTTGATTATCACATATCAATTGAGTGGGTTTCTCTTACTATCCATGTAGATCTTCTATAATTCGTATCAACCAAAATCATTCACATGCTATTGTTGATGTTGCTATATAATATGCTTTTGTTGTGGATAAATAACTTCTGCGTTTCTTTTTATTACTCCAAGAAATATTTGTTGAACCCTTGTTGAATGAATACCCTAAACTTGATCTCATTTCATCCATGCATGTAGACCAAGTTTAATTTATATATTGAACAACCTAAAATATTTTAGGGGAATGTTTGCCAAATGATAACCAACACTACAATGTAGATATCTTAAAATCCTCTTAGCTAATTTCCAATGCAATTCGTTAGTTTCTACCATGATTCATCATACGATTCTGATTGCAAAGGAAATATTTGGTTCAATTGTAGTAAGTAGATCAAACTTCGACCCAATTGAAAATATAAAGTAACATCAGCTAAATTGGAGTCATAATATCTATATAACTTCAACCGAACTTCCAAAAGGGTTTCCTCTATTTTGGAACTTCACATTCTAAACTTCATCAGAATATCCCAGGTATACTTGGCTTGCGACATGAAAAAACCATCTTCCTTATGAAAAACTTGAATACCCAACAAATAATGAAATTCACTATGGTGTGTTATCTCAATCTCAACAATCATATGTGACTTAACTCTTTAAAATAGTTCAACACTATGCCTTGTGTATATCAAGTCATGAGTGTATAATGAAACTATCATAATCACCCATTTTGATTGAAAAATATAAAGTTTGGGCTGAGATAAACTTTGAACTAAGCCATTATCTTGAAATACTTATCAATTCTTGAATATCATACCCTTGGGGATTTATTAAGACCATAAAAGACTTCTTCAACTTATAAACACAATCTTATTTTGCATGCACTTCAAAACCCTTAGGCCGCTCTATATAATTTCCTTCATCCACATAACCATTGAAGAAATATTATTTAACATCCATCTAAAAAAAAATCCATTTGTACTATGCAGCTAATGTAGGAACCATCATGATTGTATCCAAATTTTCCAGTGGAAAAAATATATTAGTATAATTAATTCTTTCCTTCTATGCATAGTATTTTGAAGCTAAATTATCCTTACACTCATTGATTGTGAAATCTTATTTTTAATTGGTTTTATTAACCCATTTAGTGCCAAATTAATATTTTACTTTGGTAATTTTACCAAGTCCTATTTATTGCTTTTCACGATAGTATTCAATTATGTTTCCATAGCTTCATTCCATTATTTAATTATTGATGCCTCTACATAATTATGTGGTTCTTCCATTTTCATTACCTGTCCCATAAGTGCATAATTTTCTAGAGAAATTTCAAATCTAGTACACCTTCCTTCAAAAATTGTATCCAACATATTTCTCTCTAAACGAACCATTTAAAGTGACTTAGGTTTCTTCTTAACTTCATCTATAATTACTAAATTGGAATTTGATTCATCACTAATATCCACTACATATTTTCTCAATTCAAATTGTTCATTTCTCATCAAACACATCTATTCTTATTATCACCTTGTTTGTTGAGAATAAAACTGTCATGTCTCCCTTTTTCCCAACCACAAATTTTTTTTTTTATATACATATATATGGACGATTGACTGGTCCTTCATGATGGATCTAATTCATCTTAATGCACGTTTACTATATATGATTATCTTCGATTTATCTCATATGATAATTTGTTATTTAACTTCCATAAAATATAAGACAACCCTTATATTTTATAATACCCTTGTTAAGTTTTATTTTGTCCCACTTATACCTCAATTGAGGTTTTATTTCACTACCTCATAATTGAAATTTCAGTCTTTATACAATCCAAATCTTTTCAAAGGTTTGGGGAATGTCATGCTATTGGAAAGGGGTTTTATTTCCACTACCATGGGTACACTACAGGTATAGCGATGGTGTGAATTACATTGATAATGATTTATTTCCTCACATGCATATATACGAGATATAAAAGACCCACCAATGGTCGACAAGTGTGGGCTTGTCAACCTCTGTCCTACGTCCCTGTGGCATGAAGAATTAATTTGTTTCACCCAACCTGGTACTTTGTCTTGATACGAGTTCAGTTGTGAAATAGACACGTAGGTTTATGAAGTCGAGTTTTTCATATTAGATATCCACCCCAGCTACGGCCTTCATGCCATTGGGAATTGTCGATTTGTTTATCTGCGTGATAATCTGACTCTGAGTTGTCTACTGACATATGATATTAAACGTACGATTTCTTACGCGGGTGTTTAATGTTTCAATCTCCATCAGGATTTTCATGAGTCCTTACCTATGCGTTTGGTTTTATTTTCGAATACCCTAGAATGCCATTCTTATGCCGAATTGACACCAGGCTGATATCGAGCCACGAGCTAGGGTTTCAACGAAAACAAATTGGTTTCAGCCTCGTTATCTTTTAGATTTTTTCGTTTCATTCAATTATCCTTTCTCATATGCATCTCTGCTTTTCGCCTCACTCCACGAAGTGCCGCAACTCGGGAGGATTTTCACCAGCGCGGGGTTCTGGCTTTCAGCGGGAAGGTAACCAAGTTATACATCTAGAAATTTTTTCTTTCTATGGTTGATGTCTTTCAAATTTGATGATGTATAATCTATGAAATTTTCTATTGGTTGCCAGGGCGATGCCTTCTCAGAACACACGTTGGGTTGCTTACCAGGACCGCAGACTCCACCCCACTGCGTTCTATGGCTATGCTTCTCCCCCTTGCATCTGAGTTCTATGGTTAGTTGAACCCTCACTGTGTTTATTTGTTGTGATAGACGTGCATATGGATATATGATAACCAATTTTATTCTGGTTTCTACAGATACCATTCGCCACGAGGGATGCAATTCTTCTATTCATCTTCAAGGTTTCTATTTGTTCCTCATCACGTTTACAGGTAACCCTGGTTCCCGCCATTTCCATATCATGCCATCTACTGGTTTCTCGACTCGTTTTTCGGCTTGCGTCTCTTCAAATGCGTATGGTATATTTTGTTTTCAGGTTATGTGAGCACGGTGGAAAATGAAATTCCCGACCATGCTCGTTTGCCATTTCTTCTGGCAACGACCGAGTCGTTCCTTCGATGCCCCTAATCTCCCTTTCAGGGGTTTCGTTTTGTCATTGTTTTACGTTGCAAGGTATGACAGTCTAGCAGTCGACGTTGTATCAAAACTATATGATACTGGTTTTTACACACCAATTTGTGCAGACACTACGCCACATTTCTATTTGATTTTATTTATGTATTTAATATGGATTATGCGCACAGTTTGGTTTATCTTTGATTCGAGGTTTGTCGCTATGCTGACCTCGCCCTTCACTTGTCGGCGTGTTGGTTATGAACTCGTTCAGGTGGTCTATGGCCGCCCCTTCCTTCACCTCATATTCTCTCCTACAAGTTTTGTTTTTTTCATTATATAATTCGTGCTGGTCTTGCACTAGAAGTATAACCTATCACTACTGTGTATGACATGTTTGCGCACCATGCTGGTTACCTTCTGAAATTTTGTTTTATTTATCTCTATTAAGTTTTGATCGTTTTATTATCGATATATTGATTTCCTGGTTCAATTAGTTTAGATGATATACTCTTAGAAGATATCGGTGATGACTGTGCTACGCACCGATCTAGATTTTTAAGTGTAGATTGCTATGGTAAACCCAGGACTTCATGACCGAAAGTGCTTTCGCATCATACTTGGTTTCTCGTTTCCTCTTTGGAGATTTATCTTGAGGACGTGTAGTAGATAAAAGTATTCATTCAGTTTTTATATGGGTTTCTAAAATCATTTCCTGTACAGTTAGATGCAATTATACATGTAAGGCATGGATATGATTAAATTGTTTTCTGCATAGACAAAGAATGCTTTATACACTATTTACATAGTATAATTCTATTGTATCTAGAGTTATACTGTTCACTGCATTAATAGCATGGTGTCTCGTTTCTAAGGGTTAATTGACGAACAATAAATTTCTCCGAATATAACCACTGTAATACCATTTCTGACAGTCCAAATATAAGTGTTCTTTCTGGTCCTGCCTTCTTCAAGAATTGTTTGACCTTCAAATTTTCTTATGTTGACTAATACTCAAATAACTTGTTATTATGCCAACCACTTCTTACAATTCCAATTCTTTTTAAGAGAAGATTTACAGATGCTTGAACTGTACTAGAATCTTCTGCATATAAAATGTACTCCCTATATACCTCTCTTATCATAGGAGAAATGCACAGATTTCTAATGCAGGCTATGTTTTTTTTTCAATTTAAATTATGAATTCTCATGCACATTCTTATCTGAATATAGAGATTCTACTACTGCTTTGTGTTATTTCTTCTCATAGAGTGCACTAACATAGGAGAAGTAGATTGATATAAATTCAAGTGTTATATTCTGTGCACATACAAGTATCCCCAGATCTGAACAAAGATGGTTTAGAAATTCTGGTGGATTCTATTTTACACAGCTAATGTCTACAACTATACAAAGTTCTGAAGGTGAATACCTTCTACTAAATTCTGTTGAATGTAGCATTTACAGTAAAATACATAACAAACCTTTATATGTAGCCAATTCATACTAATGTAAAGAAACCAACAGACAAGTAGAATTACATACCACTCAGCAAAATGACCAACCTCCCAACCTTAGAGTTCTATTTTTCTCCCAGAACTCACCCCCGAGCTGAGATCACCTCCACCACAGACTAACCTCAATCTGTTTAGGAGTAGCTTATTTAAGCTATTTTTCCCCAAAGCATGTTTCTAATTCTGCGTCCAGAATCTCAGGATGCTTTTCTTCCTGTTTGCCTAGGCTTCCCAATTTAGGGATTCTTTAAAGCTGTTTTATGCTTTTCCTCAGCTTTCCCAGCTTTTTACGTCTTCCCAACTAATCTCCTCATCATTGGGGAAATTCAAATTTTTCCTCAAAAATCTAAATTTAAAACTTATTGTCTTTCAAGGATTTTTTTGAAATATTGTGGGGAAATATTTGCCTCATCCATCCTCACAGATTTAGCAAGTGATCTCATCATCTCATTTTTGGTCAATTTGCACCACAATAATTTATTCATTTCCTCAATTAAATGTTTAATTACATTCACAGAATAATTATCCTTTGGGGTCCACTCCCCTTAGGATATAAAGTTCAAGTATCTAACTTTAAAAATAAATCACATGAATTGGGGGGTGTTACATATTCCCCCTCTGAAAATAAACACCGTCCTCGGTGTTATTATTCAACTACTAGAGTTTATTTTGCAAACAAAAATGGATATTTTTCCATCATTTCAGTCTCTTGTTCCCAGGTAGCTTCTTCAGCAGTAAAGTGCTTCCACTGCACCTTTACTCTGGCTACTGTTCTGCTTCTCAATTCAATTTCTTCCCGCTCCAATATTTGAAGCGGTTCTGGCAGAAACTCCCCTTCTGGTTCCACCTGTACAACATTCCAATCAACTATGTGAGAAGCATCATGCACATATCTTTTTAGCAATGAAACATGAAATACATCATCAACTCTAACATGGGGTGGTAAGGCCAGCTTGTAAGCCACTGGTCCCACCCTTTCTAATATTTCAAAGGGACCACAGTATCTAGGGGCCAATTTTGCACAACTCCCAGCATAAAGGGTGCTCTTTTTGGGTTTAATACGCAAATATACATGCTCCCCAACTTTAAATTCTCTATGCACTCTTTTATGATCTGCATAACTCTTCTGGTGATCTTGTGCTGTCTTGATGTTCTTTTGTATCTGTTTGACAATTCCTTCCATTTCTTGTAAGGCATCTGGTCCCAACATTAGTTTGTCTTCTGGCTGACTCCAGCTCAAAGGAGTACGACACTTCCTTCCATACAGTGCTTCAAATGGACTCATTTTGATGGAGGATTGATAGCTGTTATTATAGGCAAACTCAGCTAAATGTAAGAAATCTTCCCACTTTGAGGGTCTATCCATCACATACATTCTCAGCATGTCCTCCAAAATTTGATTTGTTCTTTCCGTTTGACCACCAGTCTAAGGGTGGTAAGCAGTGCTAAAATTCAATTTAGTGCCCATTCCTCCAAATAAACCCTTCCAAAAGGTTGTTGTAACTTAGCATCCCTATCAGACACAATCACCTTAGGAACTCCATGGAGCCTTACTATCTCCTTCAGCAACACATTCACTACTTGAGCTGTTCCAAAGGTGGATTTCACTGGTATAAAGTGAGCAGCTTTGGTTAAAGTGTCTACTACCACCATTACAGAATCATGCTGGTATTTGGTTTTGGGTAGTCCTGTAATGAAATCCATGGAAACAGTGTCCCATTTCCATTCTGCAATGGGAAAAGGGTTCAGAAGGCCGGCAGGATGTTGATGTTCCACCTTAACTAATTGACATTCCATGCATCTACTTAAATATTCTGCTACCTCTCTCTTCATTCATGGCCAGAACAACTTCTTTTTCAGGGTTGTTAACATTTTCTGATACCCTGGGTGTCCTGCATAAGGTTGTTTGTGATACTCATCCAGAATTTCTCTTTTTAAAGACTCTACATTGGGAATATACAATCTGTTCTTATAACAAATCAGCCCTTTTTGGTTTTGGGAAAAAATAGTTTTCTCCTTTTTCTGTAGTTTTACCAGAATTGTTTCATAATTTGGATCTTGATTTGCTGCTTTAATCACTAATTCTTCTACATCGATCTGAGCACTACTTCCAATATTATTGATATTTTCACAAGCATTTCTACTTAATGCATCAGTAACTTTATTTTCTTTCCCTTTTATGTGTTTTATGTCCATGTCAAACTCACTTAAAAAGGACAAACATCTGGCTTGTTTGGCATTCAATTCAGTTTGAGAAAAGAAATATTTGAGACTAATATGATCAGTCATCAATGTAAATATTTTTCCAAGCAGATAGTGCCGCCACATTTTCAGAGCATGAATAATAGCTGCTAACTCTAAATCATAGGCACTATAATTCTGTTCATGTATTTTTAGTTTCCTGGATTCGTAGGCAATCACAGAATTTTCCTGCAATAGAAATCCTCCCAATCCTTCTCTACATGCATCCGTACATACCACAAATTCCTTATCAGGATCTGCAATCTTCAGTATAGTGGCTGTGGTAAGTTTCAGCTTTAATTGGTCAAAACTGTTTTGGCATTTTTCAGTCCATTCAAACTTGACACCTTTCCTCTGTAAGGAAGTGATGGGATGTGCTATGGCAGAAAATCTCTCCACAAATCTTCGATAATAGCTGACAATCCCCATGAATGATCTAACTGCTGAAACATCAGCGGGCACTGGCCATTCTCTTATAGCCTTTATTTTCTCTGGGTCAACAGCAAGACCTTGTTCAGAAATAATATGACCCAAGTATTGGATCTTGTCTTTATAGAACTCACATTTGCTGAATTTAGCATATAGCTGATTTTCCTTGAGAGTTCGCAGCACTATCCTCAGGTGTTCTTTGTGTTCCTCTTCACTGTTTGAGTAAACTAAAATATCGTCTATGAACACAAGGACAAATTTATCTAAATACTTGTTTAACACACTGTTCATTAGACACATAAATGTGGCAGGGGCGTTTGTCAACCCAAAAGGTAGCACTACAAATTCGTAGTGACCATACATGGTTCTAAAGGCTGTTTTGTTGATGTCTTCCTCTTTAATCCTAAGCTGGTGGTAACCAGTTCTTAAGTCGATTTTTGAGAATCCTGAAGCTCCTCTCACGTGATCAAAAAGATCATCAATTCTAGGAAAAGGATATCTATTTTTAATGGTCAACTTATTCAGTTGCCTATAATCAATGCACATTCTGAAAGTTCCATCTTTCTTTTTCACGAACAGTACTGGTTATCCCCAAGGAGACACACTTGGTCTGATATACCCTTTGTCTAGCAGTTCTTGCAATTGCATCTTCAATTCTATAAGTTCAGGAGGACTCATTCGATAAGGTGCTTGTGAAACAGGTGTTGCTCCCGGCACCAGATCGATTGAGAAGTCAATCTCTCTTTTGGGAGGAAGGTGAGGGATTTCCTTTGGAAAAACTTCCTTAAATTATCTTATTACTGGTACAACATCCAGTAATTCTTCTTCAGTTTTCTGTTTTGTTTCTTCCACATGCACTACATAAACTTGGTATCCTTTTCTAGCTGTTCTTTTTAACTGCAATGCTGAAATCTGTCTTACAGAAATAGGTTTTGGTTTCCCTTTGAGAATAAACATTTTCCCTTCCTCATCTACACAGTGTAAGGTCTTATCCCAACAATTCATCAAATTTTTCTTCTTTTCCAGCCAATCCATTCCTATTAATAGATCATATGACCCTAAGGGTAGGATGTTCAAATTCACTTCTGTTCGAAACTCATTTAATTGAATTTATGTTCTGGGAAATTTATGTGTTACCTTTCTTTTTGTTCGAGTGGCCAGTTGTACCAACCATGACTGTTGAAATTTTTCAGTTTTAAAGTTACATTTTTCTACGATCTTTGGACTAATGTAACTCAAAGAAGCACCTGGGTCAATCAGAACATAAACAGGTAGGTTAGAAATCTTACCCTCCATTTCCACCATGGTTGCTTGATGTTCTGCTTGTCGATTTTCCAGGGCTGCACTAATAGTTGGTATGTTTCTGGCTATATCATTTACTGTTGTCGCTTCCCTATCTCTCATGAGCATATGAATGTTTCGATGAGGGCAGTCCCTAAAAAGATGGGGTTCTCCACAACCCCAACATTTCAAGGGCTCCTTCATTCTGACTGTTCCCTCCTTTTTACTGTCTCCTTATACTAGTTTCGATGCCACTTGAGATTGTACAGTTTGAATTTCTTTGGGTTTTCCAAATATTTTCCGCTGATGATCTCTGCCAAAATTCTTCAAATAGGCTGGTTTCGGTTTTCTCCCTTTGAATTCACTCTTACTTACCCAACTCTTTCCTTGATCAGTTTTTCCTTTGAACTGTTGGTAACACAATATGGCTTTCCTAACAACTTCGTCCATTGTTTTGGGGTTGTCAAACTCAATTTTATCTTTGTATACTATAGGCAAACAATTCAGAAACCTCTGTACCTTTGCCTTTTCTTCCCTTATGTAAGGTACATATCTTAACAGATTGGTAAATTTAGTGACAAACTCATCGATAGTGAGTTGTCCCAATCTAAGCTCATGAAATTATTTTTCTTTGTCGTCATAGTACCATTCATTCAAGTAGCGATTCTTGAATTTAGTCTGGAAATCTTCCCAAGTAACTATCTTTTCATCTATGGCATGCACCATCTTTGTCTCCTCCCACCACAAGGTAGCCTTACCTTGTAGCTGGTAAACAGCTAATCTGGCCTTCAGATTTCTTTCATATTCATAAACCTGGAAATACTTAATCATATTCAGCAACCAGGCTTCAGCATCCTCCTCCTTTTCCCCATCATAGGAGGGAGGTTTGATTTTTCGGAATTCCCCTTGTAATTCCTTTTTCTGCTTATTCTGATGTCGAATCACATACTCCTCATCAGATTCATCAGTTTTCCTCTTTCCGAAACCTTCGCCTTCTTGGCTGTTCCGTGAGGTTAATTCCCTGATGAGCTTTTCCTGCTCCTCACTGGCTAATGACAATCTGTCATTCTGGCTTTTGATCTCAGCCAATTCTTGTTGAAAATTTCGCAACATAGCCATCATGGCCGCATTCGGATCTGGCTCACCCTACAGATCTACATAAATTCCACCACCTTCTTCCATTCTATCACCTCACTGTACACTACATAGCACAGGTCAGTGAACAGAAAAAACAAAACCACAAAAACAAAACTTTTGCTACAGCAATAAATTTAAACAGTGAGTACACAGCAATCGTGAGCACAAAGTCACCAGCCCAGTTTTATAACTTGGGCTCTGATACCATTTGTCATGTCTCCCTTTTTCCCAACCAAAAATTTTTTTTTTATACATATATACGGGCGATTGACTGGTCCTTCATGGTTGGATCTAATTCATCTTAATGCACCCTTACTATATATGATTATCTTCGATTTATCTCATATGATAATTTGTTATTTAACTTCCATAAAATATAAGACAACCCTTATATTTTATAATACCCTTGTTAAGTTTTATTTTGTCCCACTTATACCTCAATTGAAGTTTTATTTCACTATCTCATAAGTGAAATTTCGGTCTTTATACAATCCGAATCTTTTCAAAGGTTTGGGGAATGTCGTGCTATTGGAGAGGGGTTTTATTTCCACTACTATGGGTACGCTACAGGTATAGCGATGGTGTGAATTACATTTGATAATGATTTATTTCCTCACTTGCATATATACGAGATATAAAAGACCCACCAATGGTCGACAAGTGTGGGCTTGTCAACCTCTGTCCTACGTCCCTGTGGCATGAAGAATTAATTTGTTTCACCCAACCCAGTACTTTGTCTTGATACGAGTTCAGTTGGGAAATAGACACGTAGGTTTATGAAATCGAGTTTTGTATATTAGAGATCCACGCCAGCTACGGCCTTCATGCCATTGGGAATTGTCGATTTTTTTATCTGCGTGATAATCTGACTCTGAGTTGTCTACTGACATATGATACTAACGTACGATTTCTTACGCGGGTGTTTAATGTTTTCAATCTCCATCAGGATTTTCATGAGTCCTTACCTGTGCGTTTGATTTTATTTTCGAATACCCTAGAATGCCATTCCTATGCCGAATTGACACCGGACTGATATCGAGCCACGAGCTAGGGTTTCAACGAAAACAAATTGGTTTCAGCCTCGTTATCTTTCAGAGTTTTTGTTTCATTCTGTTATCCTTTCTCATATGCATCTATGCTTTTCGCCTCACTCCATGAAGTGCCGCAACTCGGGAGGATTTTCACCAGCGCGGGGTTCTGGCTTTCAGCGGAAAGGTAACCAAGTTCTACATCTAGAAATTTTTGCTTTCTATGGTCGATGTCTTTCAAATTTGATGATGTATAATCTATGAAATTTTCTGTTGGTTGCCAGGGTGATGCCTTCTCAGAACACGCGTTGGATTGCTTACCAAGACCGCAAACTCCACTCCACTGCGTTCTATGGCTATGCTTCTCCCTTTTGCATCTGAGGTCTGAAGTGGGGTGAGGGTTTTGAACCCCGACAGACAGTCTGAGCGGGTTCAAAGCGAAGTTTCTTCAACTCATTATGGTTAGTTGAAACCCTCACTTTGTTTATTTGTTGTGATAGACGTGCATATGGATATATGATAACCAATTGTATTCTGGTTTCTACAGATACCATTCGCCACGATGGATGCAATTCTTCTATTCGTCTTCAGGGTTTCTATTTGTTCCTCATCACGTTTACAGGTAACCCTGGTTCCCGCCATTTCCATATCATGCCGTCTACTTGTTTATCGACTCGTTTTTCGGCTTGCGCCTCTTCAAATGCGTATGGTATAATTTTCTTTCATGTTATGTGAGCACGCTGGCAAACGAAACTCCCGACCATGCTCGTTTGCCATTTCTTCTAGCAACGACCGAGTCGTTCCTTCAATGCCCCTAATCTCCCTTCCAGGGGTTTCCTTTTGTCATTGTTTTACGTTGCAGGGTATGACTGTCTAGCAGTCAACGTTGTATCAAAAATATATGATACTGGTTCTTACACACCAATTTGTGCAGACACTACGCCACATTTCTATTTGATTTTATTTATGTATTTAATATGGCTTATGCGCACAGTTTTGTTTATCTTTGATTAGAGGTCTGTCGCTATGCTGACCTCGCCCTTCACTTGTCGGCGTGTTGGTTATGAACTCGTTCAGGTGGTCTATGGCCGCCCCTTCCTTAACCGCATATTATCTCCTACAAGTTTCGTTTTCTTCGTTATATAATTCGTGCTGGTCTCGCACTAGAAGTATAACCTATCACTACTGTGTATGACATGTTTGCGCACCATGTTGGTTACCTTCTGAAATTTTGTTTTATTTATCTCTATTAAGTTCTGCTCGTTTTGTCATCGATATATTGATTTCGTGGTTCAATTAGTTTAGATGATATACTCTTAGAAGATATCGGTGATGACTGTGCTACGCACCGATCTAGATTTTTAAATGTAGATTGCTATGGTAAACCATGACTCCATGACCGAAAGTGCTTTCGCATCATACTTGGTTTCTCGTTTCCTCTTTGGAGATTTATCTTGAGGACGTGTAGTAGATAAAAGTATTCATTCAGTTTTTTATGGGTTTCTAAAATCATTGCCTGTACAGTTATATGCAATTTTACATGTAAGGCATGAATATGATTAATTTGTTTTCTGCATAGACAGAGAATGTTTTATACACTATTTACGTAGTATAATTCTATTGTATCCAAAGTTAGACTGTTCACTGCATTAATAGCATGGTGTCTCGTTTCTAAGGGTTAATTGACGAACAATAAATTTCTCCGAATATAACCACTGTAATACCATTTCTGACAGTCCAAATATAAGTGTTCTTTCTGGTCCTGCCTTCTTCAGGAATTGTTTGACCTTCAAATTTTCTTATGTTGACTAATACTCAAATAACTTGTTATTATGCCAACCATTTCTTACAATTCCAATTCTTTTTAAGAGAAGATTTACAGATGCTTGAACTGTACTAGAATCTTCTGCATATAAAATGTACTTCCTATATACCTCTCTTATCATAGGAGAAATGCACAGATTTCTAATGCAGGCTATGTTTTTTATTATTATTTAAATTATGAATTCTCATGCACATTCTTATCTGGATATAGAGATTCTACTACTACTTTGGGTTATTTCTGCTCATAGAGTGAACTAACATAGGAGAAGTAGATTGATATAAATTCAAGTGTTATATTCTGTGCACATACAAGTATCCCCAGATCTGAACAGAGATGGTTTAGAAATTCTGGTGGATTCTATTTTACACAGCTAATGTCTACAACTATACAGAGTTCTGAAGGTGAATACCTTCTACTAATTCTGTTAAATGTAGCATTTACAGTATAATACATAACAAACCTTTATATGTAGCCAATTCATACTAATGTAAAGAAAACAACAGATAAGTAGAATTACATACCACTCAGCAAAATGACCAACCTCCCAACCTTAGAGTTCTACTTTTCTCCCAGAATTCACCCCCGAGCTGAGATGACCTCCACCACAGACTAACCTCAATCTGTTTAGGAGTAGCTTATTTAAGCTATTGTTCCCCAAAGCATGTTTCTAATTCTGCGTCCAGAATCTCAGGATGCTTTCCTTCCTGTTTGCCTAGGCTTCCCAATTTAGGGATTATTTAAAGTTGTTTTATGTTTTTCCTCAGCTTTCCCATCTTTTTACCTCTTCCCAACTACTCTCCTCATCATTGGGGAAATTCATATTTTTCCTCAAAAATCTAAATTTAAAACTTATTGTCTTTCAAGGATTTTTGAAAGATTATGGGGAAATATTTGCCTCATCCATCCTCACAGATTTAGCAAGTGATCTCATCATCTCATTTTTGGTCAATTTGCACCACAATAATTTATTCATTTCCTCAATTAAATGTTTAATTACATTCACAGAATAATTATCCTTTGGGGTCCACTCCCCTTAGGATATAAAGTTCAAGTATCTTACTTTAAAAAGAAATCACATGAATTGGGGGTGTTACAAAAATAATTCATAATTTTTTTTTTTTTATATTGTACCCAATAAATATATAATTCACACTTTTTTCATCCAATTTTATCCTCTCTTCCTTAGGAACATCTGCATATGTAGTACAAAAAAAAAATTCATATGTGAAACACTTGGTTTGTATCCTCACCGTGTCTTTTTTAGATTAAAATTCATCATTTAATTCATAGGACTTTGGTTAAGAGTGTATACTTCTATGTGTATTACTTTCATGAAAAAATCATCCCCAAGAGCCTTAGTATTTAACATGCTCTAATCCTTTTCAACTATGATATTTTTTTTCCTCTCCATGACTCCATTTTGTTGGGGTGAGTATGAAATGGTAACCTCTTTTTTTCTTCCTATCTTCTAAAAATAATTGAAAAGGTCATTTGACTTGTATTCTCCCTCATGATTTTTTCTAGGGGTGAGAATTTTCAATCCAATTTTCTCTTCAACTAAAGCCTAAAACTCAAGGAAATGGGAAAACAATTTTTAATTCTACTTAAAAAAATGCACCTAAGTATTCTTGGAATAATCATCAATGAAAGTTAGAAAATAAAATTCATTTCCAAAAGACATGGTCTCCATTAGATCACACAGATTTCAATGCACCAATTTTGGACATTCTCTATTCTTCCATGTTTTATTTTGGAATTTTTCCCTATGTTGTTTCCAAAAAATAAACCCTTCACATACTTCATCATCCAACTTGACATATAACAAAGACCATTCACCATGTTCTACTTCCTTAACAATACCAACCTTTGAAAATCCAAATGTCTCATCCTTAGCTACTAAAGATTAATATTTTATTCCTCTATTACAGTCAAACTCTATGAACTACTCGAATCAAAGGAGAGCTTGAAAATTATATCTCAATCCCTTTATACTGATGCTAAAATTTCATTTTGATTAAAATTTTCCATAATTAAGCACTATTTATTGTCAAACACTATATTGTGGTTTTTCTTCATCATTTGTCCTACAAAGAGTAGGTTTTCCTTCAATGTCGATGTTAACAAAGTGTTAGGAATTAAACGTTCTTATTTCCATGCAATGCTAATATTGCAACTACGCTTTTACTTTTCACTTCAGAAACACTATGATCATCGCATACAACTTTACCATAATAGTCATCTTTAATTCTAGTAAACAACTCCTACTCAGATGCCATATGAGTTGAACATCCAAAATCAATGTACCATACTTCACTTTATTCTATATTTTCCATCTAACTTCAGATGAATAACTTATAATTCCTGGTTCCTTCAACAACTATATTGAAACCCTTATATCCCATATCTCACATTTTTTCATAACAATCTCTTTCAGTATGACCAATTTTGTGATAGTCAAGTCACTTCACACCTTGTCTATCTCGAGGTCCATTTCTTCAAATTTCTCTTTGTAATATCCATATTTTCAGTTTTTATAATTAGTAAATAAACCTAAAGATTAGGTGGACCTACAGAAAAATTATGTATGGACATATTAGTTTTGGAAATTAATAAATAAATGTGGAAACTATATTAGTTTATAAATATAGATTAATTTGAGACAAGGAATTCTCAGCCATGAGGATGGACTAGAATACCAAGAGTTTCTGAAAAATCTCTAGAAATCCTTGGAGAAAAGTAAAATAAATAAATAAATTATTAAATAGAAGAAAAAGATCTAATAAAATCCTCAGGAAAGTGGAAAGTTACTGATAAGGGGTACGAATAAAACTGGGTTGAGAAAAAACTAGTTTTAAAAGAAACTTTTGTGGAAAAAACAAAATCAAAGCCTAGGCTAAGGGGAACAACATCCCAAGATAGTGGGACACCATTATGGAAACAAGCTGAGGGAAAGGAAGCTTAAACAAGCTATTCCTAGCATGAAAAAGGGGTTTTCTACACATGGGAAGAATTGGTCTCTACTCGGGGCAGAGATGTGGAATAAGCTCGTGGTTGGGAGGAAAATAGTCTTTATATTGTGGTATGAAAATTTTGTGAAATTATCTGTCTATTACCAATTCAAATTCAGTGCTATTGTTATGATTTTATATTAAATATGAAATTGAAATGAGAGGATAAAAGGAAACTAGAACTAAGAAACATAGGTTTTTGTTATATGTTGTAAGAAAGGGGAATTTTATGAATTTTTATGTAAAGTAAATCAATGGATTTATGTGTATTGTACAGTGTTATTTTCAGTAATTAATTTCCATATGTATTTTAAAAACCCTCGTAGCATCCCTCCTGTAGCATTGTAAGCCTTCTTATAGAAATATAGGGCTCTTGTAGCAGCCACCTATAGCAAACCTATAGGACATCTTTTATTCATCACTTTCGATCCCCATTGAAAGTTTGACATAATTTAGATTGATGTTGACCCTCAACTGTGATTTTATGTTTACGGGAACTTCCTTGCCACTCCAAACCTTCCTTTCCTTCATTGCAAAAATAAAGTAGAGTTAGTTTCATTATCAGATATTTGATGAAAATAGATTGCTGATTTACAAGAAAGTGTAGGCTAGGTAGATCATACATGCAATTTTGATTGATAGCGTTATGACTTATGCAATATAAATTAACTTCCTTAGTGCCAGTAAATCTGGTAGTTTGGTGAAGGTAACAAGTTAAAAGAACTCTCTTGCTGCAAGTAGTTTAGCCTATGTCTTTCCCTCAATTGATTAGTTAGCGTTTGCAAGTTATAGATAATTGAATTTTTCCCTTCATAGTTAGAAGTAGCTTTTAATTGCACCTTCATCATCAAGCTTTCATTTTAGTTCACTAAGAGGAATGGTCTTGGATTACTTTTGATCTAATTTCATAGCCAAGGGTGGCATGAGTAGAATCCCATCAACTGTGCATATGGCACCATCACCTCTATGTTTGTATGAACCAAGGGTTGATAAATAGATTTGAGTATCCCTTACAAGTGGCATCACTCTTGGTGAAATACCAGAACTCACCACTTACAAATTCAACATTATTGACCCTCAGTCTACCCATTTTCTCCTGATTCTCTCAATGCCTCATGGTATTAAAAAATTATAGACAAAGCGTTTTGATTTAGAGTTACTTTATCCACTATATTTTCAACAACATTCCTATCTTACAATCCTCTAGATCCACATATCTCTCAAGAATTATAATCTACTCTTAAATATCTCTAACCTTCATTAATTATTGATATTTCTTCTAAGAAGTAGATATAATCACATTATCATTTATCTCAATCATATATATATATATATATATATATCCTTAAAATCGTAGGAAATAAAAATAATTAAACAATTTCATTCATTTAAGGAACCAACTCCCTTGGTAGATGAAAGACCCCTTTAGGCCTATCTAAAGTATTTTAACTTGGAGGGTAGATGCCATCACAAAACATATGACTTGTGTTACACTCTACATTACATTTAAGTAATAGATTCTCTTTTTTACATTGCAAGTTATTTTTATATTTGAATAAATATTGCATGTAAGGTAAGCCTTGTTGAATAATATTGAATACTAAAAAAATAAACTAA
Organism: Pinus albicaulis; assembly: GCA_034641835.2. Lineage (NCBI taxonomy): Eukaryota > Viridiplantae > Streptophyta > Pinopsida > Pinales > Pinaceae > Pinus > Pinus albicaulis. The sequence goes on from CM076578.1 coordinate 1,880,629,196, forward strand.
ACCTGTTAAACTTTATTAGTTATTAAGAAAAAATTAAATTACATATCACACATAGACTGTAACATAAGCATATTTTTTTCATATAAATTAAGTGATAATACACTTTCTTAATTGTTTTACTTTAGTTAAATATTATGTGCGTGGAAATAATATTACATATTTTTCTCTGCACATATTTCTCTAAATACAATTTTCTTAGACACATTTAAGTGTTGCATTTATCTTATTCTATGCAAAAACAAGTGTTGCATACAATAAAATTTAATTAACTAAAATAGATAATCTATTAAAGCTTAGCCTCACTTCACACATATGAAATTTAACTTGGTAAAATAGGTAATCATAAAATTTTCCCACATATCTTATATCCAAAAAAATCCAATATTTCATTTTTTATATTTTTTCAAAAAAAACAATTAAAAAAGTGAAAGATCATTGAAGTTACATTGTAAGGAAAACATATGAATTATGTTACACTATATATTACATTTAAGTGATAGGTTCTCTTCCTCATATTGGAAGTTATTTTTATATATGAATATGGATGGCATGTAGCATAAAATATCAATTACTTTATATTGTAAGAAAAAAAAATGACTTATATTACACTACATATTATATTTAAGTAATAGGTTACCTTTCTCCCATTGAAAGTTATTTTTATTTATAAATTTCATGGAGCATAAGTCTTGACTAACCATTTAAATATTAAAAAATAAACTAAAATGAATAAAGTTGATCAATTGTTAGAAAACAAAAAGTAGTAAAAGTAGTTGGATATCATCCCTACAATCTAACATTAATCATATGCTTTGCATACAACTTAAATAATGTTGCACTTTCTCAAGTGTTTTACTTGAGTTCAATTTTATCTATGCAGAAAGAAGCTTACATATTCTTCTCCAGGCACTTTTCCTTCCGCACATTCAAGTTTTACGTATGCCTTATTGTATGCAAAAACATACTTTGCGTACAATAAATTTTAACTGAGTAAAATAGTTAATTCCCTGGAGTGTAGTTTTGCGTTGAGCACATAAAACTTGCCTAATTAAAATAGTTAATTACAAATTCACCTGTTACATTATATCCACATTGAATCTTCCTATTTTTTAAATTGTACTAAGTAAAACGATTAAGAATGTGCAGTATGAGTTATGTTATGTTGTATGCAAAACATATCACTTATCTCACAATGTAGTCATGATATGCAACTTTCTTTTCCTAATAATTAATATTAATTAATCGTCTTAGTTTATTTGTTTCATATTCAAAATCATTCTTTAGGGTTTATCCTGTAAGCAATACTTAATTTTCACAAAATAAAAGTGATATGTTTTACAATTTATTTATCTATTTTACGTTCATTTTAAAAAATAATATTAAATTTTTAATCTCTAAATATTAAATACATTTTTATTGTTGTTTTTTCCTCTCTTTCTTTAAATTTTTAAACATATACACCTTTCAACACATACAGGCAAACAAAAACACACACGTATATACCTATTACTTAAATTTAGAAATACTAGCTTTATCTAACATTCGTTCTAATAGGCAATATGCATTTTCATATGCAAAATTATTCATAAAAAAGACGAAGGTAAATGTAACACTCGAATGTGTAGAAGGAAAACGTGCAGAGAGGGTAATTTGTGCAGAGAAAAATGTGTAAGATTCCTTTAAAAAAATAACCATCTGAGTGACTATTGTGTTCAATCACGCCACCCTAGTGACAATGCATCTACCTTTTAAACATATACACCTTTCAACACATACAGACAAACAAAAACACACACGTATATACCTATTACTTAAATTTAGAAATACTAGCTTTATCTAACATTCGTTGTAATAGTCAATACGCATTGAAACATTTTCATATGCAAAATTATTCATAAAAAAAACGAAGGTAAATGTAACACTCGAATGTGCAGAAGGAAAACGTGCAGAGAGGGTAATGTGCGCAGAGAAAAATGTGTAAGCTTCCTAAAAAAAAATAACCATATGAGTGACTATTGTGTTCAATTCATTGTGTTCAACCACGCCACCCTAGTGACAATGCACTCAAGCTTTTAATAAAATTATGTATGGAAAATTCTCCCATCGTTCACCACCTTGCCAAAGGATGTCCTGGCGTATTGACTTTATCCAATGCTTGTCCTAGGATGGGAATTGTTGTCTATTGTGAGACTCTCTTCCCATTACTTGTCAAATTGTACGTCACCACGATTATGAACCCAGTAACTTCTGGAAATCTACGGGGAAGAATGGTATAGAATGACAATTCATGATAGAACTTGATTCTTGTAAGCTTTATCTTCATTGTGTAATGAACTCCCGTAGGCTCCCAATATGTAGTCTCGGCTTCCTTATGGCTTTGTTACACACTTTAATCCATGTATTTAAATAAATAAGTCTTTGATGATCACATTGTTTGATCAACCAATCTATGGTCTTAAATGCAAAGGTTATCACTTCCTCTATATTAATTTTAGCACCTCTTCTCTCAAAGCATACTCCCTCCTAGGCTTAAAAAATGACTCTCTAAACTCATACTTCTTTATGCACTCTTTCCACAAGCAATCCTTCTTGATCTTTAATATAACCATTCTACATTACAATCGAATCGATACAACTAACAAAGATTCAATTTCATGCCAAACAAAGGTTTTCATAAAAAAAATAAAGAAATGCTCGATTCACATGGATTCTAAAACACTCAAACGAGTCTTTCCTTTCATTAACATATAACTATTAAAATATTTACATATGAGGATTTGTGCCTAATCTACGTATAGTCGATCTAAAATATTTACATATAAGGATTTGTGCCTAATCTACATATAGTCGACCTAAGATTTGGCATGAGCCATACTTAGCCCTCACTCTACACATTCTTTCTTATCCTCCTTATGCTTATTTGGATTACACAATTATATACAAAGTATGTTGAACTAGAATTATTTCTGATTCATTATATTTTTAACAACATTTCTATTTTAATGTTCTACATATCTCACGAGAAATATAAACTTTCCTCAAATCTCTTTAACCTTCATTGAATTTCGAGATCTCTTTTAAGAGGTAGATTTAATCACAATATCATCAATCTCAATCATATTTACATATTATTTATAGATTTATTAGGGATATAGGAAATACAAATAACTTTGTTGCACTCAATGAAGGAACAAACTCCTTTCGTAAATGAAAAACCCTTTTAGGCCTAGAGAGATGTATTTTTACTTGCAAGTAAGATGTTCTTGCATCACAAAACATATCACTGATGTTACAATGTACATTACATTTAATTAATAAGTTACATTCATGGAATTTTAAGTTATGTTTATATATGAATAAGTACTTCTTGTAAGCTCTAATGTATCATTTTTAATATGAAATAAATAAACTAAAATCATTAAACTTTATCAATTATTCATAATAATAAAAAACAATTTCTTTTACATATCATTCATACAATGTAACATAATTAATGTATTTTGCATGCAACTTAAGTGATACTACACATCCTTAATTATTTTACTTGAGTTAAATTTTATGTGTGTGGAATGAATATTACATATTTTTCTTCTCACACATTCCCCTCCACACATTTTCCTTCACACTCAAGTGTTGCCTTTAGCTCATTCTATCCAAAAACAAGTGTTGCAAACTTTAAAATATAACTAACTAAAATAGTTAATTTACCATATCTTAGCTTCATTTCACATACATAAAATCCAACTAGGAAAAATAGTTAATCAAAAATTCACTTGTTTTCTTATTTTTTAAATTTAGCGAAGTAAAAAACTTAAGTGCAATATCACTTAAGTTGCATTGTATGCAAAAACATATGACTTATGTTACACTATATATATTAAGTTTAAGTAACTTGTTCTTAGTTTTACATTGCAAGTTATTTTTATATATGAATAAGTATTTCATGCACGGTAAACAATAATAAATAATTTTGAATATTAAACAAATAAAGTAAAATAATTAAATTTCATCATTTACTTAGAAAAAGGAAAATATATATATATATTTAGAATATTATGTAACATAAATAATATGTTTTGCAAACAACTTAAGTGATACAATACTTTCTTAACTATTTTACATGACTTTAATTGTATGTGTGTGCAGGGAAGCTTATATATTTAATCTACACACATTATGCAAAAATAAGTTTGGCATACAATAAAATTTAACTAAGTAAAATAGTTAATCCCTCAAAGATTAGCTTCGTTTTGCATACATAAATTTTAACTAAGTAAAATATTTAATTACAAAATCACCTATTCCGTTATATCTATAGATGAATCCATCTTCCCACTTTTAAAATTTGACTAAGTAAAACAATGAATAAAGTGCATAATCACTTCTATTACATTGTATGCAAAACATATGACTTATTATGTTATACAACACTATATGTACAATCTTTTTTTTTCCAATAATTGATAATGTTTAATTGATTTAGTTTACTTGTTTAATATTCAAAATTATTCATGAAGGTTTATCTTACATATAATACTTATTTTAAGATAAAATGGCACACACACACTCAATATATTCTATATCATGAATCAGAAATTACACACATATTTATACAAGCAAAAGTCTTAAGATAGGAATTCTATCTTAGACGTTCAGTAGTGTGGTTGAGAGATTCTCTCAACCACACACTAAACTAGGAGAAACTATATTCTAGCTGATTCCTATTATGTAGGAACAAACTCCTGAAATGGAGAATTACAACTATAGACAAGTAGGAATTAATTATTTCTAACTCCCCCCCTTAATGACTACTTGTCATGATAGTGATTCACAAAGTCTGGTTGTGGTCAAACATAACAAAGAATATGTCGACGTCCATATAAAAGAGCAACCATCCACCGGAATGCATGGGTACCAACCGCTGCAACCGCTAGTCCTGTAGGATGTCCTTCGCATACATGATTCTGTCGACCGTTTTCACTGCATATATGTACCTGCAAATCCACCACCATCAGGCGAATTGCATGTGCAGAACCTCCAAAAAACACAATCTGCCTCTCTCGGACAGATCCGCAACTTCTCCGATCTGCTTCTCCGCAAATCGTCAAACGAAGTTGAGGCTTCCCGCGGATCTTCCAATGAAGTTGAGTTGGCATCTTCCTGAATAAAAATCGTGCGCTTCCGCGCCATTCCCGTGATTTGGCGCATTGGCACGAGTATGTACTGAACAGTCGCGCCAATTGTACTTCTCAGCACAACTGTCAGCTAAGAAAGCACACCAACCCCCTTCTTCTCAGAGATTGATGAATCATCTGAGACTGAGCCAGGTGTTACTGCAGTCCACCTGCTCCTACGAGCACAAAGCTCCCGTGTACACGTTAGCCACTCAGGCAATATGCCACCACTGGGCAAGTCCGATCTGCCACCACCGGGCAAATCCGCCAACTTCAATATGCCACCACCGGGCAAGTCCGATCTGCCACCACCGGGCAAATCCGGAACTTAAATGTGCCACCACCGGGCAAATCCGGAACTTAAATGTGCCACCACCGGGCAAATCTTGTAGCCACTAAGGCTCTGTATGTGGTTTCCGGCTCACCACAAACCATCACTTTACAATGACAAAGGATGGTTTCAGGCTGACCATAAACCATTACAAAGTGGTTTTGAGATCACCACGAACTTTCAAATGCCTTTACCAGGCTTACATTCCATATTTCAACATTTTGAGTTTCTGGGTACATACAATGATCATTACAACAACTGGACTTGCTTATAACATGCTAGGGAGTCTATTCCACAAACCACACTAACTCAAACAAACATCTATTTTGCTGTCCACCATAAACGTTGTCGCTGCTTCATTACCTCATCTGTTCATTGTTCACATCTTGGGCATCTTTGTCAAATAAATTCTTGGAACTCCATGCTTATCCTGTCATTTGTTAGAGTCATGAATTCTAACAGAATAACTCTACCTACATTGAGTTAGCTAGGCTCAATAAGGCTCAATAATATTAAAACATGATTCCAAGAAAATACAACATAAACTCTTCAAATTTAGTTTCTCTATCTCTGCCCATAGATGATTATTTTTCCAAGCATACCAGTAACCATTCCAACGATACCTGTGGGGGGTCCACTGAAAAAAAAACGGAACATAGGCACTCACAGCCATACGAAGAGAATTCAATTTTCCCTTCAAGAACATTAATCTAGGACTCCACGGTCCAATCCTCTGTTGCGTTTCAGTATCCACTCCCTTGGCAACACAATGCCACTTCCCCTACAGTATCAAGGCTAGTTACTGCCCTCAAGCATGCTGCCTCATGCTTGCTGACAATCTGCAACGCGATCTCGATCATCCTCCAATCTCTGATGTAGCTCCACTTGATGTCGTTTTCACTGTCATGTGTTCATCATTCCCTGCAAATTTGCTTAGTGTTGGAATGACCAGTTCCAACACACTAAATTACAACCAATTTCAATATCATGACAGTTAATCAATACATTAAAAAACATCATCAGAGAATTAAAAAACATTTCACAGTAGCATAAAATTTTCCACTTGTCCCTGTATTCCATGATGGTTGTCATTGTCGTTGTTATAGTTGTGCCCAAGAGATCGAAAAAGGAGTTGGGGGAATGATTCTCCCCATCTCTATCTCTCTACTTCATATGAATCCACAACTACACAACATTCTCCATGTACTCTAACTCCTTTTTGTTCAACGAACTTGTCCATTAAAAAAAATATTCTTCATCAGAAAAACTCTGCAAGCCTGCCTGATCTAGAACCGGAATACCCAGTCGGACGAAATGCCACACCCCATACTTGATCAGTATGATTGGTCATTGTTTGGACAGATGCCCTCATAGAGAGGTCCCAAAGCCTAACTGATCTATCACTGGATCCTGTGGCAACAACTAAACCATCTAGGCCGACGTCGATACTCAGAACCCAACTTGCATGCCCAGACATAGCACAAATAAGGCTCTTGTTGTCAACATCATTCATATGAATATGCTTGTCATCTGAAGCAGAGAATAAGATCCGAGAACCAGTAGGAGAAAAAAAAAAAAAACAAGGGATCTCATAGGCATGTAATGACCCTCCAAATTGTACAGGAATTTCCCACATGTCACATCAAATATTGCTATCGTCCCGTTCATTGTGCTGCATGCAAGACGACTTCCATCTCGACTCCATGCAACAGCCAGAGCAAATTTCCCTCCAGACCTGGTTTATGCGTTCCGCCAGAAGGTCTTCATTCTCGGCGGAAGAAGAAGCGACTGCAGTCGACCCTGCGGATGTCTCAGAGCGAACATCACACTGGTTTTCAGAAGCCTTGGAGGAGGAGACCATCAATCTCCTTATGCTGTCATCCAAGTCCTCCAGCTCCCACGAATCTGGAGCTCCCTGGTCTTCATCCGAGGACCCCTGCCTGGAACCCATCTATCTTTCCCTTTTCTTCCGATTCTGCAAATCCCTTTGCAATTTCCACAGCCTTTTGTATTTAATGACTTCTGGGGCATGAAAATCGAACCACGGCTGTAACAAACACCAGCGCTGCAAAGAAATCGAACCAAAGGCCCACAACCACGATCGTATCGCTATCGGACTGCGAATCCACAAGTCGTTTCTCTTCGTCCATTTTTAAGATGACGGAACTCCTTACGAATTTGGCACATGCTAGAAGATCCACATCGAAATGCTATTGACGAGAGCTCGCAACACTTGGACGAACCCCGGCGGTGTCCAACCACCAACAGCAATAAGGAGAAAGGCAAAATTTGCTCAATCCATCTCGCAAGAATATCAGCAGCAGCTTCGTCTAAAAGCAAATCTTCAGGAACCCACAAATCAGTAGCTGGTCATCACTGTCGTATAGAAGATCAATCGAACCAGTTTTTCTTATTGTCCTCCCCGAGGCAACCAAAACTTGAACCTCGATCACAGGATAGGGACTCATGAATAACACAGATCCGATTTTATTCTAATTTGTTCACGCAACAACGCTCACCGTTTTACGATTTGCATGTCGATCCAGGCAACAACAGTCTACCCAGCAATCGAGGCAGGCTTAAGCAACCCAACACGACCTCCGTGGAAGCCCAGCGTGGTTCAGGTACTCAGTAAGAAGCCGCGGAAGCCTACGAAATCACTGCCATCGAGTTCAGGGGCACAATTTGTTATTGTTTCACAAATCTGCAGATCCATACTTCTCAATGGACGAGCCCTCTAAATGATGCCAAGAATAGATGCACGCTGAGATGGACGACTCTTCTCACCACTGCACCAGAGATCAGCTTGACGCATGATGCCACAGCACGAAGATCATGATCTCTTAGCTGAACAACTCATAAATTCCATCCACTTAGACCCTAACGAGATTCTTAGTCCACTCGCTCTTCACGGGATCTGGAGATGGGCGCGGTTCGAATCTCACCGGCAGTTTGTAGACGGTTTTGCTGCAGGGGTTCTTGACCCACCTGCGATGATTCATTTCTCCTGATGACAGGCCTCTTTCGATTCTTGCAAACCATCGCTTTATCCTTATCAATTGTGTAAAAATGCCACTGCGATCACCAACGAGATCGAGGCAAAAAAAAAAAATCCCTGAGCGCAGGAGGTTCAGCATACAGCTTCAGAACATTGCTCTCACACCTACTCCGCACCCCCAGCCAAAAGATCACGTCTAGCAATAGCGAACACCGGCTCAGATCTGGCTCCGATCGAGCAGATCACTTACAATAGCAGTTTTCGATGGACAGATAAAAATAAAACAATACATATACATATTCCTATGCCCAGGAAGTTAAAATAGCACACACAGACTCACGCAACAGCGCCCTCCAATCAAGCTGCAGCGTCCTCTGATCTGTGCACAAAGCACGCAGCCTCCAAACCATGCAGCTTCGCCAAATCGCTACAGCCTCAAACCGAGCTCGTGGACAAACAAACAAATAAAAACAAAACTCTTTATCTGCTATTTCCCTCAGCCCACAAGGGGCCGAGGCCCAGGCCCTTACGGGCTCTGAAGCTCCGATACCAAGATAAAATGGCACACACACACTCAATATATTCTATATCATGAATCAGAAATTACACACATATTTATACAAGCAAAAGTCTTAAGATAGGAATTCTATCTTAGACGTTCAGTAGTGTGGTTGAGAGATTCTCTCAACCACACACTAAACTAGGAGAAACTATATTCTAGCTGATTCCTATTATGTAGGAACAAACTCCTGAAATGGAGAATTACAACTATAGACAAGTAGGAATTAATTATTTCTAACTTTTTACAAAAAAAATTGGTTTATTTTCCAATTTATTTATTTATTTTAAAATTTACGTAATTTTAAAAAAAAATTATTAACTTTTTAATTTCTAAAAATTAACTTAATTTTGTTAATTTTTTTCTCTCTTTATTTATATTTAAAATTTTTAAAGATATGTCCCTTTAAAAAAACACACAATTAATTAAATGATTTTATTTGAAACACTAGCTTGATTTAACATTCATTAAAATCATTAATATGCATTGAATATTTTTTATACTCAAAATTATTTATCAAAAAGTAAAATAAATATATAACATTAAGGAAAATTTAAAAGGGGAATGTGTATAAGGAAAATTTGTGGAGAGGAAGGTGTCTAGAAAAAAAAATATAAGATTCCTAAAAAAATAAGCTAAATGCAAAAGTGTTTTTTCATACAATAAGCTGAATGAAACACCTAAATGTGTGAGAGGAAAATGTATATAGGGTAAAGTGTGCAAACACAAATAACACACATAAAATTTAACTTAAGTAAAACAGTTCATAAAATGTACTATCAGTTAAGTTGTATGCAAAACATATCACTTATGGTACACTATA
>CM076578.1:1880639180-1880739363 GCA_034641835.2 Pinus albicaulis
AACAAGAAATGATGGGGAAGTGATGTGGAATACAAACATATGTGTTTTTCCTTGCAGTGACACCTGGAACCTACGTAAACATGAAGATAGCTCCAGAACAGATGACTGGCTACAGAATGCCTGCGTTCTGTAGCCGAGTCCATTCAAAAATTACTACAACAACAAAATCATGAAAACATAGCAAGTTAGTCATTATACACATTCTTGAAGTAATCCTAATCAGTCCTATTGATCATTTAAGCCTGTAATTGATGAGGGACAAAGGGAATAAAGTGAAATGTGGTGGAAAATAAGGACATCTTTGGGGCTCAGCAGGTGTACCACGTGACTGGGTGCGATTGTTCCGCCGAGTCACTACTACAATCGTGTTCTATAGGAACACGAATTTTGGGCAGGGACCACAGGAGTAGATGGATATGATTAGTGGATGATTGTATATTTTTGATACTGAACATGATCGGGCATAAGCCCTAATTTTTGCATGACTTATGGATCCAAATTTTGTATAGTTTTTTGAACACTCTGATGATATATATATACAGCGATTTTTGATGTGATGTGACAAATGTATAAAAATGCATGATGTTTTTGATGATTAAATTTAATGTATTGAATGATTAATATGCCAATCAATTGCTTGATTAGCTAATGAGTCTGCCATCCAATTGTCTGCTCGAGGAATATGAATGAATGTTAAAAATTGAAATGATATTTGTAACAAACGTACCCTCAAAAACAACCGGAGTAAAAATGGATCTCGAACCCGATAAGTATTGTTCAACTGCGACACCACCAGCTAGGAGTCGAAGAAAACTACCAACGAATCAACACCCAAAGATATTGCCTCCGAGAGTAGATAAATAACTGCAGTGTACTCTGCTATATTATTGGAAGTAGGACCAATGCAGACTCCTCTTGATACTAACAGCTGACCGGATGGATGATGAAGCACCCAAGCCGCGGAAGCCAAGTTCCGGGTGTGTCTACTAGCACCATCGGCGAAACCATAATGACTCATGACATTCGACACAACCTGCCAAAGCAGATCAAAAACATCACCATCACATCAAAGACCAAAAAACCAGATATGTACAAAACAAAACTAACTATATACAAAAGAAAAATGCCAGGCCGAAGCCTAGGCATAATACCTTTTCAAATAGAGCCCATTTCTGGGCTCCGCCAACTCATTTCCTTCAAAATCAACCAAGGCATATGCTCCTTTTTTAAGGACTTTTTTAACGATGAAGGGGCCATACCACATAGACTTAAACTTTCCTGTGCCCAGGGCATCCTTCTCTTGGGCATAGACCAAAACGAGGTCGCCTTCCAAGAAAACCCTAGGTTTGATTGCCTTATCGTACTAAACTTTGACTCATTTCTTATGCGCCTCATTCATCGTGGCGTCATCGCGACGCTGCTCGTCAAGATGTTCTAAATGAAGGAGACGTTCTTCAAGACTAGAAGTGTCAGGAAGAAGCTCAACAACTAACTTAAGAGAAGGAATCTCACATTCAATGGGAAATATGGATTCCAGCCCGTAAACTAGTTGAAACGGAGTAAAGCCAGTTGCAGTTTTTACTGATGTCCTGTATGCCCAAAGTGCAAGATACATCATGATATGCCAGTTGGATCGAGCTTTATTAATTGTTCTTTGAAGAATGGTCTTCAAGGATTTGTTCACGGCTTCCACTTGCCCATTGGCTTGAGGATAATACGGAGATGAATGCTCCTGCCGGAAACCTAATTTTAGAGCCAACTCAGCCATCATGCTATTCTGAAAATGACTGCCATGATCAATGACAATCTCTCTAGGAATACCAAAACGAGCAATAACCTGGTTGAAAAGAAAAAGAGCTGCAGTCTCACCATCATTCCCAAAAGTAGGCATAGCCTCGACCCACTTCGTAAAGTAGTCTACTGCTACAATAATGTACTTGTGACCTTTAGCCGAAGGTAGGTTACAAGTAGTATAATCAATACCCCACTTTGTAAAGGGACTGACAGTAATGACTGGAAAAAGCGGAGCTGGATGAGCGCGCATTTTTCGAGTATAGACTTGACATGGATGACACTTTTTGACCGACTCCATACAATCTTTGAAAATCGAAGGCCAAAAGTACCCAGCACGCAAGATCTTTTGGGCTGTAGCAAGCCCAGATAAATGACCACCACAAGCTCCACTGTGGCAATCATTCAGCACAGCCTCAACTTCTTCGAGAGTTAAGCAACGTCTCAGGATTGAATCAACCCCTCGACGGTATAAAGCATCACCAATAATCAAGTAATTTTTAGCCAAGTGACGCAACTTACGGCGCTCATCTTTCGAAAAAGTAGAGGGAAACTTCGCAGTCTGAAGATACACAATGATATCTCCATACCAAGGATCTTGTGGAGAGATAAGAAACAAATGTTCATCCGGGAAGGATTCATCATAGACTATCTCTTCTCCACAAGGCAACTCAGAGATTAATTCCGCGAAAACTAATGATTTCTTGGACTTGGCAGACATAAACTCAAGATCAAATTCCTGCAAAATCACAATCCATCTATTGTATTTTCCCCCAATCACTCGCCTACTGAGAACAAACTGAAATGGATTGGCTGTTGCCAAAACATAAGTTTTTCGTAGAAGAATGTAATGTCTGAGTCGTTGTACAGCATGAACAGCTGCTAAAGCTAGCTTCTCTATCGGAGTATACCAGAGTTCAGGTCCTACCAAGCCTCGACTAAAATAGTATATAACATGCTCTGCCAGAGCATCGTCCTCCTGAACTAGAACCATACCAATGGTAGATTCTGCTACTGCAAGATACAAAAGTAAATCCCTACTATAATCAGGTGGACTCAATATAGGAGCATGTAGAAATTTCTTTGAATAATGAAGATTTATCCACTAAGATTGTCCTTATCATACATTAATTCGGGTCATGTATAACACATAATCTCTTCTACAATCAATCATCAATTTGCGGAAATAGAAACAGTCGCATGCGCACATAAACACAATATGCAATGGGGAAATATTATAGCTGAAAACCCCCAGATATTTGTATATTATAATAGAAGAGAAACATGTAACAATCTCAATACAATACTCCTCACAAGTACTCAGTACTGTCTCCAAAAGTTACACACAAACTAGCTTGGTTTTGAACAAGTCACAGGTTCAAAACTCATCCACTAATTGCCTGCCTCTATTGCGCAATCCAAGTTGGTTCAATGAGAGATCCAAGTTCGAATCTCCTTGGCTTCAACTGCGCAATCCTCATGGGAAATATCCTCCAATGCTTGTGCAAATATCATGCACAACTGCTGTCGCAACTAATAGCAAACTCACCCTTTCATCTACCTCTTCCACTGGTCTCCACTGAACTGTCCATGCACTGTAGTGAACTGATGTGTTCTTGAGTTGAATAATGAGTTAATAATTAGTGAATTAAATAACATTTAATTCACTCCACTCATCACTAGTTGATTAGCTAGTTAAACTAATCACAACTAGTTCAACTAAGTTAAACCGAACACAACTCCACCAACTGTCTCATCAACTCCACCAAAATTCTGCCACTGAAGTCCTAACTGAAGTCAACCATGCATGAGCTCACCAAACCCCAAGGAATAGCGTAATTCCTTCTGTCAGATGCATGGGCCACATCCGTAGCTCCAACTGAAGTGCTGTAAGAGAATAAACTGAAGTTTAGAGTCCAAATATAATTAAGGGCTAATAATATTTGACTGACCTATTTTTAGACAGGCAGTCTAAAAATAGACTTCGACCTATATGTCTAAAAATAGAGGTCCATCTATTTTTACCAACTCGAACAATCATCCAAGAATAGCATACTGCAACTCCTAGACCATGCTCCATATGTCTAAAAATAGACTTTGCGCCAAAAATAGCCTGCGGGCCCACTTAGTGAAGGCGACTTCATTTCACTAAGCTCCATCATCTTGTTGCATTTTCAACACTCCCTCTCAACAAGATGTGGATTATCTGCAACCCCTATCCTGCCTCTGTGGAATTCGAACTTGCTCCTGGTGAGCGCCTTCGTCAAGATGTCAGCATCCTGATCCTCCGTGGGAACATATGAAAGTAACATGATTCTCCGCTGAACACAATCTCTGATATGATGGTACCTGATGTCGATGTGTTTGGATCTATCATGAAATACTGGATTAGTCGAGAGTTTAATGCAACTCTGGTTATCACAATAAATCACAGTAGGCTCCAAGTGCAACCCGAACAATCCAATGAGGATCTTCCTCATCCAAATAGCCTCGCATGCAGCCAAGCTTGCTGCCATGTACTCGGCCTCTGCTGAACTGAGTGCCACGGATCTCTGCTTCCTGCTGTACTAGGAAACTGCTATCGACCCGATGCTGAAAATACCTCCAGATGTGCTCTTACGATCCGTTGGGCTCCCTGCCCAATCTGCATCAGTGAAGCCGGAAAGCTTCGCTCCATCCTCCTGTCTGTACCATAGACCATATCCCGATGTGCCACTAAGATAACACAATACATGCTTGCCTGCCTTCCAGAAGAGCTTGGTAGGCTTAACCATAGCTTGCGAAAGCTGGTTAACAACATAGCATATATCGGGTCGTGTATTGACCGGATACATAAGCGACCCCACCAACTGTCGATAGACAGTGGCATCCACTACCTCCGCTGAAGTAGCATCCTCCTTCCTCCAACCACCAGGAAGAGGAGTGTCAACAGGCTTGCAGCCTTGCATGTTGAACCTCTCCAGAATCTCCTGGGCATACTTGCCCTGAGAAACAAACAATCCTCCGCTGTGCTGCCAAATCTCCAATCCCAGGAAATAATGAAGGATGCCCAAGTCCTTCATCTCAAACTCTCGTGCAAGATCCTCCTTGCATGAAAGTATCAACTGCTCATCGCCAGTCAAAATCAGATCATCTACATACAATACAATGATCAACAGTTTCCCCTCCACCACAATCTGGTATAGGTTAGGATCCGCCTCACTCTTGGAGAATCCAAGCCCGGTGAAGTAGCTGTCTATCCGAGTGTACCAAGCACGAGGTGCTTGCTTCAGCCCGTACAGTGCTCTCTTAAGTCGGCACACATGCGACTCACTGCTGAAGATCTCAAAACCTTCAGGCTGCTCTATGTACACCTCCTCCTCAATAACTCCATTGAGGAACGCAGTCTTCACATCCATCTGATGAATGTGCCACCCCATCTGCGCTGAGAGAGCAAGGATCGTCCGTATGGAAGAGTACCTTGCGACAGGTGCAAAGGTCTCCTCATAATCGATCCCCTCGATCTTTGAGAAGCCACGGGCGAAAAATCTCGCCTTGTACTTCTCCACACTCCCGTCAGCCGCCTGCTTCACTTTGTAGATCCATCGCGAACCCACCACTGATTTCCCTTCCGGTCTTGGGACAATCTCCCATGCACTATTTCTGACGATCGAATCATATTCTTCGATCATGGCATCTACCCATGCGGGTTCCTCCACAGCTTCCTCAAAATAGGATGGCTCCATCACGACACATTGACTCACAAGAGCCATGTATCCAGTGTACCGATCCGGTGACTGCCTCTGTCTGCGCTGTGCTGTAGGTGGTCCTACAACCTTCTCTGCATCTCGAGCCAGTCGCTCAGCTTCTGTAGTGCGCTTGCGCCCTCTGATGGTTGGCGCTGCATGGGTGGTTTCTTCCACCTCATGAACTTCCTCTTGTGGCTGATCCACATCCGGAAGCTCCTCCTTAGGAACTAACAGCTCCTCATCTGCATGCAAGTGTAGCTCCCTCTCAAGCGAACACTGCATGGCTTTCTCCTCCTGAAACTTGATATCCCGTCGCACAACAGTCTTGCGACTGTCTGACAAATACACCCGATAGTTGTGAGGTGTATCAGTATACCCCACAAATATTCCAACCTCAGCAGTTGGATCCAGCTTCCTTCTCGCATCCTTCGTCACATGCATGTAGACAGGAGAACTAAAAATCCGCAAATGGGAAATATCAGGCCTCTTGCCAGAATAAGCCTCCTCCGGTGTACTCATGCCAAGAACCTTGTGAGGACAACGGTTCTGCACATACACTGTTGTATTGCATGCCTCGGCCCACAAGTGAAGGGGTAGGCCCTGATCATGCAACATCGCCCGTGCAGCACCCACGATCGTTCTGTTCTTCCGCTCAGCCACCCCGTTCTGCTATGGGTTATGGGGTGCGATGAGCTCTCTCCGAATCCCTTCTGCGCTGCAAAAGTCTTTGAATTCAGCCGAGATGAATTCACCACCATTGTCGCTCCTAAGAGCCTTCACATGCTTCCCCGATTCCTTCTCTACCAGCACCTTGAATTCACAGAACTTTGAAAATGTCTCGCTCTTCTTCTGCATGAAGAAGATCCAGCACTTCCGAGAGAAATCATCAACAAAGATCACATAGTACTTGTGCTTTGTTGTCGAAGCTACAGAGAAAGGACCACACACGTCTGTGTGACCTCTCTCAAGGATCGTCGTGGCGCGACTATCCTTCTCGTGAAAGGTGGCTTTCACATACTTCCCCAAGGTACACCCCTTGCACTGATCTGACTGCGCAAGAGTGCCCTTAGGAAGCCCGGTAGAAATCTGCTGCAGGATCTTCAAAGCTCCATGGTGAAGGTGGCCCAATCTCCTGTGCCACAGCTCGCCATCATCATCCCGGCTCACCACTTCTCCCGCCTTGCATGCCATTGCTGCGCAGCCATCTACTTGCAACTGATAAAGGTTCTTGACTTGAACCCCTATCTTTCGGGTCTCTCCAGTTGTCTTACTGCGCAGGAAAGCTTTTCCTTCGCTGAAGACCACATCATACCCCTTGTCTTCCAACATCGCCACAGAGATCAGATTCTTCATCAATCCTAGAACATGCAAAACTTCCTTCAATACAAAGGGTTTACCAGACTCCCTCTCAAAGGAAATGGTACCGATACCAGTCGCACTGTATCTACCATCATCGCCCATCTCGATGTGCACTCCAAGATCTTTTTCCTCCAGATCTGAAAACAGATCTCGATCTCCAGTCATGTGAAATGACGCACCACTGTCCAAGAACCAAACTGATCCCGCCACACTTGAAACCAAGCATGCGATCAGTGAAAAATCCAGTTCGAATTGAGAAGCCAATGCCTCTCCCGCTGCAGATCCAGCAGCCTTCTTATTTTTCTTCTTCTGCGGAAAATTTGTGGCATAGTGTCCATGCTGGTGACAGTGAAAACACTTCACCTTGGACATGTCTTGCTTCTTGCCTTTCGCACCAGACTGAGAAGCCTTCTTGCTCTTCCCCTTCTTTGCTTTGGCAGCCAAAGCGCAATTTTCTTCATCGGATACCTTTGATGAAGATCCGTCCCTGGTAGTCCTCCTTATCTCCTCTTGCATGAGATCCGCCCAAAGGCGCTCCCATCCCGGCAACTTCTCCCGACCATTGACACTATCTTGATATGCATGCCAAATTTTCAGAAGACCAAGGAGAGCCAGGTCCACCATATCCTCTTCTTCGACAATCACCCCCACACTTCCCAGCTCATCTCTGCATTGAGTGAACTTCGTGAGGTACTTGGCGATACTGTCGCCTTTCTCCATCTTAATGTTTCTGAGCTTATCCTTGAGCGCCAGCTTCCTTTGGTCTCTCTTACTATGGAATATATCTGTCAACGCTTTCCACATCAAATATGGAGAAGCTTTTCCATGCAGGCTGGATACAATGTGATCCTTCACGCCCTCCAATAGAATCCTTCGACATTTCGCCATCTTCTTTTGCCAAGCCTCGACTTCAGCAGGATCAGTGGGATTTTGGACATCCGTATCTACGAAATCCTTCAGTCCATTATCTTCTAATACTGCCTCCATGCGATCCTTCCATGCAACATAATTCGAACTGCCTTCAAGAGCATATTCGAGTCGCAAACCGTTGAAAGACATTTTCAACTCCGGCACCAAGAAAACAAACTGCTGCAAAATTCGAATTCCAAACTCAAAAACTCAACTACTTCTGGATCTGTGAGAACAAATTATTTCTAGCACAGAGATCGACTGTAAGGGCATTTACTGGATATATCACCTTTCAGAGAAAGGATGGATCCAGAGGCTACCTGGCCCGTTACAGACTCTGTCTACCGAAATAATATTGTAATCACTGCAATACATCCCGATGATCAATTCGCTCCGATACCATGTAGAAATTTGCTGAATAATGAAGATTTATCCACTGAGATTATCCTGATCATACATTAATTCGAATTCATGTATAACACATAACCTCTTCTACAATCAATCATCAATTTGCGGAAATAGAAACAGTCGAATGCGCACATAAACACAATATGTAATGGGGAAATCTTATAGCTGAAAACCCCCGGCTATTTGTATATTATAATAGAAGAGAAACATGTAGCAATCTCAGTACAATACTCCTCACAAGTACTGAGTACTGTCTCCGAAAGTTACAAATAAACTAGCTTGGTTTTGAACAAGTCACAGGTTCAAAACTCATCCACTAATTGCCTGCCTCTATTGCACAATCAAGGCTGGTCTAATGAGAGATCCAAGTTCGAATCTCACTGGCTCCAACTGCGCAATCATCATTGGCAATCTCCTCCAATGCTTGTGCAAATCTCATGCACAACTGTTGTCGCAACTAATAGCAAACTCACCCTTTCATCTACCTCTTCCACTGGTCTTCACTGAAATGTCCATGCACTGTAGTGAACTGATGTGTTCTTGAGTTGAATAATGAGTTAATAATTAGTGAATTAAATAATATTTAATTCACTCCACTCATCACTAGTTGATTAGCTAGTTAAACTAATCACAACTAGTTCAACTAAGTTAAACCGAACACAACTCCACCAACTATCTCATCAACTCCACCAAACTTCTGCCACTGAAGTCCTAACTGAAGTCAACCATGCATGAGCTCACCAAACCCCAAGGAATAGCGTAATTCCTTCTGTCAGATGCATGGGCCACATCCGTAGCTCCAATTGAAGTGCTGTAAGAGAATAAACTGAAGTTTAGAGTCTAAATATTATTAAGGGCTAATAATATTTGACTGACCTATTTTTAGACAGGCAGTATAAAAATAGACTTCGACCTGTATGTCTAAAAATAGAGGTCCATCTATTTTTACCAACTCGACCAATCATCCAAGAATAGCATACTGCAACTCCTAGACCATGCTCCATATGTCTAAACATAGACTTTGCGCCAAAAATAGCCTGCGGGCCCACTTAGTGAAGGCGACTTCATTTCACTAAGCTCCATCATCTTGTTGCATTTTCAACAATAGTAGAGGTCAATGATTTTTTCAAAGCATCAAATGAGCGCTAAGCGATGTCATCCCAAAAGAATGGAACTCCCTTATTCAACAATCTCATAAATCCTTTGGTAACTTCAGCATAATTTACGATAAATCTCCGAAGAAAATTAGCTTTTCCTTGTAGACTTTGAAGTTGACGAATAGACGACGGGGGAGGCAACCGAAGTATTGCCTCAACCTTGAAGGGATCTACCCTAATCCCTTCCGAAGACACAATGAATCCCAATAACCGACCGGATGTAACCGCGAAAACACACTTGTTCGGATTCAACCTAATCTTGTAGAAACGACATCATTCAAATACTTGACGGAGGTGAGCGGGATGATCAATTCTCTTTCGAGAACAAGCAGCTAAATCATCCAAATACGCCTCAATAATATGTTTGATGTCGTGGAAGGCATATGACATGGCCCACTGAAAAGTAGCCCCCACATTTTTAAGACCAAAAGGCATCTTCTTGTAAGCAAAAGTACCCCAGGGACAAATCAAGGCAGTCTTATGCTGATCTTCAGGACGGATAGTAATCTGATTATATCCGGAGAAACCGTCCATGAAGGAGAAAATCTCATTACCGGCACACTCATCAATGATCTGATCTATAAATGGTGTGGGGTAATTATCTTTCGGACATGCTTTATTAAGGTCTCTGAAATCGATGCAAACTCGAATTGTTCCTTGTTTCTTATCTATGGGAATAGGGTTCGAAACCCATTATGTCAAAGGAACCGGGAAAATAAATCCTACCTTAAGCAGCTTCTCCACCTCGGCTTTGATAGTTTCCACCTTCCTAGGATTGACCGGACGAAGTTTTTTCCTCACAGGCTTAGCATTTTCGTAAGTCTTGATCTCATGCTGGACAATAGATGGATCTATACCAGGCATTTCCTCATAAGACCAAGCGAACACATCCCTATACTCTTTAAAGAGATCGGTGTAAATCTGAATCTCTTCAGGGGAACATTCAGCTCCGATGAAGACATTCTCTATAACATTGGGATCCATGGAAATGTTCACCAGGATAGTTGGAGAAATCACAGCCATGTTCCCTTCAGCATATACCTGTGTTGGTGCTAAAGGGTTCAGGACTGGGTGAACAGGACCAGGAGACAAAGGACTTGGAAAACTTGATTCAACTTCGCTCAAATCAGGTAAAAAGTAAGACCGATGATGCAAATCATCCCATGGTCTATCTATACCAGTCATAGCTTCCAGGATGGCCTCTTCAGATGGAAGAGTGGTATCAAGGCAATCCTGGGCGGAAGAAGAACTAAGTGTCCAAGCCGGAGCCACATCGCCATCCAACTCTTCCGGAGAAAGAGGAGCTGGAATGGACTCTGCAGAGTCAACAATAGATTGATAAGCAATCTCAGCTGCAGACATCGGAAATTCCATTCCACCCACTTGACCTTCCGCTAATGTGGAGGTAGGGGAAGGCAAGGTCCAAGGATCCGAAAAATAATGAGTTCTGAAGAACTCTCTTCGAATAGGAGCCCTGGAGGATGAAATTTCATTTATATGAACGGTAGGAGGTGGAATATCAAAAGTACCCATCAAAGAAGAATACATTCCAACCCCTAAATTCTCAACAGGCGGCTTGGCATTATCCAACTTTGGAATAGTTGAGTCAGTAGATGCATTCGGGTCTACAGGAGAACAGTCCAGTTGATCCACTGTAACAATCCTCCCTTCGTGAGGGAAACAAATAATCCAAAATAATGAGGATGCAATGGCATCCATCTCATAAATCCAGTTTCGCCCCAACAGAAGGTTGTAGTCCAAGCTTGCATCAACTATCTCAACCTCTATATTTACAGTTTTTCCCCCAACACAGATGTGAAAAGCTGGGACAATACCATGCGGTCTGTGAGAATGACCATCAAACGCAGTCAGAAGAGTAGCATATGGAACAGCTGCGGGAGATCCAATTCCCTTCCAGCATGCGAGAGACATCACACATGTGGAAGCGCCCTCATCAACGACCGTTCGAAAGATATCGAATTTCTGAAATGACGATTTAATATGAAAAGCCATATGATGGGGGAGTCTCTTTTTAAAATTAGACATATCGAATGTAATCACAAGAGAGTTCTTTGGATCGGCAACCCCAATAGCAGTGAGCAGAGCACTGCGCTGAGCTGGACAAGACTGGAGCACCTCAAGAGCCGACATGGCACAAGGACTCTGCGCCAGATCTTCCACAATAGAGTAGTTCTGGGCAGCCCTGGAATTTGGATTAATTGTCGTACGCTTGGTAGATGTTTTTGGCATCCGAGGTATAGGCTCAATAGTAGGCCTCGTAATATGAAGCGGCTCAGTACCATCGGGAGCACCCTTAGCTTTCGAAGACTCATCTTCGCCATAATCACGGGATCTTGTAGCGATATCCGCATGAGCACTCATCATGTATATGTTTGACAGAGTTTCCCCTTCCTGGGTGCCCCCAGAGGAAGCCCCAGTATTTTGATTTGCACCAACAACTAGCTGTTGCCCTTGGGGAAAAGGGTTTGTCAACACAACCTGGGAACTAGAAGAACCCTGCTGAGCTAACAAGCGCTGCGCATCCTAAATTTTAGGGCAAAGGTGAGTAATATGGTCTCCAACACATAACTTGCATGGAAACTTCACTTTCTTTTTATCCTTTGGACCCTCACCAACATGCTCGTTGGATTTATTTGCATTACCCTTCCAATTCTTGCCCTTTTTCTTATTATTATTCTGTCCCTTCTTCTTCCCTTCGGATTTTTGATTTTATTTAGGGTTAGAAATATGAACGGCATTTACCGACAAAGATTGAGAAGACGATGACTCAGCAGGCACAGCCTGACCAGAAGAAGCATATCGTATAGACAACTGCTGCAATTGACTAAGCAGGTTAGCTGCACCACTATTGATCGACCCAATAATTCCGTCACCATGAGGACCAGGTTTAGTCTTGGATATGTCTAATTTGGAGTGAGGAGCATTAGGAAAATATTTATGAAGGACACCAGACTGAGAATATATCAATTCAAGCTGTTGGGCCCTAAAAATAGCTTGCTCCTTAGAAAATACCCCTGAGAGGGATACATCCTTAGAAATATCTGCCTGCAGAGATTTCAAAAACCATTCCAAAAGAAATTCTCCCGGAATATAAGCTTTGATGAGCCTCTTCCTTCTCCGCCATTCCTGAATATGATCAGAAATGTGGGTTGCGTCGTCCTGTTTAAAATTAGCTAGGAGTTCAGTACCGGAATCATAACGGACATGCAACTGGAAATGATTTAGAAATATAGTAGCCAGATCTCCAAAAGTAGCAAAACTGCCCCCAGTTAACTCAATGTACCACTTGGCAGCGTTTCCAGTCAAGGTGCGTTGAAACAACCTCAACCTAATCGAATCCTCGATCAGGGAGTTAGATGAACACCATAAATGGAAAGTGGTGATATGATCAGCCGGGTCCTCTCCATTCTTGCCTTCAAACTTTGGAATGTCTGAAGGTATTTTGGTAGGAACCGGAGGCCACCTCGGACTATATCGGATCGGATCATTCGTCAATTTCGACAAATCTGGCAAGTTCAACATTGCCAGAAAAGGTAAACGAGGAGGAGCCTGAGGATTCCATCCTTGGTGGGATGAATTCCCAACATTCTGAAAAGAGTAACCTAGATTTGATGAGGCACCAGGTTTCCAGAAAGAACTCGTAGAAAATGTTGGGCGATAAGACCCAGCATTTGGAGAAGGACCCCCTCCCAACGTAGAGTTACCAAAGACCGCACCAGTTCCCCCTCCCGAAGTATTGAATGAAGAAGAAAGCCCCTGATAGGGGTTCCATGCGTTAGAAAGAGGGGAAAAAGTCTGATAAGCACTCGACGAAGGGAAAGAAGCATTCCCTTGTTGACCAGCGAGAAACTGATTCCCTGCCCCCACTGCTGTAAATACAGGGTTCCAACCTGTAAAGGTAGTCGAACTCTGACCTCCATACCAAGGGTTAAAACTCTGAGTCTGAGAAGTAAAAGGAAAAGACCCTAAGGAAGGATTCGAACTAGGAATATGCCCACTTCCGAAGGGGAACCCTTGAAAAGAAGCTGACCCACTAGCCATGGAAGACATCGGTGCAGACGCAGTTGCAGCAGCGGAAAAGGAAAATGAAGGAATCCCACTACTAAGCATTCCAAAACAAAAGGGACCAGATTGAGAAGCTTGTGTTTGGGTGAAACCAGAGCCAAACACAGTAGTATTAGAAGCAATCGAAGATATAGCAATTGTGCCTCCTCCTTCTACTGAAGTAGGATTCTGAATGCCCGCAGCACTCACAGCTAAAGCCGCGTTCCCAGTCGTGGCCATCGAAAGGTATGAATAAGATGGATAAGGACTTTCTAGTCTTTCTGACTCGAGTCCGATGTACTAAAAAAAAAATGGATAATCAGGAGGAAGAGGAGATGGAAGTGATTCAGAAAGCTGAGATACTTCCTCTACTTCTACTTCTTCTCGCGGAAACAAGAATCTCGAGGTGAGAGAAGCGCTCCTCTCGGAACCAACACCGGAACCAACTACAAAACCTTCAAGCCCTTGTGGAGGATCTCTCTCCGCTGCGTCAGATACCACTGGGTGATATTCACCTGCTATATTACTCCTACGCCTTCTTGAAGAAGGCTCAATATTTTCAGGAGATAACCCCCGAACTCTCCTCGATCGATGAGGCGCTTGATCAGCCACTTTAACAGATTAATTAGACTCAAAAAAGTATAAAGCTAGGCAAGCTAGGAGCAAAGAGCACTCACTACAAAAATCCCTAAGATGCAACCAAGGAAGCAGCCTTCAGGTATTTCCACTCCGGGTGATTAGGACCGGACACCAAAATACAAGAAAGCGAAAATAGGACCTCCCAAAAGTAGTCTGGGATAATTACGGCCCAGGCCTACTAGCGAAGGTAACAGAAACAGTTACACCGACCTTCTAACAACAGCCTTTGCCGGTGCAAGTACCCAAGCTTCGCCGGGGCACCCTCCAGAAGTACTGCTAGAAGTGATATGACATCTGCCTCAGGTACCATGGGTATTCCCCCTGGCAGTCACCTGTGTGGAACCTAGGAATGGCAACTATGGGCACCAATCCATGTCAGCAGCCATGCGGAACGGTCTTGAGGAAAGATCCAGCAAATCAGAGAGGGGGTATCTCTCTTCTCAGCCTTCATTTCCCCTCACTCTTGACTCTCTAGAGGAGAGCTTTCCCGGTCTACCTAATGGAGTTGGATTTCACTCATTTAATAAACTTCTATGTTTTAGTTTGAGCGGCCTTGGAGAGTTAACTCTCCACTCACCTAATCCAAGGCCCTACAACCTAGCTAGTTGATGTATGACACTTAATAAAAAACTTGCTAGTTGTTTTTAAATTAATGTGCTTATTTTAGTTGGCTGTTATATTAAGTCAAGGGAATATGGAAATGAAACTCGTGATGTTTTATGACGCAGAAAAGAAATTAATGAAAACCAAACTACATGCAGATGCAGTAATTGCCTTTCGATGAAAAGAAATTTCTACACGGGTTCTATGAGACTAATTTTTCTTTTTCAGATATCAAACTCACACTCACAAAATTTATGAAAAAGACTACAAATGTTCAAGTGCACCTAAGGCAAATTACTAAGAGCATGCCAATTCTAAGATGCAAAAAACTAACAAAGCAAAGAGAAATTCCCAAGAATCCCCCAGTTCTATCACTTTACTGGGTGTCCACAAAGCTAGTTCCCAAATCAGGAACTCTTAGTATAAAGACACCAGAATATGCTCAAAATAAAAGAAAGAAACCAATGAAAATTCCCTTCCCAAATCAAGTCAGAAACCGAAGGTAAGAAATCTCAACAAGGCTTCAAAAGACGAAAAGAAACCAAAACAAAAATGCAAAACAAAAGCAATGGCAAAACAAAATGTTTTTGAGCTTTTTGAATTTTATAAAATAAGAATTCAAAGAGACCAAGAAAACTATCCAATTACCAAGCCAAACAATCTCCGAATTTCAAGCAAAAACTTCAACAAAAATGCTCTAAATCTTATAGTGCCACTTAGTAGCAAGATTTATAAGAGCAAAAGGAAGACAAGAAACTCAATAACTCAGCCCAGAAGAATAGCACAATCTTGCAACAAACAAAACTTTAAAGACCCAAGAATGACTCTTCAAAAATTGCAACAAGACCTAGTCAAATGAAATCAAGAAAACCAACCAAAAAGCAGGCAAAAATTAAAGTGCAAAGAAAAACATAAAGTGAGGAAAGAGCATATGAGCAGAAGCTCTCTGTCCTGATAAAGCAGAACAACCAAGAATCTCCAGAAAGAGATCTTGGTACTCGAACCAGAAATGCAAGCACTAAAAAACAAGATTTTCCAAATGAGCCAGTCTTCAACCAAACAAGAGAGAAAAATACCAATAACCACTATCAACACAATCCAGAGACTATAAGGACACTGGAGAGACAGGTCTCCACAGGCAGATAAGACCAAAAAGTCAAGAAATCAAAAATTTCAAAATTTTCTCAGGCATATGCTACTTGGCAGTTTTGCAACAGGCGTGCATACGCAATTGTGTCAAAGGAAAAATGCGTATACGCAACTTCCTTTAACAAAAACTCTGTGTATATGCGTCTGTGTATAGAAAAACTAGCGTATGGAAAGGTAAATAATGAAAAATAAAAATGATCAAGCCTGGCTAAAGAACCGGGTCTTTAGTTTGAATGAGAAAAGACTAAATGGACTGGAAATAATGATTAAAACTGTCAGAAACCTTCAAAACAGCTGAAACCATCCAATAGGGGAATCACAAGAATGTGATCCCCAACGGAGTCGCCAGTTCTGTTTCGGGAAATAACTCCCTAGAGGTCGTTGGGTCAAAAACCTCCACTGATTAGGGCGTGCTATTCAAGGACTCACACAACCACACTTGTACGCTAAGAACTAGATATTATATATTGTAGAACTCACCCGTAGGTCCTACGTTTGATGTAGATCCCGCAGGGTCCAAACCCCCAGCAACCCTTCTTCCTCTTCAACCTAGAAATCAAGAAGATACATGCACGGAAATCTAGTTGTACAACATATATCTTTCCTAAATGTCAGTGTAATCCATGTGAAACATCATATAAACAATAATAAATTCTTAATTAACAATCTTTTCACATATGCAAGCAGATATTAACACGTGAATTCGGGAACAAGATGGTTCTTCTTCATTACGAACATCATGTACAATAATAGAAAGGTGGAGAGATCACCTGAATCCTTCCGCGATCTTCAAACAGACCGTTGTCTGGATCCGTCCCGCCCTTGCCTCGCTAGGATAATTTCAAGACTTGTGCACACAAGATGACATATAAGTTGATGAACATCTCCAGGAAACAAGGGTTTCCTGTAAAAATCTGGGAAGTGCAGGAGGCATGGGAAATCAGACTTGAATTGGGGCTTCAACAGAGTATAATGTCTATAAATTTCTCCCTCCCTTAGGCCATGCATGTGAGGGGATTTTATACTCCCTCAAAGTAGTTTCAATCTGTTGGAAATAGTTGGCCACGGGCTGGGGTGGTTGAATTACTGGAATAACCATCAACCCAGCCTCAAAAATAGGGATTTTTATATATTTTTTAATTATTTTAATGGCATACGCGGAAAAGTATCTATGGACTCGCGTATACACGTGGAAAAGTCTGGGCATACCCGCGTATGGGATTTTAAACACTGTTTTTTATGAACTTTTATTCAAGTCTGTGGGAATGGGTGCCCAAGGCCAAAAAGACAATCATGAATCACATGAGGGTGAAAAATGATGCTATAACAATTCTTCATAAAAAAATAACCAAATAAATAAACATAAATAGACAAGAGACACATCGTGTAGGCGATGAACCAGGGCCAAAACCTCTCAGTCTTTGAGAGGAAAGCCCACACAAATTCTTCTTATAGAGATTCCAATTGACAAATTCCTAGACCAAGACCCTTGAACTAGTATCGACAACAAGACCAATACACTACTTCTCCTTTTCCTCTTCTATCTCCTCAACATTGGGACAATTCTCACCACCGAGATCTTCTTGACGTCTTTATAACGAGATATCCTTTCTATGTTACCTTCTTGTTGTCATCAAAATAGGAACAAAAAACATCACAACACTAATCATCACTGAGCAAATTCATATCACTGAATATTATGACAGAGCTCTGTCCATTGTAATTTTTCCACCTTAACTTCAGAAGAATCCGAGATATGAACTATCATTTTTGTGATTAGCCCTAGATAGAACTGCGCTGTCTCATCATCTCTTCCTTAGTGCCACTTTCATCACTTCCTCGCTTCCACTTTATAAGAAATGTCTTTGTAATAGAGATCCAAATTTATCTCTGTTTTTACCCATCGAAAAACTTAGAGAAGATATCACCTAAAATATTTCTCTATGGAATAGGACAAGGTGCCTATATATAGTGGTTATGCTTCCATAAATAAGCCGACATGTATTATTTAATGGATGCATCCCATGATGTGAGCTGACATGTAATATCTTATTTATCTTGAGGTCGACATAACAAGAGGAAGACTATGCTTGCCATTGGAGGGCTATTATATACATGACATAGGTTTAATAAGATCTATTCATACATGCCATTATTTCCTTGAATTAAATGACAAATCCTAATGCTCTCAATGGGATCCAACTAAAATAAAATCATTTGCTCATGAAACCCATGAAGGAAGGCTTACAATAATAGTTTTATTTTCTTCATTACATCATTTACATAAGTCACAATTACATTTCATTATGAAGACCTAATCTAGTTACACTTTTCAACAACTATTACCATCCTTCCTTTTAGAGGATTCAACTTGGTATTTCATTTTCACAACCTATTTTTCAAATCATCATTTCGCTCAACCAGTTCTTGTTTCTTCTTGGTGAATTTTCTATGTTCTTCCCTGTAGATTTTTAGCTCATCTTCTAGGTCTTTGAGCTTGACCTCCAAATTTCAAAAGGTTCTTTCCTTTTGTAGTGATGTCCATTTTTCATTTTTCTTGACAGCTTTGGTTCATATCCTGATACACCATGCCATGATACATGTTTCTTTTACTGCCACTAATTCTTGTTATGTGTTTCAACATACTATGAACTATTAGTTCGTAAAATAAATTAAAAACACATATGTCGGTTTTCATCCTTACCATGTTAGGCTAACAATGTAATCCTTCAACTGTCATACATCCTTAATATCATCATAAACCACATGTCATAAACCAGGACACCAATTATCACATACATAAGTTTGCTTTCAAAATTTAGTAATACATGTGTATTAATATTATTCATAATCATCATTATGCCAAATAAAAAGTTAGAGTTCAATCTCTGATCCATACTAACAATACTATTTGAAATTATCCTCTCTACGAAGGCCACGCTATTGTTTTTAATCAACATTTTAAACACAAGAAGAATTCAAATTTCTTATTAAGGTCTATAATAGCCATGGCATCTGCAACCTCAAAGGGCTAGTAAAGGGAAATCCCATGTTATATTAATACTTATAATATTTATAATTATCATATTCACACATATGCACTATAGGGCCTGCATGTAGCTCAAGTCAACACCTTTTGTTTCATTTCCCTGGTCAACATGCCCCCTGCTTATGCAACTAGTCAAGGACTAACCATGATTTTGTTGCTATATAAAATGCTTGAAACCAAGTATTTATCAGTCACCTGTCTTCCTGGAAATTTTGCAACAACATACCTTTGATCTCTTGAGGAACCCATATCATATATGGGTCATTGGATTTTCCCATCCAGTTTCCATATCTATACATGTATTAAGGTCAATAGTAGCAACCATGCTATGCAACACAAGAAATCACAAGATCATGCAAACATTCTCATACACACACATATAGATAAGCTAGCATAAACATAAATACAAAATTTCATAAATATACATAATGCAAGAAACACAGGGAGTTTTCCTAAGGTTCCTTACATCATATTAATAGTCTCATACATATTTTTCCAAGCATGCAAAGGCTCGTCATATGACCAAAAATGATGACACACTAAAGCAATCGTATACTCTACCATGCCACATAACTAAAGAACCATGTAAATGCATCAATCATACATGTCATAATTATTCACTACCAACTTTTAACACCTCAAAATATTTTTTATTAATTTTTTAAAGGTATCATTATGAGGCCCTGCCCCTTAGGGAGCCCGTACTGTTGCTTGATCATGATAGATTCCAATGATGGCCCCAACTTCCTGCTTGTAATAATCCCATACAAGATGTAATATCAAATAGTTTGAGTCCCGACACCTATAATATTTTTCCACAAATCATAGCTAATGGTCCCCGCCTCCCACCATAAAAACCAATGGTTTGAATTTGTCAGGGTAGATTCACGACTTATGCAGGGGGTCAAGCCCACACTGACATCACTAAGGAGGGGGTGTGAAACCATCTATACCATTGATCTCAATAATATGGTTAACAACATGCGCGAGGGGTCTCCTCCCAACTATTGTCACTCAAAGGGGGGGTGCACATACTATTAGATCATCTATGACGATCCAATGGTTTTAATTTTCTACCATTCCACCATGTCACAAGATGAATTGATTCCCAGTTAGGTTTGTTTCTTAAATTATTTATATTGACCTTTAACACCTAGAAAATTTTGTTTAGACAATTCTAAAAAATCATCACTTAGTCATGATAGATCCCATCCAGTCCAAGTGTTGAACCCGGATTCTTTGATACCACTATAACATCACCCAACCCCTCAGGTACTGATAGAGGAATGGGATAATAATTTTTTTTCGTCTAAATGGCGAGTCAATAACTTTGCATACATACATACATACATACATATATACATAGATACATACACACATACATATATACATATATATATATATATATATATATATATATATATATATATATATATATATATATATATATATATATATATATATATACATATAGATACACACACACACACACACACACACACGTATATATATATATATATAGAGAGAGAGAGATATACATATACACATACACATACACATATGTATGTGTGTGTGTGTATGTGTATGTGTATACATATCTCTCTCATACACACACACACATACATATGTATGTGTATGTGTATATGTATATGTATGTGTATATGTATGTATATCTATCTCTCTCTCTCTCTATATATATATATACACACATACACGCACACACACACACACATACATACATACATACATACATATATATTACATACTTCACTAAGCCCGCCAAAACTCAAAAAATTCCACTCTTCTTGTAGTCTCGATGCCATTAAACGTAACACTTCTATGACTTCCAAGTGGGTCCCACCAGACACCTCACCCTACTTATGTCACCCTACTTACCCTCTTCTAGCGTTTCCCAAACTGCGTGCTTGATTACCACTAGGCTCTCTGTTCTAGGGCTTACCTAGATAGTGTGTCCCTCTACTACCTACTCATTGGCCTGAAGTCTGCCCACCAATTTTTTCCGCTACTGGATCACATCATCCTAGTTACACTATCTCGACACCTTCTCTTATGACACCTGTTCATTTCTGCGGGGTCATAGTGTCAAGATGACATTACTGTGGGTCCTCCTTCTATCAATGGGAACTCTACCAGGATTGCATGTAAGGCCAACATAACTGGCCTAATAAATTATGTTGGGACCCTCTTGATGCACTATGGTGAGCTCCCTTGGCTAACCACCAGGCCATATCCTTGCATTCTAACACACTTCATCCCCCTTATATTACTTTGAAGCCTCCTTTTTTGCGCTCCTTTATTCCTCTGGGATCACCTTGTCGGGATGAATTGGTTTTCAGGAGCCTTTCTCCACCAATAAAGTACACTCTCTTCCAGCATGGTATGACTTACGTCATCCTGATAGTCTCCTCCCAATGCTTGCAATCAACTTCCCAATTTAATCTCTTAGGGAAAAATTGTTGGGTTGAATCAAAAGGTGGGCCAATACTTGACCAATAACATCAAAAAATTAGGGTGGGCCCTACCATGCACCCGCTTATGTCATCTCGCCAGGCCTTATCTGGTGCCTTCGACTTGTTAAAGTTTGCAACAAGAAACCCTGAAATTGGCATCTAGAAACAACATGACGACACTCACACAGTGATGGGTCCAAGCGATAGTCACATAGTTATGGGTCCAAGAAATAGTCACACAATGATGGGTCCAAGCAATAGTCACACAGTGATGGGTCCAAGCGATACATTAATGTGTCTAATTTAATTTTCCCTTAATTAAATTGGACAATAAATTTTAATCTTATCTCAAAAATACTTGTAATAGTTAATTTAGTGTGATAGACTCAGTTAGCTCATGAATTTCGAGTTGAGGGTGGTTGGTGAGGCATGCAGAGTGAGTCTATGTTTTTTAGAGTTCAAGTTGCAGTTAAGTGCATGAGTAATCAGTTAACTTAGTTAGGAGAGTTAAAGTTAGTTGAACTAGTTGTAACTGTTTGTTGCACTAGTGAGAGAACAAGTGAATTAAATCTTATTTAATTCACAATCAGTGATCCGCCATGAAACTAATGATTTACTATTAATAGCTTCATAAATGTCAATTCCAGTGGAGACCTAGTTGAGACAAAGGTTAAAGGGAAGTTAACTATTAGTTGTGATATTATAAAACTTCCCAGATGCAGTTAAAACACCATAGGATGCCCATGATGCTTGCGTAGTTTTGGAAGGCCAAAATTCATAAAGAACAGGGATTTCATTCCACATAAACTGCGTGAGCAAGGCAGGCTAAGCAGAGGAAGTAAATTGGCTAAGTGTTGGTCGATTTTGTCTGGATCAGTGTGAGACAGTTGGTAGAGTGCAACAGACTCTTGTGAGAAGAGTGCATTGTATTGTTTCATGATTCCTTGGTTCATTATACAATAGATATATAGGGGTTTTGAGCAGCAATCTTTCCCCGGGAAAATTATCTGTGTTGTGTATTGATTTGCTTCTTTCTTTTACTTGGCATGATTATGCGACCGTGTTTAATTTCCGCAAATGAATTGTTAGAAGAATTCCATATATTGATTTAGAACATTGCATGATCAGATTGAATTCATGCTATAAATACTGTTTGTATAGTTTCTACATGGTATTAGAGCACATGAAATCACTATATTGAAGAAGAAATTGAGTTTGCGACTGAATACAATTTGAATTTGCAAAACTATTCTTGGTGCAACATGCGGATCAAGATCGAAATGGATTTCAATGGATTGATATTGGAGTATGCACTTGAGGGTAGTTACAATTATATTGTGTGGAAAGACAGGATGGAGGAAGTACTGGAGGAAAATGGGTTGAAATAATTCATTGATAATGACATTCCCAAACCCGTTGCAACAGATGCCGCAAATCCCAATGCTTGGAAAAAGAAGGTTGTAAGGGTGAGGAGGATCTTATTAGAGGGAGTAAAAGAAAAAATTGTCTCAAGTATCCATGGAAAAGCGAAACCATATGCAATGTGGAAAGCTTTGACAGATCTATTTCAGAGCAGTAGTGATCATAGAAAATTGGCATTGAAGGACAAGCTCAGGAAAATCAAAATGGAGAAAGGTGACACTATTCCGGTACACTTGACCAAGTTTTTCCAATGTTGAGATGAGCTTTTGAGTGTAGGAATTACTGTTGCGGATGATGAATTGGTGAGCGTAGCTCTTCTAGGACTTCCCAAGATTTGGCATAATTATCAGGTTTCTGTCAATGGGAGGGAGAAGCTGCCAGATTGGGAACGACTTTGGTCGAATTTGGTGCAAGAAGAATTCAGGCGGAATACTAGGGATGGATCTTCATATAAGAATGATGATGAAGAAAATTGTGCCTTGGATGGTGTTAGTGCTGGAATCAACACTTGGACTGCACCAAGCGCCTGCCCAGATACATCCTAAAGTCTAAGGAAATTTAATGATTTGGTTTATAAGATTGGTAGGTGTTTTAAACTCTCATTCACTGAAAGTATATTTCAGTCAAATCCACTGTTCTACTAATGAGGGTATTGGATCCTGAAGTGGTACCAAAAGAGTGAGTTTGTAGCCTATGAGGAGAAGAGAGTGTGAAATGGAAGAATAAATAATCGGTCTTCAAGGCAAAAATCCACTTCTTTTGGTAGAAAATAACACAAGTAGAAATTTAACAATATTTCAACAAGAGAAGGCTATGTCTAGTCTTACAATATTCTTACTGAAATATTATGAAAGGTGATTTTCATAAGTGATGCTCTTTACACTGTTATTATATATATTTTAGTAAGAAATATCACTGTGTGAGACTAATAAAAATTGATAGAACACATGAACATGTCAAGAGACTGATAAAAACACATAACAACATGTGGGATTGCAAACTACAACTGAAGATAATAAGATATGGAAACACAAGTGAAAATTAACAATACACACACAGGTTGATAATAAGTCCTCAGAAGTTTAAGTTAATTTCATTCACTGAAAAAGTACAGATCATATGAGCCAAGATTCTAAAACCACGAACCTTTACTTCATAGAAGTTTGTCACATATATACAAAAACATAATACTATCATCTCCACAAAAGGAGTCAATCTGTTCCAGAAATTTATTACAATCTCATGCAAGAGATCAGGTTTATCTTAAAACTTTAATACAAAGTGATATATCATAAATAAAGTAAACATCATGAATGCTAACTTTTAAAAGTGGTTGTATGATGTGGCAATCTGTTGGAAGACTGCTCTTCTGTTCTTTGTGTAACCAACTCCACAGAAAATGTAAACAATAGTGAAAGTGACATGTGGCTGTTTTCATCAAAAAGTGAAAAACAGAACCCTGAAATTTTGGAGGAGACTTGATACAGGACACCTAGCAGCATCCATTATAACTAAAATCTCCTCCACTTCACCTGTTTTGATGTCACCATCATGATAATAAAACAAAAATCAACTCCTTTTCATCATATGTTAATATTAAGAAATAATTTCTACCTTCGCATAAAAAGTAGCTATATCCCAAAACATGG
Source organism: Pinus albicaulis (assembly GCA_034641835.2). Taxonomy (NCBI): domain Eukaryota; kingdom Viridiplantae; phylum Streptophyta; class Pinopsida; order Pinales; family Pinaceae; genus Pinus; species Pinus albicaulis. The sequence goes on from CM076578.1 coordinate 1,880,663,580, forward strand.
AAAATTAACCCAAAAATGAAAAGTTTCTCCAAGGATAGCCCTATTCTTCCATTCTTTAGAGGTCCAAAATAGAGGAAAAAATCCTAATGGCCTCATCTTTTGTTACTCTCTTATCTGACTTCTTCCTCTGTATTTGACTCTTTGGATGAGCCTTTTTCTTATTTCTTTTAACTTCTGGACTCTCATCAATATTAATGATCTCATCTCTTAATGTAGGATTGGAAATTAACTTGATGTTCACCCTGAGTTTATTCTTGGGCCTGGTATGAGGTCTCTTGATATAGGGATTTGGAATGAACTTAGACCTCTTACCTCGATGCATGAATCTACTGGATTCTTCCTCCTCATACTCTAATTCTATATATTCAAGGTCACTGCTGTCTTCATAAGAGGAGTAAGAGTGTATCACATTTTTCTTTCTCTTCTTGATCGAAGAGCCAATGGAGGAGACTAGTTGAGCTAACGTAGGCTCTTCTTCTATGATAGGCTCTAACATTTTATGTTTTCCCTTTTTAAGAGATAGAAAAACCTGTGAGAGAGTGGATTCTGTGAGTGAAATACCACCGCTAGGTTGAGCTTAATGAGTTGGTTCAGAAACATGGCTTGATATTTTTACTCCAGGGTTGACTTCCTCTGGAGACAAAGCTGGCTTAGATGTTAGAATTCTAGGGTTGACTTCCAGTGGAAAGTACATATAAAAATAAGTTCCGAGGAATGGACACATCCATCCAGTAAGAAGGATCATGAAATAGACTCAGGTATGGTTGCAACCATCCAATCAGAAGAGTCATGCATATAGTCATGATAAACGAAATCATCTCACAGCATGGATTTCATCAGACAAAACCCAAGGTCTTGCACTCCTTCTTGACCTGAACAAGTACAAATTCAAGCATGCGAATTAGTGAGCTGAAGTCGAAAATGGAGGAAAATCGCCCGATTACCAGCCAACGATGAAAGTTGTTAACAAGTGCGAGAGAAACCACCAATGATGACAATGGCTCTCAAGGTACTAACAGTAAAATCCACGAGATGCGAATAAGGAGCTGGCGTCGAACACTCGTGGAATCACCTGATCGAAGGCAAATGATGTGAACCTTTCACCGAATGTGAAGACTTGCCATTAGGGCATGCAAGCTCTAAGGTACCAGATAGGAGTCTCTAGATCGACTTCACGGATAATGAGCTGAAGTCGACAGGAAGCGATCCATCGAAGGAGGGTCATAATGAATCCCACATCATCGACATGAAACAAAGAATGTAATATGATAGTGAATCTGGACTAAACAGAGGATCAAAGGTTGAAAACTGCAGAAGGAAACTTCTCTCGAACATATTGGTGACATGAATTCGAAATTTGGTAGTATTTGACATCAAGGGATCTGAGGTCATGGTGATGTGGAAAGGAGAAGATGAGAGGTCAAAAAAGATAACCCAAACCCATGGAGGAAAAATGACAAATGGGATATCCTCAACCCGACACGAATTGCAGACAAGTGTCATGTTCAAAAGCGACATACTACCGACATGATTGAGAACTGGTTCCATTCCCCCCCACCATTTCTGGCAAGTACCCCAATTATTTTTGGAAACAATCTTGAAGGGGATAGCATATGCTTGTTATATAAGTTTTTCCTTTGAAAAAATCCATCCTAGTACATTTTACGAGCCTTAGGAAGGAGGAACTCGGTTGCGTCATGGCGATGATTTCCAATGTCATTTAGGTTTCAACGAGTCCGACAAAGGAATAACTCAAAATCTTTTCATATTTAGAGAGTTTGAAAAGAAGCAGAAAAGAAAACTCCAGCAGGTCCCTTTTCGTAGGTAGTCTCACAGATCAAAAAAGGTAGAAAACAATATTTGGGAGAACCTCTTAGTCGGGATTGGCTAAGGTATTCCTTTTTTGTAAATAACCTGTCCCAACCTGAAAAAGGGGTAGGCATATACTGGGCAGATGGCGTTTCGTAGCCTTTAACGAGTTCAAAATGACAAGAGTCCCGGAAATATTTTCATGTTTTGAGAGTCAGAAAAGAGATGAAATTTGTCTCCTCCTGGAGGAATGAGTGGCGTTAAGGGTAGCAGTTGGTTCTAGTGATGGTGGAACTTCTCAGAACAAGTAAAGGTCAAGAGGCTGGCTAACAAGACCACTCATTACAGCGGTTCCTCAAGAATGGGTAAAACAATCGAGTGAAGCTGTATGATCGACCAAGCAGATGGTGAGGATGGAATGAGAAAACCAAGGTTCCTCTGGCAAAACAGGTTGATAAGAAAGCAATCACGAGAGTTAAAATAAGGATGGTTTCATTTTTACACAAGCTTGAAATTGGGAAACTCTGCTTGAAGTTGGTTTCATTTTTACACAAGCTTGAAACTTTTTAGAAAACTATGCTTGAAACTGGTTTCATTTTTACACAAGCTTGAAACAGAAACAAACTATGCTTGAAATAAGTTTGCATGCCCCCAACATGATGACTCAATTTGAGGTACATGCCCCCCAGCTTCATGGAATTCACTTGAGTAGACTACTGGTTACTAATAGGTGGATGGAATGAAGGTTCAATTACGAGATCAGGCGAAAGACTCGACTTGGATTTCATGAGATCTAATCAAATAGTCAAATTGCAAAGGGAACCTGTTTCATTTTTTAACGAGGTTGACCTAGTAACAGAATTGTTCTCATGACCTAATTCATTTTTTACCAAGGTTGACATAGTAAACGAACTATCCTCAGAAGATATTGTTTCATTTTTTAAGGAGCTTGACACAAGGAAATGAACTGTGCTCCAACGAGCTTGTTTCTTTTTTAAAGGAGCTTGACACAAGAAAACGAACTATGTTCCGATGGGCTTGTTTCATGTTTTAAGTAGCTTGACACAGGAAAACGAACTGTACTCCAAGGAGCTTATTTCATTTTTTAAGGAGCTTGACACAAGAAAACGAACTCTGCTCCGAAAGAAGCTGATCATGATGAATAAGAAGTCATGGCTTCCAAGAGTTTCTCATATGACGGGAGAACAACACTCTGGAAATTAGGACCCAATGCCCCGAGTACATTGTGTACTACCTCACTGATTGAATTATTTGTGGACGTGAACATGGAACAGGTGGTCACATAATTGACTTGTGGTGGGGAAGATATCATTGGAAGGTAAGGACCAAGAAGGGATGGCGGTAGACCAGATGTCACATCAGGACCAAAGAATGAAAGCTGATCAATGGTCACGATCTGACATTCATGTGGAAAAAAGATCACATGAAAGAGGGAAGAGACAAGTGTGCCCATGGCATAAGCATAGTCGCACCCCAAGAGTAAATTAAAATCCAAGGGGCCTTGGACCACCATCATGTCTATATAGACGATTTTCCCTCCCAAAGTAATAGGAAACTTCAGAAGGATCCCTAATGGTTGACTTGTTCCTCTATTAAAAGCCAACAGATTTTAAGTAACATGCACAAGATGTGGAGAACACAAATCTTTCCATGTAGTTGAGGACATAATACTAACCAAGGTGCCTTCATCTATAATCGTGCCCGATACGACCATATTGCAGGCCTGTACAATGATTTCAAAGGGCATGTAAGAAGGAAGACGATATCCCGTGAATCAAATCTAATCAAAGGAAGTGACCAAACTATATGGAGGGGGTGCCATAGGAATAAGAGGATTATCCCCCTGAATTACGAGAGAGGAAAGGCCATGCTCCTGGAATTCGGGAACAAGAGCAGGAGGATCACTTTCTAGAACTGTGGTGATAAGAGTCAGAGGATCACCCTCCTGGATCATGGAAACGGGAGGATCACCCTCCAATCTTGGGGAATCAAAGGAAACAAAAAGAACTTGACTAGGATGAGACTCACTCTCGACGGAAAAGACCCGATGAACTGTAGATGGAATCAGGTCGACCTTTGTCTCAACCAATGATCCATCGGAAATGGACTCAGGAGACTAACTGTCAAAGAGAGCGGAATTGACTGGAGATGAATCCCAATCAATGGGTTGATCAACTATGGGAGGACTTGAAGAAAACTTTCGGTAACCGACAGAAAGACATGAATCAGAAGCCGAAAGGGTATCCAATACTTTAGAAGCTTCACCCATATAAGGACAGAGGTGAATGGGATGGTTCCCTTCACACAACCTACATGGAAATTTGATCTTACCCTGTTTCTTACGAGTATCATTATCTTTAGCTGAAGGCTCATCATTAGAATGATGTCCAGAGGTTGATGATGAAGGATGAATCGGGCCAATGAACCACACTTCTAGAACCTTGGGAATTCCAAAGCAATCACGAAGAATGTGGTCACTCTCACATAGCTTGCAAGGAAATTAGACTCTACGAGACAGAGTGGGAGGTTTCTCGATAATAGCTGCATGGGTAGCAATTGTTGATGATTTCCCCCCTATCTTATTTTCCTTCTTCTTCTTCGACTTCTTCTTCTTCTTCTTAGCCACCTGGTTACTAGAATCCAAAATTTCACCGGGAAAAGAGGAAGAACGAGGTGAATAAATCGGTGAAGAAGGTGAGGGGTCAACCTTAAGATCAACATGGGATTTCCATGGTTCCAACAGAGGAGAACTCGGTTGGACAGAGGTCGGTACACTCGGGATCACTGAGGTTGAAAATAACGAAATGGGTAAACCAATAGTTAACCCAGGAAGGGAAAACATCGCCATATAAAGGGAGCCAACATTTCCAAAATAAGGAAAAGGACCAAGACTCCCATTGGATCGGGATCCTTGACTGGTAAACCCAGGAAATGTTGCCATTGATCTCACCCTATGAATCACTAAGGAATAAAAATCTAACCAGGAGCATTTCGTGGGTAGTTAATTTTAAGACACTGAAACAAAACTTTTCCTTTTCATGTTTTAAGAGTCAAGAAAAGGAAAAAAGGTGACTCTAGTCACTTTCAGTTTGGACGAGCTCGAAATGACAAGTGCTCAATGATCTTTTAAAATTTTAAAGAGTCAGGGAAGGATCAAAATGACTACTTAGGAACTCTAAGCAAGAGGGTGGACCAAGCTCCCGTGAACTGCAATATACACCTTGGTGATCAAATGAAAGAGAAATGACCAAGGACTTAACATACGTGTAGACAGTCTCCCCGAATGCTGTGTTCGGTGTATCATGGTTATAGGGCGGTAGACTCGACTTCCTATGGAAAAAGGATTGCAACCTATGAGGGTCTCCCTTTATATACTTGATGGCACGGGGAGCACAAGTCCGTGCTAGTGATGTCTACTGCCAGATGGTGAATGACATCTACTAGGTTTAACGACGCCGGAACACATCACTAGCCTATACCTCTAAATATGAGCGTTAAGTTTCAATGCTTCCTTAGGTTGATTGAGTTCATTTTAAAGTTGATATTGAATTAATGTTGTAGTTTCAAGGCCTTACCGAATGTAATCTCGAATCTCTAATGCACAACTACATGCAAAAGAACATCATTCCAATTCGATGAATAACTCGCTAAGAGAGGGATATAAGTTCATAATGAAGCAGCAAGCAACCAGATGCAAGAATAAATTTTCCTAATGCTTCTAACACAACCAAAACAAAAAACGAAAGGATCTTCTCTTGTTGTTCACTTTTTAATGGGAAAGCTACTAATGCAAAAGAATGATTTTCATTTTCAAATAGAGAGAAAGAATGAAAATTTTGTTGTTTTAGATGAATGAGATGCAATCAGGCACTATTACACTAAAATACAAAATGAATACTAGTTTTGAGCAACTCGAGCGAAATGATTAAAAGCAAAAGAGACCAATTCAATACGAATGCAAAACATACTAAAAAACAGACATGCATTCTGTCACGCAAAAAGAGGACTTTCAAATTGACTCAGTGAGAAATGTAATCTATGCTTAGGGCAACAAATGGAAGGTCAAACAGACACCAAGGTGATAGTTCAACGACCCAACGACACATAGAATCGAAATAAAAGATCAAACAATCAGTCTACAAGCTGAAAAAATGAAAGACTAGACCGACTCAAACACAACTCAGAAGCTTAGTGAGGAGATTGAACAAGCATTGGAAGACGCCTAAATACACTAGGACGACAAACCACATTGATCATATGAAGAACAAACAACTGAGAATAATGATATAGGAAAGTCAAAGAAATTCAAATGGACTAATTTAGGAGGGAAAAACCAATCCAAAGGCAAGACACACTGGCAAAACTTAGGGAAGAAGCTTAAATCCAAACCTACAGGATCCAGCATGACTGTTTAGCTGTAATCCTTGTTGAACAGGGGAAAGCGCACATGTAAAACATGTAGAAGGCGCCAATCGGCATGACTATTAAGGAAACAACACCACAGAGCTAGAAAACCATGGAAAGGATAAAAATCCACTGAGAAAAGGCCAGACTCAACACTCTGAGAATAGGTATGATGGCTGGAAACAGTCAGACAAGTAAAACAAAGCAGAAAAGTGGTAATACAACCAAAGTCAGAATACTAGACAAACAACAATGGATGACAGACACACTGATCCCCAATATGGTCGCCAAATTTTTGAGCAGGAAAATACCCTCTGCGGACAAAGACAATCCCTGTAGCCCTAGGGTGGGTCTACCAACAAGGGAGCATGCTGGACTTTTGGATTCCTAGCTTATAAATGAAAAGCGAGTTAGGGTAGATAACCCACCTCAATCCAATGCTCTGTCATGGCTTGTAGCAGCGATCCTTCAATCTTTGTCTTCACACATCACAGTCCTTCAGTGATGATGTCATTGTACCTGAACAAAGATCAAGTGAAAGATGAAAACATACGAAAAAATACTTTCATTTACAAGTATTCAATTGCTTAAGGAGAATCAAACATTTTGCATATGATTAAACACAAAATTGGAACAAAAAAACCAGTCACGTATTAATGATAGAGAAAATAAGTTTACAAACTTAATGCCTTGATGTTGCAGCCTCCTTTGACGGGTTCAGTAGGGCGTGTCTCAAGAATTCCTTGGGGATTGGACTTGGTGAGGCAATGGGCCTAAACTCTCTCTTGACAATGGATTCTTCTCTGTCTTCTTCTACACACCAACTATAGTAACGACTGTTCAGCTAGCTGAAACAATGTGAGAAGGAAGTATTTATAGGAGAGGAGGAGGTGGTTTGGGATACCTCATAAGGTGGAGGAAGGGTCTATCCCTTTGCGGAGTTGCGCAATTGTAGGAAACAAGAAGCCAAAGGGAGGAATTCGACGTTATTCATTCGAACAAACCATGATGACTCTGCTCACGAAGTTGTTAGGCATGGAAACTTCGTTTCTATTTTAAAGAATTTCCAAAAAATCTCAGCGCGGGTTCCCTTCTGAGACATAGTGCCAATGGGCACGAGGCTCAGTGTTAATTTATCCATGGGCGCGAGGCCATAACTTCCTACCAACACCGACCCAAAATCACATGTTTTTAAGGGTCTGCTTAAGGAATGATCAACAGAGGAAATGTTCTTAACATGCCAAGGGATGCAATGACACTTATAGCAAGGTATGAAAATACACAAAAGTTATTGAAATCATCCTCCAATGTTCAGGGTGGGAATTGCAGGGATGGTGACAAAATACTGTGTACCAATCCCTATCAAGAAAAGGTGCAATTTCCAATACTTTCTCTAACTCCCCTTCAGTCAACACAAACTCTTCGGTTTCCTTATTGACACTTAATAACTTTGTTTTTTCCTCTTTGACTGAAATAATACTTACTTCAGATTTACTAATAGTAGATTTACCAATTGAGGAATGGGAAATTTTTTTAGCTGAACCTCGGTTAATACCATCTACTTTATTCTCTAGGGAAGCAGTTTCAAATTGATATTTTTCAGCAGAATCTTTTGAAACTAAAACTTCTTTTGATTCTAAAGTATATGAAGGTACCTTTTGCTTTGGAATGTACTTCTTGTGTACCTTCTTCACTGACTAAGATGTGGCTTCAACTGATCTCTGTTTTCCTTTTTCATTTTTAATGATCTTCTCTGGATCAGCAACTGGAGTCACAATAGGTGATCTCTGATTTCTCCTTGTAGTAGGAGGTCTTGAAACCTCTCTTCCTCTTTGTGGAGTCGCAAGTGAACTAATTTGCAGTATTCTTCAAGTCACCAATTCTTGTTCACCATCAAGAATTGAATAGGAGTAATTCAAAACAAGAGACTTGGGAGAATACTTCGTTCCAAGGCCTTTGTCTCCTAGCAAACACACCAAAATATGTTAGCATTGGAATCAACACTTGGACTGCATCAAGCGCCTGACCAGAAACATCCTAAACTCTAAGGTAATTTAATTATTTGGTTTATAATATTGGTAGGTGGTTTAAACTCTCATTCACTGAAAGGAGATTTCATTCAAATCCATTGTTCTACTAATGAGGGAAGTGGATCCTGAAGTGGTAGAAAAAGAGTGAGTTTGTATCCTATGAGGAGAAGAGAGTGTGAAATGGAAGAAGAAATAGTGGGTCTGCAAGGCATAAATCCACTGCTTTTGGTAGAAAATAACACAAGTAGCAATTTAACAATATTTCAACAAGAGAAGGCTATGTCTAGTCTTACAATATTCTTACTGAAATATTATGAAAGATGACTCTCATGAGTGATTATCTTTATACTATTATTATATATATTTTACCAAGAAAGCTCACTGTGTGATAATAATAAAAATTGATAAAACACATGAACATGTCAAGGGACTGATAAAAACACACAACAACATGTGGGATTGGAAATTTCAATTGAAGATAATAAGATATGGAAACACAAGTGAAAATTAACAATAAACACAAAGGTTGATAATAAGTCCTCAAAAATTTCTTTTAATTTCATTCACTAAAAAAGTACAGATCATATGAGCCAAGATTCTAAAACCACGAACCTTTACTTCATAGAAGTTTGTCACATATATAAAAAAACATAATAATGTCATCTCCACAAAAGGAGTAAATATGTTCCAAAAATTTATTACAATCTCATGCAAGAGATGAGGCTTATCCTAAAACTTTAATATAAAGTGCTATATCATAAATAAATTCAACATCATGAAGGCTAACAATTCAAAGTGGTTGTATGATGTGGCAGTCTATTGGAAGATTTCTCCTCTTTTATTAGTGTAACCAACTCCATAAAAGTGTAAAAAACAATGAAAGTGACATGTGGTTGTTTTCCTTAAAAAGTGAAAAACAGAACCCTAAAATTTTGTAGGAGACTTGATACACGACACCTGGCAGCATCCATTATAACTGAAATCCCCTCCACTTCACCTGTTTTGATGTCACCATCATTATAATAAAACAAAAAGCAACTTCTTTTCATCATATTTTAATATTAAGAAATAATTGCTACCTTCACAGAAAAAGTAGCTATATCTGGAAACATGGAAAATTAACCCAAAAATGAAAAGTTTCTCCAAAGGCAGCCTTGTTCTTCCATTCTTCAGAGGTCCAAAATAGAGGCAAAAATCCTAATGGCCTCAGATTTTGTTACTCTCTTATCTGACTTCTTCCTCTATATTTCAATTTTTGGATGAGCCTTTTTCTTCTTTCTTTTATCTTCTGGACTCTCATCAATATTAATGATATCATATCTGAATGTAGGATTGGCAATTAACTTGTTGTTCGGCCTGAGTTTATTCTTGGGCCTAGTATGAGGTCTCTTGATATAGGGATTTGGAATGAACTTAAACCTCTTAACTTGTTTTAACTTATTTTATGAACCTAAGACACTAATAACACGTATACATTTAAAATTACTTTGATTTTGAGACTCTTTTATGACCTTTATTGACCATGACTCAAACTTCGACATAGACTAGGACATTAGAAAAATTTGAAAATAGTGATACAATGGAAATCACACTATTAACATTTTCAGTGCTAATAGCTGGTAAGGAAAAGAATGGGAAGGGAAGGAAATCCTACTCCAAATCTAAGACCGGCGAAGAAGGCAAGGAGCGTGACATGTCCAAAGTGAAATGTTTTCACTATCACAAGCATGGACATTATGACAGTAATTGTCCACAAAAGAAGAAGAACAAGAAGGCTTCAAGATCTATAGCTGGTGAGGCTTTGGCCTTGCAATTTGATCTTGACTTCTCGCTCATTTCATGCATGGTGTTAAGTGCAATGGGATCAGTGTGTTACTTAGATAGTGGTGCATATTTCCACATGACGGGAGACAAAGAAATTTTTAGTATCTTGGAGGAGAAGGACCTCCAGATGCATTTCAAAATGGGCGATGATAGGAAGTATAGAGCTACCGAGATTGGTATAGTTACCTTCCATATACAGTCAGGTAAACCTTTCTCATTAAAATATGTAATGCATGTACTAGGCTTGAAAAAGAATTTAGTTTCAGTTGCAATGTTGGAGGATAGAGGTTATGATGTGGTTTTCAGTGAAGGGAAAGTATTCCTTCGACACAAAGCCACATGAAAACCCAAGAATATTTGGGTTCATGTGAAGAATATCTATAAAGTTGATGTAGATGCATTTTTTACGGAGCTTCCAAAGGGTACTCCTGCACAGATAGACACATTCAAGGGATGTACCATGGGGAAGTATGAGGAAGCCATGCAATTGTCCCTTGAGAGGGAGCTTGATTTGCATGCAGACGAGGAACTCTTGGTTCCAAAGGATGAACCTAAAGATGTGGAGCAATCACATGAGGAGGATCATGGAGTTGAAAAAAACACTCATGCAGAGACCTCTAGGAGGGGGAAATTTAGAGGCAGATGGGCTGGGGGAGTACATGCAGATATACCTCCAAGTGTGAGGTGGGGCGATGTGAAGAATTAATACCAAAAATAAATTTGGGCAGGATTCATTGAGATGGTGTGTTTCATGGATCAAACTTGGCTACGAGGAGCCCATAATACAACAATAAAAGTAAGGATTGGTTAGATTGATGCAGTCAGATGTCAAGAAGACAAAAATTAGAGTGAAAAGTGTTGGATACTGGAGCACAGATCATAGTTGGCAACAATTAAGAGTGCATGGAGGCAGATGTCAGCAACCCAAAGAGTCCAGTAGACATGTGCAGTAGCTAGCAACAATCAAAAGACTCTAATGACAAATGCATTATACTGATTCAGATTTTTGGAGGCTATTCAGTTTCAGAAGTGTTTCATGCAAGATTTTCATGTGCGAACAACACTAGAGAAGGTTGCATGTGTACATGCAAGGACATTCCAAAGGTACCGTATCAGGACATATTGATTCCTTTCTTGTTGATAAGGTGTGTTGAAGTTTGCAACAAGAAACATTGAAATTGGCATGCAGACACAACATGACGACACTCACATAGTGATGGGTCCAAGCGATAGTCACACAATGATGGGTCCAAGCGATACATTACTGTGTCTAATTTAATTTTCCCTTAATTAAATTGGACAATAAATTGTAATCTTATCTCGAAAATACTTGTAATAGTTAACTAAGTGTGATAGACTCAGTTAGCTCATGAATTTTGAGTTGAGGGTGGCTGGTGAGGCATGCAAAGTGATTCTATGTGTTTTAGAGTTCAAGTTGCAGTTAAGTGCATGAGTAATCAATTAACTCAATTAGGTGAGTTAAATTCAATTGAACTAGTTGTAATTGTTTGTTGCACTAGCTAGTGAGAGATCAAGTGAATTAAATATGATTTAATTCACAATCAGTGATCTTCCATGCAACTGATGATTTACTATTAATAGTTGCATGCATGCCAGTTCCAGTGGAGACCCAGTTGAGATAGAGGTTAAAGGGAAGTTAACTATCAATTGCGATATTAGAAAACTTCCCAGATGCAGTTAAAACACCATAGGATGCCCATGATTCTTGTGCAGTTTTGGAAGGCCAAAATTCCTAAAGAATATGGATTACATTCCACATAAACTGCGTGAGCAAGGCAGGCTGTGTAGAGGCAGGAAATTGGCTAAGTGTTGGTCGATTTTGTCTAGATCAATGTGAGACAGTTGGTAGAGTGCAACAGACTCTTGTGAGAAGAGTGCATTGTATTGTTTCATGATTCCTTTATTCAGTATACAATAGAGATAGAGGGGTTTTGAGCATCAATATTTCTCTGGGAAAACTATCAGTGTTGTGTATTGATTTACTTCTTTCTTTTACTTGGCGTGATTATGCGATCGTGTTTGATTTTCGCAAATGAATTGTTTGAAGAATTCAATATCTTACTTTAGAACATTGCATGATCAGATTGAATTCATGATATACATATTTTTTGTATAATTTCTACACGACTCTTCCACACCAACATTCCTCCGGGGTAAGACCATCGGGGTGATTTCATCCCTTTTTGCATTCTTGATGCTTCTTAGAGCACTGTCCCTTCATCTTTCTAGGCTAAGACTCCAGGATTCTATGGACTGTGGGCCAACATCCAGCCAATGATAACACTTCTGGGTACACATCCTTCTACTGCATCATCCCTTCGCTCTAACCTGACCCTCCTCTACCTGCGCCCTTAGAAAAGTTCCAGGGTGGGCTTGAGCGGGCTGACCTGTCATGAGAGTCCACCTTTGACCAATCACAAATATTCCAGGCTAGCATGTCTACTAGCTCATCCTGAATGGTTCTATCCTGCTTAGTCCCCATTGCTTCTCATAAAATTATTCCAGGGTAACCCTTATGGGTTCCACCTCCAGGGCACGTCAATACTCTCACGACCGATCATTTTTAGGGGGAAATTTGGCTGCGCTAATGAAAATGCTCCACGATTGGTGTTTTGATTGAAAAAAGGATGAGGCTCACTCATTACATGTTATAATATTACACTTACCCTCCTGCGTTGCTTCAATTCTTTCTTCTATCTCTTCCATGGCATGAATAAGGGATTTCAACCTTTACTTTTGTGATGAAGTAGATGGGGATCTTCGCGATCGTCCTAAAGACAAGATATATTGTTGTTCATACTTCCTTGAGCCAATATTTTCGACCATTGCTTTGTCTCATAGGTCCTGTTGAGCTCCAGATCAACAATAAGGCCTCATGCCAATTCCAATGCTTCGTTAAGGCCTCTTAGGGTGCTACACAGAGCCCTCAAGTGCCTAACTAGTAAGACTAGGTTGCTAGCAAAAAATATACAAGAGCTGCTAATACATGGTTGAGAATTCATTTATATAAAGTGTATGGGGTTCAAACAACCCCAAGGGAAACAAACACTTCTACGTTAAAGCAACGCTTTCCGTTCGGCACAAAAATTTGTAACTTAGGCAAATAAGTTGATGTAAGCAAATGTAGACCCTGCTAGGTAGACGATATTCCATGTAATTGTCTCATATTAATAAAAAGAGTTTTTGTGCCCAACATTCCATGCTTCATTCCAAGTTCTTATGGATCTTGCTACGCCCTGTAGCATGGCATAATGTTTCTATGTAATTTATTAATGTGTTGTTCTCAATATATTTAATCATTTCATTCAGATTAAGGTTCAACTCAACGTCATAGCTTAGTCCTTATTATCATGTGGTTTATTACACATTTTTTGGATCACATATTTTATGATCAAAATCAACAAGCTATTCAAACAACACTTTATTTCTAGTTCAAAAGTACACACTCAGTTTACTTAACAATATCATTTGTTTCAGAGAAGCACACACATTATATATATAACATATCAATAAATTCCATTTTTGTATAAAGGTGCATCCACATGTTCATACATTAACAACACATCATAGACCTAAGTTATTCAAACCTGAGAAACAACCCCATTGGCTTCACGATGAAAAATTTCACTAGTGAAATACCAATGTTAGCACCAGTGAACCCTTCCTACTGTAGAAGGTTAGCATAAATCCATTGATCCTATGAAACATTCATGCTTATCAATACATCCCCATATGGAACATAATATACTAGTTAGAATATCTACATAATGACTCAAGACTTATCATTGAAACCACCAATCTACCATTAATTCACATTATAATCTAGAAGCCATACAAGGTTTATCCATGAGAAATATTTATCGTGAATTTACAATGAAGGTGGTTAACTGAGTTCAGGAATTTAAATCTCCACCCAAACATAGATAAACTGCAACCAAGCTACTTGTAGTTTTCACCCCCCAACTAGATTCCAAGGGTTTGAGGTGGTCTTTCTCAAGGGAATAAACACCAACCTACCAGCTGAAACAGGGACTCTGGAGGTTCTCCTTCCTCCACCCACTAACTACTCAATAGTTCACAAATGCACAGGTATTTCAAGGACCTACTTCCTCACCCTATAACTACTCAATGAAGGATAAAAACACTTTAGAGAAAACCATAGTATTTTTGCTTTCCTCTCTTATGGGTTGCCTCCTGCAACATAGCTCTCCTTCTGTGGAATTTCGAGCTCTCTCTCTGCGCACTCAAGTTTGAGATATAGTTATCCCTTATGAATGAATCAAACCTTCTCTCCTTTTATGTTCCTTCCCAGAATGAGTCATGTGTCTCCATGCCTGAATGAATGAGAATGATCTTCCTCTCCTTCTATTTTTAGTTTATGTGTAGTTCCCTGCCAACACTCCCATTCTCATTAATTTTCCTATCCTTTTTATTTTTGTTTTCCTTGTTGTAGTTCCCAAGCCAACATGTGATTTCCTTGATGTTGCAACCCAATTAATTTCCAAGAACAGTGCCATCCCATGCATTTAAATCTCAAAAAATTGTCTTTAATGGCTGTCATATAGTTCATATTTTTCCTTCCTTCAACAAGCAAGCTGAATTTACCAAGCAATTTGACCTCCCGAGGCCTCTTGGAATCTATGTCCCTTACTCAACCCATTTTTTTTCATTTTACATTATGATATTACATGTCCAAATCAAGCCATTCATGGTTGGGTTATCACGAAATCAAATACCTTGATAATGCATCAAAGTCAAGCTTGATAGCTTAAATATCCCTTTGGATCCTTTGAATTCATCAATGCTTTTCTTTTTTTCTTCCACAATTCCTACAAAATAAAGGTTAGTTGTATGAGTGGCTCTTACTACACCAAAAAAATATTTTAAAACTCAAAGACTGTATCTAAGTGACCTACATCATATAAGGAAACAATCTCTTATGTATGCAAAAATATGAAATTCAAACCACTGCAAGGAAAAATGTGCCTTTGGTGACTTCTTGGCAACAAAACCAAAAATGATGGGTTGTTTAATTACTCTTCTAATTGCTTAGAAATACAACCAAATGACTACACATTTAATTGCAACTCAAAGCTTGTATGGAACTTGTGTGTTACCATGCACTATGTATGCAAATCACACTTTTTACTTGTTTAGTGAATTTATTGTCCTAAATTGCTAACATAAATTATTGACCAGGGCTAGTAAATTGATGAAATGTGGTGCACTATATGTGCTTAAGAAACCTACTTCTTACTTCGTTGTTTTGATGTTTTATTGTTGTTTTGGGGGTTTTATGTTTTAATCCTTAGCATTCTATTCTAAACTAAAAAGATGAGATTAAATCTATTTAAAAAGTAAGAAAAGGAAATGTTAATGAATGAATTAAAACATAGTTTATTTGCAAGTTCTATTTCCAATTAAGAAATAATAAAAAAAATAAATCCTAATCCATGGATATTACAGATTTTGAATGAACATTCAAGAAATTAAAGTAGCTCAAAACATTACAATTTACTCTGATTCATTCAATTAGAGATTTATTGGAAGAGCTTGTGAAAAAGATTAATTGCAATATCATGAGGATCCTTTATCTAAGCAAATGACATGAAACATAATGCTAAAAGCTATGATTTCAGAAAGAAATCTAAGTAAGGAAATATGACAAAACAAAATTGAAATTGACTTATCTAGAAAACATGTAAAACCTCCTCGAATAGCAGGGGTCCTCTGCTACCAATTCGGTGTAATCCTTATCTCCTTGAAGATGTGATCAAAACAACATCAAAGAACTAAACTTCTTTATTGATAAACTCACAAATCTACATCCCATTCCATCTTAATATTTGTTACAAAACACTCTCTAATCCTTTCTCTTCTTCTCCTATTTTTCACCACCCTTGATAGGAGAAAGCTTCTCCTATTTATACAAAATATGAGAGGTTATATCATTAATGAGAGTCCATGAATCTCTCCCTCTATCTCTAGAGTTACAATCAAAATAGGAAATGATAAGACACATGTCTTTTTAGAGTTTCAATACAAATAAGAAATGAGACACATATCCTCTTAGAGTTCAATACAAAAAGGAAATGAGACACATGTCCTCATGATCCCATGATCTTCTCCATTCAAATTCGAATTTGGTTTTGGGAGGCCACATAAAGGTCTTTTAGAAGCTTCCTTTTGGCATACACATGTCACAAAACTCATAACACATATATAGATATATGAAACTATGTTAATTTTCTAGTTTCTAATCATAAATTCATTTTAAATACATAAAATAAATAAATTTGGAAGACAAGGATCCTAACCCATATATTTATGAAAATGGTTACTTGATGTAGGGTTTTAGGTGAGATAGTTATGAAATGAGAGCTGAATGGTAATGAAATAATGGAAATATGTATGAATATGGAAAAAACTTTTGAGACTCAACATTACTTTCATTGGTTTATTTTGTAGTTTTAGTATCAATGATTACTTTTTAAAATTGAGTATAGGAAGTTCATAACTTGGAAAGGTTCTACAAATTCACAATTGAAGTGATTAAAGAAATTTGTAGGAAAGTAAACACACTTGCAATAAAGTAAGCATGCTTGAAATAAAGTAAACACACTTGCAAAATGTAGGTTTTAACCTTGTACAAAAATTATCTGCAAACAAATTCTTCAAAACAAAAAATAAACAATAGCGAGAGCATAAAACATAAAATAGATATACACAGATATTTTTTCCCTAGATCCCAAATCGGGAGTACTAGCTTGATTTTTCATTATATTCCTTTTCATGTTACAACACATATACATACATGCCAAAGCATTCATAAACCCCAATTCATTACCCCTGGGTTAGAACATAACCGTAGTTCCCTTGACCATATCTACAAAATACCAAGGGTAGAAAACCATCATATCCGAAAACCATGTGCAAACCCATACACAAATCCATAGGCAAGTTCACCCACCTAAAATAGGGTCCATTTTTTTTTTCCCAGGGCGCTGCCACGGACCCCGTGCAGGGGGGTACCCGCCTCTTGCGAACCCCTAGACAGGGGGGGTTGCCGCCCCCCTTATGAATTTCCTGATGTGCCCGGCACAAGCGAAGGGGGACTTCTGCCCCCCTCTCACCCCCCGTCACAGGCCTGGTTCTAGTCGTGGAAAGAGTATAACACAAACCCAACACAAAAAAGGGAGGAGCTGCTTGCACAAATTTCAACCATCAACAAAAAAATAAACACACACACTAGAAGAAACACACTTGCAGAATTGAAATAACACACTACTTAGTAAGTTGATTGCTATAAGCCTGAACACAAGTAGAAAAAACAATATAGGAAATAAATAAATCACATGGGAATAAATGAATGAAAGGAATAATATTTTCCAGCATGATCCCTATTTTTACTTAGACCGAAAAATGTAATCATTTCATCGAGCACATTTATTTAACAACATAAATGAATGAAAATAAAAGTGTGTCAAATTAGAAATAAACATGAATAATAAATTGCACAAATAAATTGATAAATAAATAAATACAACCATGCACAAAAAATTATTTTCATAAATAAATAAAATCACACACTCATAAATTAATTACAAAGGTAAATAAAGTAAACATTACATGAATAAATAACTAAGAATTTAAATTACACAAGAAGAAAAGAGAATTACCTAAATTACAGAGCACTTCGTTCTATTGGAGTGGGTTATGCCTCCATATAATAGAGTGCTAATATTTATCAACACTCAGTACATTGACAACATAAATTAATTTAATTAACCAAGCTAAACAAAATAAACTAATATTTCATAAATATGCAAAAAAGAAATAAATTAAATTGATTGAGCAAATCATAAACTATGGAAATTAAAACTACAATTGAAATAAAATCTTAATAATTAAAGTACTTCATTATGATTCAAACATTTCTATAAGAGTCCTATCAGATGAATGAAAGAGAAAATCCTTTTAGACATAAGATTTGTGTAGAAATAACTCGAAATTTTCAGTTGCAAATGAATTCAGACTGAAAACAATAGAAAAATTTTTATTCTACTCAATCTGTGAAAGGGAAAACATACAATCATTCAATCACAAAGAACACAATATTTTTATTGGGAAACCCAACTAGGAAAAACCCCTCCTCTATTTGTATTATACCAGATGAGAAAATGATTAATTACAATGACAAATTCAATCCTTGAAGATCAATCTGCACTGCAATACTAATCTCCTGCTCTTGAGTCTGATTTGCCCAATACTGAGGTAAAATATGCCTTATGCTTCCTCCTATTTCCTTGCATAAATCTTGCTCCTAAAAAATAGGAAAGCTCCTATTTTATTGTGCAAATCCCAAGATAATTAGCTGATATGAATATGGGAAAACTAGTTTTGTTGCCCATCTCTCAATTTCTACTTGACAACGATGCACTTTACACGGCTTTGGAAAAAAGTACATCCCCCAAAGTGTTCGCCTTTAGGGTATATAATAAATCAGGTATATCATAAATAACAGGCCTGATATCTAGCACCAAGCAAGGCGCCACATCAAGATCCAAGCACAATGCCAATATCAAACCATCAAGTCGAGGGATACTCATACAACTTCTCCTGCTTAGGGATGTTGCTACTAGCTCAGATGCTACTGGTCGAGGTGCTGCTTTGACTCGGTTTGGAATTTGATCTCCGTCAAAGCGATGGATCAATTGGTTTTGGAACTACAAATGGTTTTGAATCAATAGGTTCTGACCTTGCCTTCACTACTGGTTTAGGATCGGCTCAAATTAGCAAGTTGTGAAGGGGTTTATGTGTCAAGTTTTGTGTCCAATTTATGAGCAATTAATTATGTAATTTAGATTTTAAAACACATAACATAAAGTAAATTGCAAATAATGTAATACACAACAAACACATAACACAATAGTTGATAATAGAGTTCACCCGTCATGGGCTACATCTCCATGGACCTGCTTCAACTGGCTAGGCCCTCTTTGGATTAATAGTCAATTTTATGATTACATGCACCTAAAAATGCTCCAATGACTTTGCAACCTATTCCATTGGCTTCAGGAGACCCAAAAACCTCAAAATAAACTCTTCAAGCTCTAAAAATGGTCTTTAGATATTCTAGGCATGGCGCTCCCTCCTAGTGGCCCTAGGCTTCTTTAATCTTCAAAGTGGAAAAATCACTTACAAAAGTGCTCCAATGCCTCTGCAACCTACACCATCATGCTCAGAGCATCCAAATCATCTACGAATGATTATTTCTAAGCCTAATTTTGTTGAAATATGCCAAAGTTATGGCTTCCTCAATATTTCTTAGAAAAACTCCACTAAAACTTGAGAAACTCTAGTTAGAACCACCAAATGTGGAAGTGGCCCCGAAATTAGCGGACCCACTAAACTAGAAGCCCAATTAATCTTAGGATTAATTAACGATAAGTGTGGTTTAACTGTAAATTAGCGCTAATTGAGAGCTTATCCAAATCCAATTTAACACACGGATTAACGCGCATTAAAATGGTTTAAGGGTTAAATTAGCTGAGTTTTAAAACTAATCCCACACCATTAGGTTGGAGCCTCCGAAATAGGTCATGGCCATGGTCCTGTGCGACCAAGGGCTAGAACTTCGGGTCTGACACTTTTAACCCCCTCCGAAAACCTTGTTTAAACACAAATACATTTCGTTGGCATATATTATTAAGTATGACACTGTGATCTAATGGTATGGCTCGTGGTTAGTGCGAGGGAGGTCGCGGGTTCGACCTCGAACTATGCCCTTCCGCTAAAAATAAAAATTTTCTCCATATACCATATAAATTTTGACCCAAAATTAACCAATTTCAGCCTTGGAGGGGGGGGGGGGTGCACGTGGTGGCCTCCGGGCTTGCCACATGTCCTCTTCCCATTGGCTTAAAATTAAACTAATGAAAATGCAACAAATCACCCACACATCATCCAACCACAGATTGACAATTCAAAAGTGTCATTGGGTGAAAATGAAGGAATATTCCCATAATATTCCTTTTTGCTAACTAGGCTACCATGTAGAAATTTGAATAACTGATATATTATTCACCGATATTCTTCTGATCACACACTATTTTAACTTCATGCACAATACAGAATCTCTTCTACCATTGATCATTAATTTTGTAAATAAAATCAATTGCATGCCCACATTAAAACCATAAACAATCACACATATGAACACAGTATTTCATGAAAAAGCTTAAAGATGAAAACCCCCAACTATCTATATATTATATGTCATAGAGATCATGTAACAATCATTGTACAAAGCTCCTCACAAGCTCTCAGCACAACCTCCAATTGCTACACACTAATCAAGCTAGATCTAGCAAAACACATGCTCCAATCTCTGCCACCTGATAGCTAGCCTCTATTGCGTAATCAATGCTATAGAATGGCTCATTAAATAACTGGAACCACCTGGCTTGTACTACGCAATCCTCATGGGCTTCTCCAATCACTGGTTGTTGCAAATATGCTACAATATAGTCACAACTGATAGTTAACCTGCTCTTTCACCTATCTTTGCACTGGTCTCCACTGAAACTATCCATGCACTGAAGTTAACTGATGTATTCTTTAGTTGATTAATGAGTTTATAATTAGTGAATTAATTAATAATTAATTCACACCACTCTCACTAATTGTATCAATCAGTTAGACTAGATACAAATAGCTCAACTAAGTTAAACTCAACACAACTCCATTAACTGTCTCATCAACTCCACCAAACTCTGTCACATGAGTTCTAACTGAAGTCAACCATACAATAGCTCCACTAAACCCTCAGAATAGCGTAATTCCTTCGTCGCCTCCTGTACATCCGTGCACTTAACCGAAGTGCTCCAAGAGAATAAGATATCGTTTTTTATAGTCCAAATATTATTAAGAGCTAATAATATTTGACATATCTATTTTTATACTGGCAATCTAAAAATAGATTCCGCCCAATATGTCTAAAAATATAAGTCCATCTATTTTTTTCGACTTGACCAACCATCCACAAATAGCATCCTGCAACTCATAGAACATGACCCATATGTCTAAAAATAGACATAGTCTAAAAATAGACTTTGCACCAAAAATAGTCTGCGGGCACTCTTAGTGAAGGCGACTTCTTTCCACTAAGTTCATCATCTTGTTGCAATCTCAACACTCCCTCTCAACAAGATAAGGATTATCCGCCACCCCTATCCTGCCTCTGTGGTATTTGAATTTTCTCCTGGTGAGCGCCTTCGTCAAGATATCAGCATCCTAATCCTCTGTAGGAATGTATGAAAGTAACATGATCTTCTCGCCGTACACAATATCTAACATGATGATACCGTATGTCAATGTGTTTATATATATCATGAACACTGGATTAACCGAGAGTTTAATGGCACTGATTATCACAATAAA
Organism: Pinus albicaulis; assembly: GCA_034641835.2. Lineage (NCBI taxonomy): Eukaryota > Viridiplantae > Streptophyta > Pinopsida > Pinales > Pinaceae > Pinus > Pinus albicaulis. The sequence goes on from CM076578.1 coordinate 1,880,685,131, forward strand.
TCACAAAGAGGTGGCTCTAAGTGTGAATCAACAACCCAACCAAGATCTTCCTTTGTCCATATAGCCTCGCATGTACTCAAATCCCGTCGCCATATACTCTACTTCTCTCGCCGAATTGAGTGCCATGGATCTCTCGTTCTTTTTGTAAGAAACTCATAATGACCCACTAAAAATCCCCTAGGTGATCTTCTCTCGTCCGCGTCCCCGCCTAATCTGCATCTGTGAAGCCACACAACTTCACCTCATCTGACTATCTGTAACATAATCCATATCCTGATGTGCCTCTAAGATATCTCAATACATGCTTTCCTACCTTCCAAAAGAGCTTGGTAGGCTTAACCATAGCTTGGTAAATCTGGTTAACAGTGTAGCATATGTTAGGTCGTGCATTGAATTGATACATAAGCGACCCCACCAACTGTCGGCAAATAGTGGCATCCACTACCTCTGATGATGTAGCATCCTCTTTCCTGCATCCACCAGGAAGAGGAGTGTCGATAGGTTTGTAGCCTTGCATGTTGAACTTCTCTAGTATCTCCTGGGCATACTTGCCTTGAGACAAAAACAATCCATCACTGCACTGCCAAATTTCCAATCCCAAGAAATAATGAAGGAGGCCCAAGTCCTTCATCTCAAACTCCTTTGCAAGATCAGTGTTGCATGAGTGTATCAACAGTTCATCACTTGTCAGAATAAAATCATCTAAATAAAGTACAATGATCAGCATCTTACCGTCCACCACAATCTGTTATAGGTTCGGATCCGCCTCACTCTTGGAGAATCCAAGTCTGGTGAAATAACTGTCTATCCGTGTGTACCAAGCACGAGGTGCTTGTTTCAACCCATACAACGCTATCTTGATCTTGCACACATGTGACTCGCTGCTGAAGATCTCGAAACCTTCGGGTTGCTCTATGTACACCTCCTCCTCAATCACCCCGTTGAGGAACACAGTCTTCACATCCATCTGATGAATGTGCCACCCCATCTGCACTGAGAGAGCGAGAATTGTCCGTATGGAAGAATACCTTGCGACAAGTGCAAAGGTCTCCTCATAATCGATCCCCTCAATCTGTGAAAAGCCTCGGGCAAAAAATCTTGCCTTGTACTTCTCCACACTCTCGTCAGCTGCCTGCTTCACTTTGTAGATCCATCTCGAACCCACCACCGATTTCCCTTCCGGCCTCCGGACAATCTCCCATGCACTGTTCCTGACAATCGAATCATACTCTTCCACCATGGCATCTACCCATGCGGGGTCCTGCACAGCTTCCTCGAAAGAGGATGGCTGTGTCATGACACATTTGCTCACAAGAGCCATGTATCTAGTGTACTCACAAAATCTACTGTCACATATGATGTAGGTGCTCCTACAACCTTCAGATGCATCTTGAGCCTTGCTTCGAACTTTGTAGTAATGTTGTTTCTTCATGGTTGGCGCCGCTGGAGTGGTCTTTCCACTCCATGAACCTCATCTTGTGGCTGATCCACATCCTGAGACTCATCCTTAGGAACTGATAGCTCCTCATTTGCATGCAAGTGTGGCTCCCTCTCAAGCGAACACTTCATGGCTTTCTCCTCATGAAATTTTATATCCCGTCGCACAACAGTCTTGTGACTGTCTGGAAAATACACACGATTGTTGTGGGCATATCAGTGTACCCCACAAATATCCCAACCTCTGCAGTCATCTCCAGCTTCTTCCTGGCATCCTTCGTCACATGAATGTAAACAGGTGAACCAAAAATCCTCAAATGGGAAATATCAGGCTTCTTACCAGAAAACGCCTCCTCGGGTGTACTCATGCCAAGTATCTTGTGAGGACAATAGTTCTGCACATATACTACAGTATTGCATGCCTCAACCCACAAGTGTATGGGAAGGCCCTAATCATGCAACATCGCCCATGCAGCACCCACGATCGTTCTGTTCTTCCGCTCAGCAACCTCGTTCTGTTGTGGGTTATGAGGTGCTATGAGCTCTCTTCGAATTCCTTCTGCGTTGCAAAAGTCCTTGAATTCGCCAGAGATGAATTCACCACCATTGTCGCTCCTAAGAGCCTTCACCTGCTTCCCCGATTCTTTCTCAACCGGTGCCTTGAACTCACAAAACTTTGAGTATGTCTCGCTCTTCTTCTGCATGAAGAAGATCCAGCACTTACGAGAAAAATCATCAACAAATATCACATAGTACCTGTGCTTTGCTATTGAAGCTAATGAGAAAGGTCCACACACGTCTGTGTGAATTCTCTCAAGGATCGTCGTGGCGCGACTATCCTTCTCGTGAAAGGTGGCTTTCACAAATTTTCCCAAGGTACATCCCTTGCACCGATCTCGATCGCAAGAGTACCCTTAGGGAAGCCCGTAGAAATCTGCCGCAGATCTTCAAATTTGACAGGGCAGGTCAATCTCCGTGCCACTCGCCATCATCCCACTTCTCACCACTCCTTCTACTCGCTCGCCATTGCCGCAACCATCTACCTGCAATTGATAAAGGTTCTTAACTCTAACCCCTATCCTCCGGGTCTCACCAGTTGCCTTACTGCGCAGGAAAGCCTTTCCCTCGCTAAAGACAACATCATATCCCTTGTCTTCTAACATCGCCACAGAGATAAGATTCTTCTTCAATCCTGGAACATGCATCACTTCCTTCAATATTAAGGGTTTACCAGACTCCCTCTCAAAGGAAATGGTACCAATATCGATTGCACTATATCTACCATCATCGCCCATCTCGATGTGCACTCCAAGATCTTTCTCATCCAGATCAGTAAACAAATCTCGATCTCCTGTCACGTGAAAAGATGCACCACTGTCAAGAAACCACACTGAACCCATCACACTTGAGACCAAGCATGCGAGCAGCGAAAAATCCAGCTCAAACTGTGAGACTAAGGCCTCTCTCGCTGCAGATCCAGCAGCCTGCTTATTTTTCTTCTTTTGTGGACAATTAGTGGCGTAATGTCCGTGTTGGTGATAGTGAAAGCACTTCACCTTGGACATGTCTTGCTTCTTGCCTTTCGCACTGGATTGAGAATCTTTCTTGCTCTTCCCCTTCTTTGCTTTGGCATCCAAAGCGCAATTTTCTTCATCTGAGTTCTTTGATGAAGATCCGTCCCTGGTACTCTGCCTTATCTCCTCTCACACAAGATCTGACCAAAGTCGCTCCCATCCTGGCAATTTCTCCCGACCATTGACAAAGTCTTGATAGGAATGCCAACTATTTGGAAGCCCAAGGAGAGCCAAGCTCACCAAGTCCTCGTCATCAACAGTAACCCCCACACTTCCCAGCTCATCCCTGCATTGGATGAACTTCGTGAGGTACTTGGGCATACTGTCGCCTTTCTCCATTTTTATGTTCCTGAGTTTATCCTTGAGCGCCAACTTCCTCTGGTCGCTCTTGCTTTGAAATAAATCTGTCAAAGCTTTCCACATCAAGAATGGAGAAGCTTTACCATGAAGGTTGGACACTATGTGATCCTTCACACCTTCCAACAGAATCCTTCGACACCTTGCTACCTTCTTTTGCCATGCGTCAAGTACGGCAGCATCGCTAGAAGTAGGTTTTGGAATTTCTGCATCTATGAACTCCTTCAACCCATTGTCATCCAGCACCACCTCCATCCTGTCCTTCCATGCAATATAATTCAAGCTACCCTCAAGGGCATACTCCAATCGCAATCCGTTGAAAGACATCTCAACTTCGACACCAAGAAAAACACTGCTGCAAATTCGAATTCCACCAGCACAAAACTCAACCGCTTCAATGTTTTGCAATTGCTCCAATGATCAATATCGCTCTGATACCATGTAGAAAATTTGAATAATTGATATATTATTCACCGAGATTCTCCTGATCACACACTATTTTATCTTCATGCACAATAAAGAATCTCTTCTACCATTTATCATTACATGCAGAAATAAAATCAATTTCATGCGCACATTAAAACCATAAACAATCACACATATGAACACAATATTTCATGGGAAAGCTTAAAGCTGAAAACCCCAACTATCTGTATATTATATGTCATAGATATCATGTAACAATCATTGTACAAAGCTCCTCACAAGCTCTCAACACAACCTCCAATTGCTACACACTAATCAAGCTAGATCTAGCAAAACACATGCTCCAATCTCTGCCACCTGATAGCCAACCTCTATTGCGTAATCAATGCTATAGGATGGCTCATTAAATAACATAAACCACCTGGCTTGTACTGCGCAATCCTCATGGGCTCCTCCAATCACTGGTAGTTGCAAATATGCAACAGTATAGTCACAACTGATAGTTAACCTGTTCTTTCACCTATCTCTGCACTGGTCTCCACTGAAACTGTCCATGCACTGAAGTTAACTGATGTATTCTTTAGTTGATTAATGAGTTTATAATTAGTGAATTAATTAATAATTAATTCACACCACTCTCACTAATTGTATCAATTAGTTAAACTGAATGCAAATAGCTCAACTATGTTTAGATTAGTTAAACTGAATACAACTCCACTAACTTCCTCAATCAACTCCACCAAACTCTGTCACATGAGTTCTAACTGAAGTATCCATGCAATAGCTCCACTTAACCCTCAGGAATAGCGTAATTCCTTCTGTCAGCTCATGTGCCACATCTATGCACTTAACTGAAGTGCTCCAAGAGAATAAGATAATGTTTATAGTCCAAATATTATTAAGAGCTAATAATATTCGACATATCTATTTTTAGACTTGCAATCTAAAAATAGATTCCGCCCAATATGTCTAAAAATAGAAGTCCATCTATTTTTTCCGACTTGACCAACCATCCACAAATAGCATCCTGCAACTCATAGAACATGATCCATATGTCTAAAAATAGACATAGTATAAAAATAGACTTTGCGCCAAAAATACCCTGTGGGCCCACTTAGTGAAGGCGACTCCTTTCCACTAAGCTCATCATCTTGCTGCAATCTCAACATACCATGGCACCTTTCTATCCTTTTCTATAATTTTTTTAGATGTTTAGGAAAATGAACAATAGGCTCTATCTTCATCATACGAACTCCATTTTGAGTGAAATAAAGTGTGCCTGTTTCCTAAAGACGATACCGATCAGATCGTTCTGGTTCGGAGAGATTCTGAGCATTTTGATCTTTTAGCAAATTTTTCCCCCAATCCAGATTCTGATTACTCCTTCCCACTGAGAGGCTTTTTGGACCCACAAAATCTGGTTATATGATGAGAGATGAATACTCTTCTCTTTCCCAAGTTATATCAACTTGATTCTACTTGGAAAAATCTCCATGACAACCACTTGGGTTCACTGACATGCCTTGCCTTGAAAATGGCTTGGCACTTCAACCAATGTCCTCCTTTCACTACTAACCCAATCCTGGAACACTTGTTGGCTGCTTGCTAAGTGATAAAACACCTTGTTGTACCAAAGCGACCCATTTGTTCTTGGAAAACTGATTGATGGCCTTCCCACTAAGAATCTTGTTTCTCCTTTGCACAAACATGCATTCGATGCAAGCTTCTCCTTGGAAACCAATTTTCCAATTTAAGCCCATCTGAGTGAAATACAACAATGAGTTCCAATATTGGTAATAAAAAGAAAATAAATGACCATTCTTTTTACCTCCACGGTTCCAAATTCCACATCTGGAATAATTCATTCACCATCTATTTCACTTCTTGGTGTCAACACATCAAATGGTCTACAATGGTTTTTGTTTTGGCTGCAATATTTTTAGCATCTTGTCCCTCTTTCCCCTTCTTGATTCCATCATCCTCCAGTATTGACATGCTGCTCATGCCATTATTTGAGAATGAAGGCTAATCATGAGCCTCTCACTCAAGAGTGGACCTCACATGAAAACCATTATCTTGGAAAACACATCATGGAAGAAACATAACTTGACGAACTCTTTCTTTTGCTCCTTCAAAGCAAAAAATGTCACATCATGTGAACATCACCATGTAATCTTACATCTTGGTGTACAAGCCATTGACCAAACACAAGTCGAAAAAACATGCCTCTTCAAACAACTGACTCTCAAGTCAAACATAAATCATTGTACATGTTTTTTTCTTAATAAATTGATGATTTCTTTTCTCCCAAAACAAAAGGAATTTCACATCTCATGAAACAATTCTTCAACATATCCCGTTCATCATTGGAGACAAAATCAATTCTTCCAAGTCGATATGGCAGACATGTAACAAAGCAATCAACCAACACAAATAAATCACTCATGTATGTTCAAGCACAATGAAACTATCAACAATTCCACTGTTCACACACACAATCATGGCATAAACATGCAAAATTAATTCTAGAGAAAAATAAATGCATTCAATTGGAAAAAAATTCATCAATCATCAAAAGAAATGCAAGGCCTTAATTGGTTAATTAATCTAACCATCTCTTTCCAAACTACTTCAATGGCACTTCTTTCAGCTGCACTTCATCATGAGTATCATCATGACCCACATCAATTATAGAGTCCTCCTTTCCATTCTTGTCAATATCTCTTTCCATATTCCTCAAATGTCATGGATGAATTGTTGGATACAAAGTCCAACACTTGTCTAAAATATGACTCTACTTATGGAAATGAGTGCAAAACAATTGAATCTTATTTTCAACATGGTTTCCATTATCCAAAGGACCTTTGGATTTTTGTCTCCTTTGTTTTGAAAGTTTCCTATGTATGGTTATATTCTTCCAACGTCTTGAAATAGTATGGTTATTCAAACCACAAAAGGAACATGTAAACTTTCTCCAAATATTATGTGAATATTTACCATGTTTATCATAATCAAAAGCAACTTGATCAAAGGCATATTTACCTTGCACATTGACCTTTGCTTTTGCTTGAGGAGGTGAATTTTATGATGTAATGGCTCTCTTTGGAATACCAACAATGGCTTCAATGACTTTAGAGCTTGCAACTTCCTCTTTTTTTCCATTTCCCTTAGTTTCATGCTTATGAGCATCTATGTGCAAAGTGGGTGTAAATTTTTTGCATTCCTCATGAGCACAAAATTTTACAAGCTTGAGGTAATGAACATGTAATGGAAGTACTTCTTGGATCACCTTCATGTGCCTCCTTGGATTTGGATAATTCTCCATCATGTTGTCCATAACAAAGACCCAAATACCTAGGTCTTTCCTCAACATCAATTAGCTTAACTATGCCTTGTGCATGTTTTCCTAATCCTTTACCTTCATAGCCCATCTTCATCAATAATTTGGACCCTATTCCTCTAGTGTGTCTTTCAAAAGCACCTACACATTAATTTTTAGGGGAAATAGAATATAAAATTTATTTGCATACCTCTTTTTCAAGCACATACTTGGCTAGAGTTTCCTTGGAATCATGGAGTTGAGTCTCCATCTCATGCAACCTTGCTAGGTTTTCATTTGCAATATGGATTTGAGTCTCCATCTCATGTATATTTTCAAGAAGTTCTTGCTTCTCCTCATTCATGGCAATCAACTTCTCTTGAAGTATATTTCTCTCCCTCTTATCTTCATACATCTCTTGCACCATATCATTCATGATGTAGAGCTTCTGCAACATCTCTTTATCAAAGAGTCTTGGTAAGGAAGATTGACTAGAAACAATGCTTGATGAAGCTGGCATCACACTTGTAATGCATAAAAAGCTTCTTTGTTGTGATTTGAGAGCTAAGTCCTTAATCTTGACCTTCTCTTCACACACATAAACTTGCACATAGTAATATTCTACTTGCACAAATTCAAAACCAATAGATAATTCTCTAGATAACCTTGGCGAACCATCTCAGGGCTAAAATGAGCTCAACTGTGCTCTGATACCAACTTGATCTAAATATGGGAAAACTAGTTTTGTTGTGCTAACTCCCCTATCAGTATAAAATAAATGTGTTTAGGATTGTCTCAAATTAGTAAGTTGTGAAGAGGTTTATGTGTCAAGTTTTGTTTTCAGTTTATGAGCAATTCATTATGTAATTTAGCTTTTAAAACACATAACATAAAGTAAATTGTAGAGAATGTAATACAAAACAAACACATTAAACAATAGTTGATAACGGATTTCACCCCTCCTGGGCTACATCTCCATGGACCTGCTTCAACTGGCTAGGCCCTTGTTGGATTAATGGTTAATTATATGATTAAATGCACCTATAGTGCTCCAATGGATTTGCAACCTGCTCCATTGGCACCAGAAGACCAAAAAACCTCAATATAGACTCTTCAAGCTCTGAAAATGGTCTTCAGATGATCTAGGCATGGCCTTCCCTCCTAGTGGTTTGTTGAGATTCAACAAGATGATGAGCTTAGTGAAAAGAGTCGCCTTCACTAAGTGGGCCTGCGGGCTATTTTTGGCGCAAGTCTATTTTTAGACATGATGATCATATTTCAGAAGTTGCAGGATGTTATTTGTGGATGGTTGATCAAGTTGTAAAAACAGATGAAATTCTATTTTTAGAATATTGGGCGAAGTCTATTTATAGATTGTCAATCTAAAAATAGATGCATGTTGATTATTATTAGCTCTTAATAATAATCAGACTCTAAACAAAAACTTATTCTCTTGGAGCACTTCAGTTCAGTGCACAGATGTGGCACAACAGATGACAAAAGGAATTACGCTATTCCTGAGGGTTTACTGGAGCTAATGCATGGAGGACTTAGTTAGAACTCAAGTGGAAAAGTTATGACACAGTTGGAAGAAGTAGTTATGGAGTTGTATTCAGTTTAACTCAGTTAGACTCAGTTGAGGTAGTTGTATCTAGTCTAACTGATTGATACACTAGTGAGAGTGGAGTGAATTAATTAGTTAATTAATTCAAAAATAATAAATCATTAATCAACTGAAGAATACATCTGTTAACTACAGTGCATGGCAGTTTCAGTGGAGACCAGTGGAGAGATAGGTGAAAGGGCAAGGTAGACTATCTGTTGTGACTATAGTGATGCATTGATTGAATCCAAAACTCAGTATAGATACCAATGAGGATTGCGCAGTAAAGGATGGAGTAATTCAAATTCATTCAGAGGAGATTGCGCAGTGGAGGCAGGCTAGCAGGTGGCATAGATCGGTGCATGGATTTGCAAGATTAGGCCTGATTAGTGTATGCCGATTGTATTGTACTGAGAGCTTGTGATAAGCTTTGTATGTTTGTATGAGATTTTCATATGATCTCCATGTTACATAATATATAGTTGGGGTTTTCAGCTTTAGGCTTTCCCGGTTAAAAACTGTGTTATGTGCGATTGATAATTTTTGTTTATGCTTCACATGTGTGTGCAATTAATTTTTCTGCAAAAGATTAACAAGTGGAATAGATTCAGTATCTTGCATAAAGTTAAATAGTGTGAGATCAGGTGGATATTGGACATATGCATGCTTAGTGCATATAATTTATACATGGTATTGGAGCATTGTTGATTGAATATTGCAATTGTGAAGTGAGTTTGTGCTGGTGGACAATTCGAATTTGCAACAGAAGATTCTTGGTGCAGAAATCGAGTATATATTGAAATGTCTTTCAATGGGTTGAGATTGGAGTATGCCCTTAATGGGAGCTCGAATTAGATAGCCTGGAAGGACAAGATGGAGGTGGGGCTGGAGGATAATGGGCTGAAGGAGTTCATCGATAGTGATGTTCCTAAGCCGGGATCTAACAATGTTGCATTACTTGATGCATGGAAAAATAAGACAACAAAGACGAGGAGTATTCTGTTGGAAGGTGTGAACGACCACATTGTGTCTAGAATTCATAGGAAAACCACTCCTTTCTTAATGTGGAAGGCTTTGATAGACTTGTTCGAAAGCAGAAGTGACCAGAGGAAGTTGGCACTTAAAGACAAGCTCATAAAAATAAAAATGGAGAAAGGCGAAAATATTCCAAAATACCTCACAAAGTTTGTCCACTGCAGGGATGAGATGGGAAGTGTGAGGGTTACTGTTGATGAATAAGACTTGGTGAGCTTGGCTCTGCTTGGGCTTCCAAAGAGTTGGCATAGCTACGAAAAATCTATCAATGGACGGGAGAAACTCAGGATGGGAGCGACTTTGGCTTGATCTTGTGCAAAAGAGGGGATAAGGTAGGGTACCAGGGATGGATATTCATCTAAGAATGAAGATGAAGAGAATTGCGCTTTGGATGCCAAAGAAAGGAAAGGGAAGGGGAATAAATCTTCTTCAAAATCCAGTGCTAAAGGTAAGAAGCAGGATTTGTCCAAAGTGAAGTGTTTTCACTGTCACGAGCATGGAAATTTTGCCACTAACTATCCACAAAAGAAGAAGAATAAGCAGGCTGCTGGATCTGCAACTGGAGAGGCCTTAGCCTCACAATTTGAGCTAGAGTTTTCCTTGATTGCATGCTTGGTTTCAAGCTGCATGGGATCAGTGTGGTCTCTTGACAGTGGTGCATCTTTCCATGTGATGGGAGACAAAGAGTTGTTTAGTGACTTGGAGGAGAAAGACCTCCAGATGCATATAGAGAGGGGCGATGATGGTCGGTACAGTGCGATTGGAATTGGGACCATTAACTTTGACAGGGAGTCTAGTAATCCGTTCTTGTTGAAGAATGTCATGCATGTTCCAGGTCTGAAGAAGAACTTGATCTCAGTCGCAATGCTGAAAGACAGGGGTTATGATGTTGTTTTCAGTGAGGGAAAAGCTTTCCTTCGACATAAAACAACGAGTCAAACCAAGAAGATAGGGGTTCGAATTAAGAATCTCTACAAGTTGGAGGTAGATGGCTATGCTGCAATGGTGGGCAAAGCAGAAGAAGTGGTGAGCCGGGATGAGGGCGAGTTATGGCATAAGAGATTGGGCCATCTTCACCATGGCGCTTTGAAGATTTTGCAGCAATTTTCTACTGGACTTCCCAAGGGTACTCTTGCACAGTCAGATCAGCGCAAAGGATGTACAACGGGTAAGTTTGTGAAGACCACCTTTCATGAGAAGGAGAACCGTGCTTCGGTGATCCTAGAGAGAATTCACACAGACGTGTGTGGACCATTCTCGGTTTCTTCAACAACAAGAAACATGTATTATGTGATATTTGTTGATGATTATTCTCGTAGATGCTGGATCTTCTTCATGCAGAAGAAGAGTGAAACGTTCTAAAAGTTCTGTGAGTCAAGGCATTGGTGGAGAAGGAGTCGGGGAAGCAGGTGAAAGCTCTAAGGAGTGATAATGGTGGTGAATACATCTCGGGCGAATTCAAAGACTTCTGTAGCAAAGAAGGAATTCGAAGAGATCTGATAGTGCCTCATAACCCACAGCAAAATGGGGTCGCAGAGAGAAAGAACAGAATGATCGTGGGTGCTGCATGAGCAATGATGCATGATCAGGGCCTACCGATGCACTTGTGGGCGGAAGCATGCAACACTGCGGTTTATGTGCAAAACCGTTGTCCTCATAGAGTACTTGGCATGAGTACACCCGAGGAAGCTTTTACTGGTAAGAAGCTTAATATTTCTCATTTGAAGATTTTTGGCTCACCTATTTACATTCATGTGACGAAGGATGCCAGGAAGAAGTTGGAGCCGACTGCAGAAGTTGGGATATTTTTGGGGTACACAGAAACACCCCGCAACTATCGTGTGTATTTACCAAACAGTCGGATGACTGTTATGCGACGGGATATAAAATTCAATGAGGTGAAAGCCATGAAGTTGTCGCTTGAGAGGTAGCTACACTTGCATGTGGAAGAGGAACTTCTTGTTCCCAAAGATGAGCCTCTGGATGGGGATCAGCCACAGGAGGAGATTCATGGAGTGGAAGAGTCCACTCATGCAGAACCAAACATCAGACAAGGCAAGAAGCGTACCACAGAAGCTGAGAGACTGAAGGTGGATGCAGCACAAAATGTAGGAGTTCCTACATCACAGCGCAGACAAATATAGTCACCTGACTGATATACTGGATACATGGCTCTTATGAGCAAGTGTATTGTGACAGAGCCATCTTCGTTTGAAGAAGTAGCGCAGGAGCCCACATGGGTAGATTCCATGGTGGAGGAGTATGACTCCATTGTCAGAAACAGTGCTTAGGAGATTGTTCCAAGGCCGGTGGGAAAATCAGTTGTAGGATCAAGATGGATCTACAAGGTAAAGCAAGCTATTGATGGGAGCGTTGAGAAGTATAAGACAAGATTTGTTTCCTGGGGCTTCTCACAAATTGAGGGGATTGACTATGAAGAAACCTTTGCACCTGTCGCACGGTATTCTTCCATACGGACCATCCTTTCTCTCTCAGCGCAGATGGGTTGGCACATTCATCAGATGGATGTGAAGATTGCGTTCCTTAATGGGATCATTGAGGAAGAGGTGAAAATTGAGCAGCTTGAAGGATTTGAGATCTTCAGCAGCGAGTCACATGTGTGCAGGCTCAAAAGAACTTTGTATGGGCTGAAACAAGCACCCCGTGCTTGGTACACTTCGATCGACATCTATTTCACTGGACTTGGCTTCACCAAGAGTGAGGTGGATGAAAACCTGTACCAGATTGTGGTTGAGGGTAAGATTTTGATCATTTTACTTTATATTGATGATTTGATACTAACAGGTGATGAGCAATTGATACACTCATGCAAGGCTGATCTTGCAAAGGAGTTTGAGATGAAGGATTTAGGCATCCTTCATTATTTCCTTGGATTGGAAATATGGCAGCGGGAAGGTGAACTGTTTGTGTCTGAAGGCAAGTATGCCCGGGAGATACTGGAGAAGTTTCACATGCAAGGCTGCAAGCCTATCGACATTCCTCTTCCAGGAAATTGGAAGAAAGAGGATACTACATCGGCAGAGGTAGTGGATGCCACTGTTTATCGACAGTTGGTGGGTTTGCTCATGTATTTAGTCAATACAAGGCCAGACATATGCTATGCGGTGAACCAGCTTTCACAAGTGATGGTTAAGCCTACCAAGCTCTTTTGGAAGGCGGGCAAGTATGTATTGAGATATCTCATGGGCACATCTGAGTATGGTTTATGGTACAGACAGACGGATGAGGTGAAGTTGCATGGCTTCACGGATGCAGATTGGGCAAGAAGCTCAACAGACAGAAAGAACACATCAAGAGGGATTTTCAATATTAGATCTACAGCATTTTCTTGGTACAACAGGAAACAAAGATCTGTGGCACTCAGTTCAGCGGAAGCAGAATACATGGCAGCAAGTTTAATTGCATGTGAGGCTATCTAGATGAGGAAGATTTTGGTTGGTTTGTTTGGTTCACATTTAGATCCCACGGTGATTAATTATGATAATCAGAGTTGCATTAAACTCTCGGTTAATCCTATGTTTTATGATATATCTAAACATATTGATATCCAGTATCATCATATCAGAGATTGTGTGCAGCGAAAGATCATGTTGCTTCAGTACATTCCCACGGAGAATCAGGATGCAGATATTTTGACAAAGGCACTCACCAGGAGAAAATTCGAATACCATAGAGGCAGGATCGGGGTGAAGGATAATACCTATCTTTTTGAGAGGGAGTGTTGAGATTCAACAAGATGATGAGCTTAGTGAAAAGAGTTGCCTTCACTAAGTGGGCCTGCAGGATATTTTTGGCGCAAGTATATTTTTAGACTATGTCTATTTTTAGACATGATGATCATATTTCAGAAGTTGTAAGATGCTATTTGTGGATGGTTGATCAAGTTGGAAAAATAGATGAAATTCTATTTTTAGAATATTGGGCAAAGTCTATTTATAGATCTTCAATCTAAAAATAGATGCATGTCGATTATTATTAGCTCTTAAAAATAATCAGACTCTAAACAACAACTTATTCTCTTGGAGCACTTCATTTTAGTGCACAGATGTGGCACAACAGCTGACAGAAGGAATTACGCTATTCCTGAGGGTTTACTGGAGCTAATGCATGGAGGACTTAGTTAGAACTCAAGTGGCAGAGTTATGACATAGTTGGAAGAAGTAGTTATGGAGTCGTATTCAGTTTAACTCAGTTAGACTCAGTTGAGGTAGTTGTATCTAGTCTAACTGATTGATACACTAGTGAGAGTGGAGTGAATTAATTAGTTAATTAATTCACAAATAATAACTCAATAATCAACTGAAGAATACATCAATTAACTACAGTGCATGGTAGTTCCAGTGGAGAGATAGGTGAAAGGGCAAGATAGACTATCTGTTGTGACTATAGTGATGCATTGATTGCATCCAACACTCAGTGGAGATTCCAATGAGGATTGTGCAGTCAAGGATGGATTAATTCGAATTCATTCAGAGCTATTCTTCAGCAGAGATTACACAGTGGAGGCAGGCTAGCAGGTGGCATAGATCGGTGCATGGATTTGCAATATTAGGCCTGATTAGTGTATGATGATTGTACTGTACTGAGAGATCGTGATAAGCTTTGTATGTTTGTATGAGATTGTCATATGATCTCCATGTTACATAATATATAGTTGGGGTTTTCAGCTTCAGGCTTTCCCGGTTAAAAACTATGTTATGTGTGATTGATAACTTTTGTTTATGCTTCACATGTGTGTGCAATTAATTTTTCTGCAAAAGACTAACAAGTGGAATAGATTCAGTATCTTGCATAAAGTTAAATAGTGTGAGATCAGGTGGATCTTGGACATATGCATGCTTAGTGCATATAATTTCTACATGGTCCTGGGCTTCTTTAATATTAAAAGTGGAAAAATCAGTTACAGAAGTGCTCCAACACCTCTGCAACCTGCACCATCACGATTAGAACATCCAAATAATCTAGGAATGAATCTTTCTGAGCCTAATTTTGTCGAAATATGCCAAATTTATGGCTTCCTCAATATTTCCTAGAAAAGCTCCACTAAAACTGGAGAAACTCCAGTTAGCACCGCCACATGTGGAAGTGGCACCGAAATTAGCAGACCCGCCAAACTGGCTGCCGAATTAATCTCAGGATTAATTAACTTTAAGTGTAGTTTAACTGTAGATTAGCGCTAATTGAGTGCTTATCCAAATCCGGTTTAATACACAAATTATGGTGCATTAAAATGGTTTAAGGGTTAAATTAACCCAGGTTTAAAACTAATCCTGCGCCATTAGGTTGGAGCCTTTGCCGTAGGTCACGGGCCATGGTCTTGTGTGACCGAGGGCTGGCCCTTTTAACCCCCGCCAAAAACTTTGTTTAAACACAAATATGTTTGGTTGGCATATATTGTTAAGTCCGACAATTGTGGTCTAATGGTATAGCTTGTGGTTAGTGCAGGGGAGGTCATGGGTTCAACCCCGACCTCCACCCTTCCGCAAGCAATAAAATTTTTCTCCATATACCATATAAATTTCAACCCAGACTTGACCAATTTCGGCCTTGGAGCCTTGGAGGGTGTGGGGGGGGGGGGGGGGGGGGGAGGGGGAGCACGTGGCAACCTTTGGGCTTTCCACACATCCTCTTCCCATTGGCTTAAAATTAGACCAATGAAAACACAAAAAATCACCCACACATCATCCAACCACATATTTACACTTGGCACAGTGTCATTGGGGGAAAATGAAGGAATATTCCTAAAATATTCCTTTTTTCTGACTTGGCTACCATGTCACCTTTCTGTCCTTTTCTGCAATTTTTTTTTTGGTTTAGGAAAATGAACAACATGATCTGTATTCCTCATACAGACTCTGTTTTGAGTGAAATGAAGTGTGATATAATCCTGGCGACGAGACCTATCTGGTCATTTTGGTTTGGAGTGATTATGAACACTTTTAAGTTTTATAAAATTTTTGCCCCCAATCCAGATTCCGATCATTATCCCACCTGCTCAATGCAAACTCTATACACTCACTAGTATACAATAATAATTACATTGATTCCTTTTTCCTCCACTCAACTAGGAAATTCGAATTGCATGCATGAATAGGGATATTTTTAGTAAATTGACAAGTTAATTGAGATATCAATGAGTTAACAACGGTTACATCTACTCAAATGAACTCATACTGAATCTATTCATGACTAGAGCTCAGATAACCAAGTTTCAGTAACTATAACTACACTAGATTGCTAGATTTTAGAAATCAAATCATGCACAACTCTACTTCTTGCCCAAAAACTTGAATTGAATGAATTAACTAAGTGACTTGGCCATGTCACTCCTGCTAATTGAAACTCAAGTCATCCTACTGATGTGGATATTTGAATTTATCCATTTGACTAAGGCAAAAGTCAAATGAAGCCTTTTCTTGCTACAATTTAACACTCCATCTTAGCAAGAAAATGGTTTTGAAAAACCCCAATCCTGATCCTTTGTAGGAATGTACTATAACATAACTAACACTCCCTCTCACTATTGTTGTTTCTAGTGCAACAACTACAACTGAGAGGCATCCAAAATAATGAATCAAATATGTCTTTATGCTGCAATTGTCTACCAAGATTTGACTGCATCAAATCACACTGATCCTTCTGCTACTGAATACTGTGGGCCCCTGTAGAAAGGGTAATGATCCATGAGAATATTATATTGCAACTAATGCTTCCCTCTTATGGACTTCCCAAATATTTTCAACTCTGGGACTAAGGCTCTACATCGCCCCACCTCAACCCCGGAGGTATGGTTGCATACATGGTGAAATATGCCTCTATCTTGTAGATATTTTTAACTAGAACACCATTTGGTTTTACTTTTCCAATAAAAAATGCTTCAAATATGCCTTGCCTATGCTAAACACCACATCATATCCTATGTCTTCAAGTATAGTTACTACAAAAAATATATTTTCTTCAAACCAAGCACAAAAATTGCATCCTTTAGGTGAAGATGGGAGTCTGACTCCCTCTTAAAGGTGACAGTGCCAATCCCTTTGATACTATACCTTCAATCATCTCCAAGCTCTATGTGTAATTATAGTTCCTTCTCCTCTAAGATATTGAAGAACTCATTATTTACTTTCATACGATATGAAGCACCAGAGTCTAAGTACCACTCACTCCCTGTTACTATGTTTTCCATGCAAAACATGAGGGTGAAATCCAACTCAAATTGTGATGTGAGAGCATCTCCTCTTGTTTCTACTACAGGTTCCTTACTGAATTTCTTATGTGGACACTTGGTTGCATAGTGTCCATATTCATGGCAGTGAACACATTTAATATTATTGAGGTATTTCTCCTTGCCATAGTTCTGAATGGATTCTACCTCGCCTTGGGCCTTATTTCCTTTTCTAGCTAGAGAAAAATATTCTTCCTCATCAGATCTAGATTAGACTCCATCTCTAGTGTTACTTATAATATCCTCATGCACCAAGTCATACCAAAGTCTCTCCTAATTTGGGAGATTGTCTCTTCCATTAACTGAATCCTTATATTTGTGTAAAGATATAGGAAGACCAAGGACTGCTGAGATAACAAGCTCAGATGGTGGCACATTCTTTCCTACTCCTCCAAGTTCATATCTGAGCTGAGTGAATATGGATAGGTACTGAATAATGGTTTCATTTTTCTGCATTCAAATGTTCCTGAGCTTATCTTTAAATTCCAATTTCCTTGCATTGCTACTGCTTTTGAATAGCTCTATGAGGTTTTTCCACATTGCATAAGAAGTCTTATTTCCATGCAAAATAAAAACTAGATGGTCTATGACTCCCTCCAGTATAATCCTTCTTGATTTTGTTTTTTCTTTCTTCCACTAAGCTAGTTGTTGTGCATATGATGCTCCTGGTTTAGGAATATCAATTTGTGTGTACTCCAACACTCCATTTACATCCAACATATCTTTATTGTTTCTTTCCAAGCTATTAAATTTTAAGTTCCCTCTAATGCATACTCAAGCCTCAATCCATAGAAAGGCATTTTTTCCTACATTGAAGAAAATTCTTGCACCACAAATCTGCATTTCAAAATTTATTTGAGAGAAGATCAAGAACCTGGTTTCTATGTGGTTTTAAATAGTTCTGATACCATGTAAAAATAACTCAAAATTTTTAGTTTCTAATGAATTCAAACTGAAAAAAATAGGAAAAAATGTTTTCTACTCAATCCGTGAAAGGGAAAACATACAATATAAACACATGCAATCATTCAATCACAATGAACACAATATTTTTACTAGGGAGTCCAAATGGTAAAAACCACTCCTCTGTTTGTATTATATTAGATGAGACAATGATAAATTACAATGACAACTTCAATCCTTGAAGCTCAACCTGCACTGTAATACTTATCTCTTGCTCTTGAGTATGCTATGCCCAATACTTAGACAAAATATGCCACCTTGTTCCTCCTATTTCCTTGCGCAATTCCTGCTCCTAAAAAATATGAAATCTCTCATTTCCTTGTGTAAATCCCAAGAGAAATAGATCACCTGCTCAATGCAAACTATGTACATTCACTAGTATACGATAATAATTACGTTGATGCCTTTTTCCTCCACTCAACTAGGCAATTTGAATTGCATGCATGAGTAGGGATAATTTTTAGGAAATTGACTAGTTAACTTAGATATCAGTGTGTTAACAACATTTACAACTACTCAACTGAACTCATACTAACTCTATTCATGACGAGAGCTCAGATAACTGAGTTTCACTAACTATAACTCCACTATATTTCTAGATGTTAGCAATCAACTCATGCACAACCGTACTTTTTTCCCACCAACTCGAATTGATTGACTTAACTAAGTGACTTGGCCATGTCACTCCTGCTAATTGAAACTCAAGTCATCCTACTGATGTGGAAATTCAAATTTCTCCATTTGATTAAGGCACAATTCAAATGAAGCCTTTTCTTGTTACAATTTATTTATTTTTTTAAATAAATAAATAAATAAATAAAAAAACAAGAAATGAGATCCATAAGATTCTCATATGGTTTGATAACAATTAGAAAATAATAAATATGTCTCTACAAGTTTATCATATGGTTTGATAATAATTAACAAACAATAAATGACTCATACATAACAACTCAATTAATTATGTCTAATATTGATCCAAATTTAAATAATGGAATAATAAATGTGTAAGAACATTAACTCAAGGTTCCATAATTGAGTCACGATTTTGAGATTTGCAATAGTGATTTGTGGTACAAGTTGTATCAACGAGTTGCAATAGTGAAATGAGGCAGGGAGTTGTGACATTAAAGTTGCGGCAACAAGTTGCAACACCAACGTTGCAACATGGAGTTGCGACACTACAATTACAACAAGGACTTGCAAAACTATAGTTGTGGCATGAAAATTACAACAATGACTTGCAACACTCTAGTTGTGGCAAAAAAGTTGTGGCATAAGAGTTGCAACACTAGATTTGTAGTTGTGAGTTGTAGTGTAAATCCTGAATTGTAGCAATGTCCCAAAGTTATTGCAACAAGATTTGACAGTTGTAGCAACAATGATCTAGAGTTGTTGCAATTTCTGAGAGTTGCAAAAACTATTGAATGGTGTTTTCATTGATGTCAAAGTTAGTATTTGAACACTTTTTATATATGTAAGTGGATTTCATTGATTGGAAGTACAAATGGACAATAAGCCCTAGAAGAAAAGGAATCCCATAGCAAGCCATGAAGCCTCCCTCTTTCCTCACTCCTGTCAAGGCATATGAATGAGAATTTGCATGCTAAACCATCACCATTATGGTGTAATTTTCATGCCATTTATAATGGTAGGTGGAACACCACGTAACTCCTCACAGTTGAGGAGATATTCCCTCTCAATGTTGAAACCTGGATGTTGTGGTCAAGGTGCCCCAACTGAATATTATTTTGGTCCAAAATTGTCTTAAAAATTGAGAATATATTATGGATATTGGTTGTTACAAATCATTGATTTAGTTGGCCCTTAAAATAAGAGTTTATTATCCAAAAAATGTTCCAGGAAGGGGATTCAAGGTTGGCCCCATAAAATTGAATTTATAAAATTTAACTTGTCTACTTGAGGTCTGGTTGACTACATTTTTTGGGGCAATTTAGGGCAGGTCGACCCTCCTATTATCCCCCTTGCTCAAGAATAAATAAGGCACTTGTATGCCCTCCAAAATCATCTTTTGATCATATTTCAAATGTGGAATTGGATTTGAAACTGAGGTCAAGGAAAATAATAAATATCTAAAGAAGAAGAATTAAATATTTGGGGTTTTTGTTTTTTCCTTTAATTCTTGTTGGTGGCTCATTTTTTGAGGATGCATTATTGACCCAGGTGGAGTTCCCAAGGCTTATCTTAGGCCAGTCATGAAGTGATGATGATATGCTCCAACAACATAGAAGGGTAATATAATGAGATTCTAGCATGAAAACTGGACTTTGTTTGTTCAGTCATCTAGGCGTATGGTCGTATGATCGAAGATCATGAGAAAACATAATCGTGATCGATCCAACCTTGCAGTGATCCCCTCACGTTTTATCTTGTCATCGCTAAAGGTTGGTTGGTGGAAAAATGCACGAAATAACTCTTCCTTTTCTTCATTCATCTCTCATACACACCTTATTCATCTAAATCAATGATTGCAAAGGATTTGAGTAAATGTTTTATTGGAATTCATTTAGCACAAAAGGCCAAGAAAATAACTACAATAGACAAACACATTTCTAGATCAAGCATTTTAGTCGGTATACAATGTTAAAATACTTGGGTGGGGGGATTAGTATTTTTAATTCTCTTTAACTTTCAAATTCAAATTCATATTATGTACGTTATTTTTATTCAATCAACCCATGTGTGTACACACCTTTAGTGAAATAATACCGTGTATATCCAAATTACTAACTTTTCATTATTTCCATCATATTTTTAACTTTAACCAATGAATTATTGATTCATTAGCCATTCGTTCTTCATTAATCATGAGAAATAAAGAGCTGATAAATCACAACACATCAACACATGAGGACACTGATATTTATGTGGAAACCCAATGTTGGAGAAAACCAGGTTGTTGTCGTCTTTGTATTGTTATCTTATTATAATGAAAAGTCCTTACATCATGGTCTTGTAATGGCACAAACTCTTTCCAATTTGCAAGCACCCACCAGCAGGAGGCTACAACCTCAATTTTTTCTCCAACACTGACTAGAAGGTAGACACAATCCTCGAATATTTTTTATCGACTCCTAGCAGAAGAGAGCACCTACTCCCTGAACAATTTTACCAGCTACAACTGGAAGGAAGGTCCAAATCCCTTACTGAAGGCTCCAACTGTTATCATGCTTTGTGGACCACATTTCATAATATTTCATACTAGATCCACATAAATCAATCATCAAAACATGCAAACCACCTTTCAACAAATTTTCACACTAGTCCCACACCCAACAATATGCTCAATACCAATCAACCAATCACTTATAATAATCAACCAATCACATTGTCATCAATATAGAACTAATATGCACTTGTTACAAAACTTGATCAATTTTAATTTAGAATATATATCAAAATGTTTTGAAGAATAACCGCGTACATACACACTTCCTATTCATAACACTTGTGTACGGATCTTAAATCACTGAACACTGAAACATTGTTAAATTGAATTACTGTATCAACAACTGAATCACTGAAATGCTAAGTCACCGCAACAAATAATCACATATATAACAATAATGACTCAATGAATACCAAATCACAATGCAACAATACCATCATCATTGATCAATATACCAAGCCATAGCCAAATCAATCCAATCAACACTTCTAAACATAAACCATCCTGATCAATACATTATTGAAAAATAGTGCAAATAATACAAACTTCATAAAATGTCATCACCAAGCAACAAATACAAACGTTGGAACCCATACATGCCTTTAATTAAACAAATCTACATATATACATTCTCTCTATGTATAAAACCCATGTACATATTTCAAAATATTGAATACCAAAACATATTATCTCAGAATGCATATGCAAATAATCAGAAGCAAAACCACATATGTACGCCACATTACTAAAGAAAATCTTCATTCAAATATTAAATCATTGAATCAAATCATCTCTGCAGACACAACATACATTCTACATACTTCACCATCAAAATCACAGATTTATGCAAACACATTTAGATAATAGCCCTACTATAACCGCATGTCTTGCATAGTTAGAACTTCAAACATTCGATAACAATCGAATCAATCAAACATATATTCAATATATATTCAGATATTTCAGATCTAAGCCTTCTCCTTGCTCCCTGGTGCACACCTATTACAGATCAGATCACACATGAATAATCCATTACTTGCACACATAGATCCTTGATCTCCTTCTCCTTATATAATTTTTTGCCTTGCTAATACCATAGACAAATTCCTTGGTAATGTTTTTGGTATTCAATTGACAGGATAAAATAGATGTTATCATCACAATACTATGGGAAATTACCATGGTAATAGATTATGGTTTCCTGTATTCCATGGTTTGGATTATGTATGAGACTTTTGTTCACATAACTTGCATATGTATGGAAATTTTCTTCACATGCACTGGGTATAATTTTCAAACTTCACATTTTTCATTCATCTTGTGACTAAGCTTCCAATTCTCTTCCATATATTCTAAAACATCTATACCATCAATCATGTCATTTGTGATAGTTATATAAGCATCATATTATAACTAGGTTGTCATCAAGGACATATTTTTCAAGTAGGTTGCCATCAAGGACAACACATTATCCATAATTCCAACAATCTCCCCCTTTGGTCTTGATGACAACCTCTTTGGTGTTTCTAAACCACCCGAAAACAACTATGAACACCAAGTCTTCTCTCCCCTTTTGGAATTAAGGGAAAAGGGCTGAAGTAGGTCAAATGAAGTACTTCCCTTTGTAAGTCTAATATGAATCATGAAATCTGCATATTGACCATGCTCCTCCTGAGCATATGCTGGAGGTTCTATGATCCAGGTGGATAAATGAAAACGCTCATCTTCAAAAGGCTTCAAATGCATCGGCAAATGGTATCATGTCGAAGTTCTCAATGATACATGCCCAACTCTGTGAACAACATGTCAAATGGAAATCGTATGCGAATTCTATGATCCATTGAAGTTTGTCTAGTTTTTGCAAAAAAGGGGCCACATGGCACCACATAACCCCATGAGTTTGCAGTGACTGTGCGCACACAGTGGACAACATGGCCAATCTGGATCCACCACGTGCCAGCTCGGATTGAGACCATATGGCTCAAATAATTCGAAAAAAAGGCTCCAAGGGAATCGAATCCTTGACCTCCAAACTCGGAAACGTTTTCATAAAATCTGGTTAAACCACGAATTTCGGCAGGCAATTCATGTTAAGAAGGCGGATGCAATCATATTTATTGTTATAATAAGTTGGTTAGTGGAATTATATGGGGGAAAAATCCCTCCATAGTTGGTGGCTTCGCCACCCCTACCACCATACATATATATCATATGCATTAAACGACGCACGGAGGATAAGATTTATACGCGGGGTGATAATATTTTAAAACCTTAATATATATAATATATCGCATATCCACGGGAGATAGCACGTGATACAGGCCACCAATCAGGTTCAAGGGGAGTTTAACCTCTGACCTCCCTTCCCCCACTCAATCTATTTAACCACTGCGCCGAGCACATTTTTGTATAAGGAGAATGAAATTTTATTATTGGAGTTGCAGGAACCAGAAGCGTCAGCTAGAGTTAGCAAACCTTTGCTATAGATAGCAGAATTTCTCAAATTTTGGCAGATTTTCTCCAAATTTGGCAGAATTTCAGGTGGAGATTGACTTTTTGGAGGTCCAGAGGTCACCTGGTCCAAATATGGTCAAATTTATACTAAAATGTCACGATTTTTCACGCCAATTTCGATTCTGTAGTCCTTTTCTGTATCTGACCCTCTGATTTTGAGGTCATTGCTGTAAGTGCAAATTTGAATCCTAATAAGAGCAGTTTGTTGATTGAGAATCAGCCCAAAGAAGTAGCCAGGGAGGTCCTGGTGAACTCCGGAATCAAATACTGTGTTATTTGTTTATTTTTGCTCAGATTTGGATTTATGATATTTTATTTATGTTAATTCACAATCTTATCGATTCGTTGCACACATTAACATAAATGGAATTTTTAAACATGTATGTAATACCTTTTTGACAAATTGATCAAGTTTTGGTATCACAGCCTAGGTTTGATGAGGCTTGACAGTGTTGAATGATTACAAGGCTGAAACTAAAGCAAGGAAAAGGAGAACTTGCTTCACCAAAATCGGAGATTGGAAGGATATTTCAGAAGAAAAAAATGGTTAAAGAAGGAGGACCGTTGGGATCAAAAGCTCAATTCATGGACTCATTCATGTCAATCAAAGCCCTGGTTGAGGAGATTTACAATGAATTTAAAAAAGGAAAAGGCGAGGAGACTTCAAAAAAGGCAGAAACGAAAGCAACATCAAAGCCTACTCCTCCACCTTCTCCTTCATCTTCTTTTCTTCAAAAAATAATCCTCTCCTTCTTCATCCTCATCTTTAGTGTCTTCTAAAAAGAAAGTTTCTTCTTTGATTAAGCTTTATGTAAAATTTTATTTGCCAATTTATGATGGTGAAATAAATTCCGAAAAATTAGACAATTGGATCAGAAAATTTGAAGTCTATTGCAGGATACAGAATATAGTGAAGAACCGATAGGAGATTCAATTGGCAAGTTTAAGACTTGGAGGAATTGCACTCGTATGGTGGGAAGGAAAGACTCAAACTGACCTTCAAAGATATTGTAAGATTATTTCATCACGGAGTGAATTTATTTCTGCTTCAAGGAAGCAATTTTATTCTTTATCCCATGTTCAACAAGCTATGCTGAGTTTGAAAACTTTGCGTCAACTTGAATGTCAAAATTTTTAGTGCTATACACAAGAATTTCGAAGGAGTGCATTAATGTTAGGTATAGAATTAGACTCTCTAGAAACTTTGTTGAAAAATATTGGAGGTCTACATAGTTATTTATGTCATACTATTTTGATGTTAAATCCTACTAGCTTAGATGATGTTTCAGTACAAGCCACTCAAATAGAAGCTAGAGGGAAGACTAGAGAATTTGTACCTTCATCCAAATCTGCAGAAAGTAAAGATAAAGGGAAAGGAAATCAAAAAACGAAAAATAAAACAACAGTTAAAAAGGAAAAAGTGACTTTCTCACATTGCCAAAAAGAGGGTCATGACGAAAATCATTGTTGGAAGCTTCATCCGGAGCTTAAACCAAAGAAATTCAATAAGGAGAGAAAGAATGTTGCATCTACATTCAAAGACTTGGGATTGGATTCGGGAGATGAAACAAAGGTGATAGCCATGGGAATTAAAGGTAAAAATCCTATTGCTAGTACCAGTTCTTCTAAAGTTCACAATGAGGCAAATGATGAAAAGAAAAGAAGAGAGTTCTTTCATATTAGAGTAATTGCTAAACATAAAAAAATTGATACTTTGTTTGATAGTGGGTCGCAAGTCAATTTGATTTCTGAAACTCTTGTTAAAAATTTGGGCATTGTAACTACTTCTCATCCAATGCTATATTAGGATGGGCTTGTGACAAAACAAGACTTCAAGTATCTAAGCAATGTAAACTTTTTTTTGCCATAGGCTCACAATACATGGATGAGGTATAATTAGATATAGTCCCACTTGATATATGTGGAATTGTACTTGGTAGTCCATTTTTGTATGATGGAAAGGCTATTTTCTATCGAGAAGAAAACAAATATCAGTTAACTAAAGATGGAGTAAATTACACCACTATAGCTCATAAGTTCAAAGATAAATTTTCACTCATCAACTCAGGACAAATGAACAGAATAATAAATTCTAGAAAACAATTCATGCTTATGGTTGTAAAAGCAAAGGAAATTACAGATTCCAATGCCTTCGAAGGATGTCATCCCGAATTGAAAGAAGACATTGTTAAAGTTATTTATGATTACAATGATTTTTTTCAAGAACCTAAATGTCTTCCTCCCAAGTGACAAATGAAACATGAAATTCAGTTGCAACAAGATGTTTCAATACCTAACATTGGAATGTACAGATTATCAACATTAGAGAATGAAGAAATAAAGAAGCAGGTTCAAGAATTGCTTGATCAAGGTATGATTCGTCCAAGATATTCTCCGTGTGGTTCACCTATATTTTTGGTTCAAAAGAAGGACGGTTCATGGAGGATGTGTGTCGACTTCAAAGCCTTGAAAAAGATCACTATAAAGAACCGTTATCCACTTCCACGTATTGATGACTTGTCAGATCGGTGGAAGGATGCCGTGTATTTTACTAAGGTGGATTTGCATAGTGGATATCATTAGATCAGAGGTATTTGGAAGACAACTTTCAATACCAAGGAAGGACTCTTCAAGTGGATGGTCATGCCTTTTGGCTTGACAAATGCACCAGCTACATTTATGTGCGTCATGAATGATGTATTTAGACCATTCATAGATAATTTTGTAATAGTTTGATTAGATGATATTCTTGTGTTTAGTAGGACTTTAAATGATCATAGCAATGTAAACTTTGAAATGGGAACTATAAACTGAAAATGGCAACTCTAGCCAAAAAAACCAAAAAAAAAACGACCCAAAAACGAAAAGGGTGTATTTCAGAATGAGGTTTATATATATATATATATATTTATTTATTTTTTATTTTTTCAGTGTAAATTTGCAACATTTTTAATATATATATATATATATATATATATATATATATATATATATATATATATATATATATATATATATATATATTTATTTATTTATTTTTTATTTTTTCAGTGTAAATTTGCAACATTTTTAAAATATGGCAGTAAAACCAATTTTCATGTGCCAAAAAAATGGAAGAAACACACAATGGTTGGTGCTAGAATACCAAATTTATTTTTCGGGTACAATTTCAACCTATTTTTAGTAATGGAGTTAAATATAAAATAATGACATTTTAAACACATTGAAATTCTAATAATTTTTATACATGTCATGACACTAACAATCCCAAAAGTTCTAATTGTTTTCAACCATAATGTTAAAGATAAAATACATTTCACATTTTTTCACCCATAGAATTTAAAAATAGTAACTTTTCAAAATATTTCAACCATGATATTATGAATAAATTATATGACTAAAATAACCCAATGAAAAAGAAATTATTTGTCCAAGTAATTGTTGCATTGTCAATATTTTAGACAAATGAATTCATCATAATTAAAACATATAATCCAAAAAACATAAAAATGACTCATAACTTAAAATATCATTTTCATTGCTCAATGCAAACATCATTTATATCAATTGTCTTACACAATTATTTTAAATCAATGATATTTTCTTGCACACCATTAGAATTCACATCTTCAGATGAATGACTCGATGCAGATGGAGATGTTCCATATTCTTCTCTTTCATCAACTAATGCCCCATCTGAGTCAACATGCATGCCCACCACTTGAGGTTTCAAAATTCTTGTAGATCTACAACTGGGTTCAGCAGACTGCCATCTCAACATTGTTTCTTGTGGTAGCAACCTCTTAAGAATCTCTATTGTCTTGGAGCAAAGAGTTCCTCTCTTTGTTAAATTGAAGTCATAAAAAGTATGTCAACTTCCTCCAATTTTAAGAGGTCTGTGCGATGACGATTCATATTTGTACCCTTTCTTTTTCTCTTTTCGCCAATTTTTTTATCAACTACCATCTCTGGCTTGTACACACCATTGAGTGGGTGTGTGTTTGTGGCATACCAATGTACTTCAACACCTGTAACATCCTCATTTTCTGTAATCACCTTTATAACCTTGGCAACCCAGAATGGATAGCCATGTGGATCTTCATGTGCTAAGACTGCGATCATGCAAACCTCCTTAATATCCTGTAATGAACCTCTGTAAAGGTCTTCCATGGCTTCACGTTGGCACAAGATCTTCTGGAACCAATATACATTTCTCTTTCCTCCACCTATGTAGAATTAATAATACCATGTGATTGTTGTTGTTCAAGAATGTTTGTTTCCTCCCATTCATTTGACACACTTTGTGACCAAATAAATGGAATCTTAAAAAGCATATCTTCATTTGCTGGTGTTGAAAGGATATCACTCTGATCATTGAAAAGGGACTCCCACCAAACTGAATCAACAACATCAAAGTACTCATATGTATATCTAATGGTTTTTTTAATTTATTCCAGGCATTCAGAATAATCTATATCTCTCCTTTTCCTTCGTGAATTATGGACTTCACCAACTGATTGTAATAAAAATATATTTGACACAAATATTGGATGATCTGGAATGAACTTCAAAAATTCCAAACCTGATGCTAACGCCCATTCTGCAATTTTTGAATACTTCTTTCCCCATATAAGTGTTTTCCCATCAATTTGTTTCATACGAAATTGATGTTGGAAGATAATGTCATTAAGTTGTTCAATGCATTTCTCTTGACCATGCGACCCGAGAATAAAACTTCGCATGTCAATAGTTTCTTCTCACACATGAAAAAATAGGCTCTGGCATATGTGATTTCTTAATACATTCAATTAATGATGGCAAGCTCCAAACATTCTTCCTCCTCAATGTTACTGAAAAAGGACTGAACATATGATCAATATGGTCATGAGTGTGCCCAACAAGAAGGAAATCAACCTTTACCTTATGAAAAATTCCCAATTCAACAAGCATGTTTAGATATCCAAAAACAATATGATTGCTGTTTTCACGACAAGTTTTGTCTAATTGTAGATACAAAATTTCAGGAAGATTACCACCCTAATGAGAAATCACATCATGAATTATGGTTATTGTCAGATTTCCATCATTATGAATATTTGGAGCTGTGAAGTAAACTCTTAGAGACATTTTCCCATTGAAGACCATACAACTGACCAAATGAATTTGGATAAAATTTTCCTCTTGCAATTTTTTTGGTGTGCAAACAAAATGTGGTAGAAGTGTTTTCTTCTGATCCATACCGTCAATTATCAAACCCAAATATTTATTTGGATTATCATAACACTTGTTTCGATGCTTGTACAGCTTTGTCCTTTCATTTTTTTGTTGTTCGCGATGCTCTTGAAGGGCTTTAACAATGGAATCTACACATAACATAAAATAAACGTATTAATAAACGCTAAAATATAATGTTATGAATGCTTACCTCTTTTTGTTCCTTGACATTTATCCCTTTTTTATTTTAGAGAAGCACATGTACTGCAAACCCCCATCCTTGTCCTCTTAGGGATATGAACATTGTTGAATTCTCTCCTCCATATCTGCACTAAATATTGATATGTAATAAAATGGCCATTTCCTTCAACACCTTTTGCATATTCCTTCTATAAGTTGTAGATTTCTCGTCTTGAGAAATTTTCTGGAATATGTATTGTATCTCTATTTGGCGTACACTCTCCATGTTTTGAAAAGAAGTCTTGCAACCATGACATTGCAGTGTTTGCTAGAGCCCAAACTCTTGTTTATGACAAACTTCTGTATAATATGTAGGATCCTTTTCCAAATTATCTTGGATTCTTGATAGACTCAAATTGCCAATTGAATGAATCATTTTGAAATCCTTTCTACAGAGCAATAAAGACCCAATATGATAATCATAATCTGCCAGTGTAGATTGCATGCACCCCACTAAATATGAATTTTGCATGCTTTTATTCATTGACAAATAGTTCTTCCTTTTCCCTAAAGCAAATTTGAAATCCATATGTTTCAAGCAATCCTTTTTACAATAGTGACTTGAAATGAGCTCAATGATAGAACTTCTTCTCGTGAGATATACTACTCTACCACTTGTATAACTAGAACATTTTGGATTGATACGAAAAGGTCTACTCCTACTCCTAGAAACAATATTTGCTAGCAACATCTCTATTATTTCATAATTCTTTGAACAAGAATTTCCATGATCATTAGGAGGAATACTATTCTTACTATGATCATTTGCAATATAGTTAGGAAATTCACCACCATCATTGTTTGAAAAATATTCATTACCATCTTCGGCGACATGAAAAATTTCAATACCATCATCTGTGGTTTTGAAATACTGAATTGGAGGATATTCTTCACCATCTTTATATTTCCCTTCATCACTGCTGCTCTCAATGTTCATAGGATTATGACTATGTGGAAACTGTGACTCTTGATTTATTAGAAAATTTTCATCCCGACCTTCGTCACTACTGCTCCCATATTCTATATGATTAGGAGTAAGTGGAAATTGAGACTCTCGATTTATTGGATTTCCTTCATCCTTCTCTTCATCACTGCTACTCTCAAATTCCATAGGGTTAGGAGTAACTGTAAAATGCGACGCTTTATTTACTGAATTTTTTTCACCCTGCCATTCATCACTATTGCTCTCATAATCCTTAGGATTAGGATTAAGTGCAAATGTGACTCTCTATCCACTGAAATTTTTTCCATCCTTCCATTCATCACTATTTCTCTCATAATCTTTAGGACTATGTCTAAGTGGCAACTGTGACTCTCTATCCACTGAAAATTTGCCATCTGACCATTCATCACTATTGCTTTCATAATCCTTAGGATTAGGGCTAAGTGGAAATTGTGGCCTTCTATCCACTGAAAATTTTTCATCCTGCCAATCATCACTATTGCTCTCAAAGTCCTTAGGATTAGGAGTAAGTGGAAAATGTGAGTTTCTAGTTTTTGGAAATTCTTCATCTTGACATTCGTCATTGTTGCTCTCATAGTCCATAGGATTAGGAATAAGTCGACATTTAGACTCTCTATTCATTTGAAAATTTTCACCAGTAATTTTGTCACTACTTCTCTCGTTATATTCATCAATATGAATAAAGTTGTTACGTGACGAAGATGTTGATGCTTCATAAAACGAAAATTTAGTATCAAAGGAATCCACAACACTCAATCAAGAGATGGTGAATGATGTAAATGATCTCTCGCAATGATAATATAAAGCTGAGACAATGAGAAATTCCCTCCAAAACTTCCCTCCAAATTTTTTCGCTGAAATGTTTTGCTTAAGTATGTCCCTCCAAATTTTATTTAAACGATTTATTTGAAATTAGTT
The DNA here is from genome assembly GCA_034641835.2 of Pinus albicaulis. Taxonomy (NCBI): domain Eukaryota; kingdom Viridiplantae; phylum Streptophyta; class Pinopsida; order Pinales; family Pinaceae; genus Pinus; species Pinus albicaulis. The sequence goes on from CM076578.1 coordinate 1,880,716,131, forward strand.
ATTAAAATATTCTCATAATATGGACCTTAATTTCGAATTAAATTCCATAGAAAATTTTCCCTTAATAATTGTATTCAAACTAAAATAATTTTAATTAAATTATATAACTTTGACTACATTATAAATTTTATTTTTATAATATTCATCAATTTTTTTTATCCCACATTCACCCCGCCATAAACAATTCCATTATTTTCGCTTTATAAGAAAAGTCAATTTCACTATTCCACACGTGACATCAAGATTTCTCCAAGTTTGTTTAAAAGCTTGGAACGATTTTCTAGCGGAGCAACATTGTCAACGAGAGATTCTCGCTTTTGAAAAGTTAGTTTTGTTTCTATTATTCCAAAATTAGTAAGTTGTTAAAATTAATTAAAGCCAAGTTATTTATTTCCGTTAAAAATTTACCTGCTTTTTCCATTATTTTTTAGGTAGAAAACATTTTTTTATTTTTATTTTTTTGTATCTAAAAATAAAAAATAATTAATATGCCCATTATCTGTGGGCTCGCCCGAGGCAGCACATCACTGATCTAGCCCAAATGGGTGCACCCACTGGCCCCCTGGGAAAACAAAGGGGTTGATTTTGAGAATTGGCCCCCCTGCTTGCACATGGGGTCGATGGGCATGGCCACTTGGGCTAAGCCGCTGTGCTTCGGGCAGACGCATCCATTGGGTGACGTCCGTTCGAGCCCAGGCAAGGGCTGATTCAAAAAATCGAACCCCCTGCCTGGGAGGAGGCCAATTTTAGGAATCAAACTACTGCCATGCAAGGGCCTGCCTAGGCTCGGGTGGTGTCGTTCTGCGGGCAGGCGCGCCCATGGGTTGGCGTCCGCCCAAGCCCAGGTAGGGGGGCGTGCCCTCGAGCTCGGGCGGACGCCACCCCGTGAGCGCGTCTGCCCACAGCACGACGTCGTGCTGCAGGTGGACGCACCCACAGGGCGACGTCCGCTCGAGCCCAGGCATGGGGGCGATCTCCCTAGGCTCGGGTGGACGCTGCCCCGTGGGTGCATCCACCTGCAGCACGACACCCACGACACCTGTGATGTGGGTGAACGCGCCCATGGGGTGGCGTCCGCTAGAGCTCGAGGGCGACCCCTTGGGCACACTCGAGCTCAGGCTGACGTTGCCCCATGGGCGCGTTCGCCCGAAGCACAACACCCACGATGCTCATTTTGCGGGCGGACGCGCCCCAAGCCTGAGGGTGCCCAAGGCAGGGAGGATGATTCTGAGAATCGACCTCGATTCTCAGAATCAACCCCTTGCACATATAAAGAATTTTTTTTTTTTTTTGATATGGCCAATGGGCCGAGTATAAAAAAATTTAGATTTTTTTTTGTTAGAATTGGCCCTTTGAGCACATAAAATTTAAAAAAAAAAAAATAGTGGCGTCGGGGAGATAAAATAAAAAAATAATATATAGCTTAAAGAACTTATTTTAAATTATAATTTTTTTTTAGTGGGGTTGGGTAGATGACATTAAAAGAAAAAATCGTTTTAGATTTTCTCTCAGGGAAAAAATGTATAAAAATATCATTTCTTTTAAACAAGTTTTTTATTTTGTTTAAGTAAGATATTTGTTTTTTTTTATTTAGTAAGTTATGTGTGTGTGTGTGTGTCTATATATATATATATATATGTTTGCAGGAAAATGGCATCAAGGAATGTTTTTGTCAATCTTTCTAGACCCAAGTCAACATTTTCATCATCTAAAGCTACAGGTGGGCCTTCAAAAAACATTGTTGGACAAACTGCACCTCATTTAATTATAAAAATGTGGGAGATGCATCCACAAAAGAAAAGAAGTTGGTTTCATACGGGAAGAAATCAACATAAGTGAATCATTCAAAATATGCATGGTTTCTAAAAATATGTAGAAGACGAATCTTTGCAATTATATCTATATTCCAGTAAGAATTTTGATGCTGAAAGTTATGATCTGGTAGGAAAAGTATTATACCTATATATTCTTCCAAATACTGAAAGTGTTTATATACTATCAAAACTACCGAATTCACATGATAAACATAGATATCATTTTACATTGTCGATGTATAACATGACGGAAGATTCTTCAAATATATGCAAACATGTCCTACAAAATATTGCACAAAAGATTGTAAGTATTTTTATTTATTCTTATATGTTTTTGTTATTTAAATTGTATCATTGTATTTTTAATAACTTTGTTAATATTGACATATTATATTTTGTTTTACAGGATTTTACTGAGGGTATTTAAATTATGTTGGGGGGAATCTATTATATAGAGCGAGATATTATGAATTTAGTCTCCATTTCCATGAACATGAAGCAGAAGACATGGGAAAAAAGCAAAAACAAAAACTTCATGATGCTACAAGATTGTATCAAAGGGATCAATCTAGTAAAGGTAGACATGTTAATTTTCAAAATGAGAAAGTTGATGTTGAAGATGAACTTCTGAAGCTGAAGATGAAGAACGTGTTACCATATCCGAGGATCAGATTAGAACTGATGTTAGAAAGGAGAAGAGCCATAAAAAAACAAAAACAAGAATGCCCAAGAATGTCTCCCTTATAGTTGATGATGAGGAGATTGTTTAGGTTCAAGAAAATATCATAAGCAATAGGAGGAAGAAAAAAAAAATGGCTTATTCTCAAAAAATCATGGACAACAGTGAAGGGCCTAGTGAAAATTCCAAAGAAAGCAGGGAAATCATTATGCCAGGAGCTGATTTAGAGGATGGTGTTATGAAAACAAAACAAAATGCCATTCGACATCAATTGGTGAAGAAAAATTTAATTGAAGGTGGTTGGTCATTACAACTTAATGTCGTTCAAGTTTACAAGCCAGATGAAGGACAACTCAAATATCAAATTAGAAAGCCACACCACTTGCATGTTCACAATTTGAAAACATTGATGAGGTACAACCCTTTTGCACATGTGGTTGATTATGTTCTTCTTGTTGAGTCAGGTTCCCGACAAAGAATCATTTGACAAGTCAAAATTTTTTGAATACAAATATTATGTACTTGGGGGAAACCATTTTGTAGAAGCTCAAAGGAAATCAATGGAGGAATATCTCAATAACCCGCGCTTTGAAACAATGAAATGTATCATTTATGTTGGTTTAACAGATACACAAGAAAAGTTATTGGCATGAGATCATAATTCAGATAATGAGTATAGGATGTCTATGACTTTCATACAAAGGGTCAGATTTATTCATATTTAATTTAAAGAAAAATGTGGTGGTGATAAGCTAAAGGTTGATCATGCATTCCGGAAGGAATGTTGTATGGAAATCGGTTATCAAATCGAAGAAAAAATAGTTTTAAAAGATGGTAGAGTAAATTATGAAATATTCAGAGGTATGGATAAAATTTTTGAGTTGGCATTTAGAACTGGAGAGATATGGGAATTGATTGATCAGATTTTTGAGTTGTGGGAGAGCGTTGCCATCAAAAGTTAGAAGGTAAAAAGGTCTAAACCATTGACATGTACCAACAGTAAATCAGGTCTTGAAATGAAGCTCCTTCCAGAAGATATGACTATCACACCTTGGAGTTCAATGCAAGGAGTGAAGGACGAAAATCTTGTCAAAACAATATTATCTCGTGTAAAGTCAGGAGAATTATCAATGGATGAAATGGCTGAGGAATTTCTAAAGTAAGTTTGTTATTTTTAATTTTTTTTTATTATAACTTTCTGTTAAATATAATATATTGTTGTTGGTATTATTTTTTATACATAACACTATATTAAAATTGTCTACTTCATTTATTTAGTGACAAGGTTTATATGAGAATACAGGAACAAATGGTTAAATTGTTGAATGCAGATAGTTGGAATGATGTTCTACGCAACTACCCAGATTCAAGTTCTACATCAGCGCTAAAAGATTTTTATCTTGCATTTAAAAAGGTATGTTCATTCATACATTCATTTCTATTCATATGTATAATATTTTTAATTTATAACTTACACATTTCTTTTGTTTATTTTATTAAAGATGAAGAAAGATGCAAATGGAGCACCAGATAATTTCAGAAGCTTTATTGAAAAAAAAAAAATGGAAAGGATAAGAAAACAACGTCTTAGTGATGTTGAATTTGATCCCAGCCTTAATCATTTCATTTGGAATGGGCTCCACACTATCCAATATCAAATAATATCAGGTGATTGTGAAGACATTGCAAAACTCATACCTAAAAGGGATTATTCCCTATTTATTGTAGATATTCCTCATGGTTTCAATATCCCAAACATTAAATATGATAGTGACCCTTATACTTATCAAGCATTTAGTAAAGTGGTTGTGGGATTTCTATAAGTCACAACATCACCACTTTGGAGATATGTGACATTTCACTCAGACACACAATTGGGGTTTTTATTATCAAGCTTCAAGGGAAAATCAAAGTCAAGGATGCAACTTACATGGTAAGACATTGAAATTTTATATTTGTTTAATGTTAAAAATAATTTATGTACAAGTTAATTGACCTTTTACCATTTCATGTTAAAAGAAAAAGCCAAATATTATTTTTGGCGAAAATTAACCAATTATAAGTGACTGTGAGTTCATTCATGTTGAAATTTGGACAAAGGATGATAGCTACAAGAGTATTCTTTTCAATCAAGTAGATGGAAAGAATCATAGCTATGTACTGGTCCACGACGCTGTTGTAAGAAAACTAACATATGAAGATAAAGAGGCAAAAGGAGAGATAGTTAACCTATATGAAAGACCACAGTCATTGATTAACTACATTTTAGATTTATGTTCAAATGAAGGAGATTGGGTTTTGGATTTATTTTCAGGCTCAGGTAAGTTTTATTATATAAGAATGAATTTCACTGTTATATTTTTTAAATTTGTTGTGTTTATACTAAATTACTAAATGTTTTCTTTTATACTTGATGATTAGGTACAACACTAGCATGTTTCTTACAAAAAGGAATAAATTGCATTTCCATTGAAAAAGACCCAATACAATGCAAATTTATTCATCAAAGAATCAATGCTCTTCAATTTCTTCCATATGAAATGCAATAAGTTGGTTTGAAAAAAGGGGATTTTAATGAATCTCGTGTGGCAAAAAAGGCAAAAGAACATGAACCACCATTAGATGGAATGATTGGAAAGGCATATGTTGGGACGTTCGCAGACATCAAAGATCATCAGAAGAGGAAAATGATGAAACTGGAGCCAATGATGAAAATATTGTGGAAGAGGACAATAATTATACTCTTGAAGATGAAGAGTTTGGGTTACATGATATTATTTATTAAATATTAGGTTAAGCTTCCAAATGTGTTATGAAACTAGATCCAAAAATAGAAGAAAAGAGAGATCAGCCTTATAAATAGCCACTTCGAGGGGGTAGCCTCTAATACATTACATAAATGAACAATTACTGGATGATACAAATGACAAAACCCCTTTCTATATATAGGAGTCCATGGGGTCATAATATAATCCTAGCTGACTTAATAATAATAATGTAAGGGTATAATAATAACAATATTGGGGTTACAGGGGTACAACAATAACAATAAGGGGGTTAAACTAACAATAATAAGGGACTATACTAGTAATATAGGGACCTAACATGCCCCTCTCCTTCAAAAAAGTGTCGTCCTCAACGCTTGAATAGCTCCGGATGCTTCTGTATAAAATTCTCATCCTCCCATGTAGAATCTTTAGTGGATAAGTTCTTCCATTTGATGAGATACTCTGAAATTGATCGATTTCATAGTTGTCGAGTTCTTGTTGCCGTGACTACTTCAGGTTCCAATATGATTTTTCCTTCCTCATCAAGTTCTGGAAATATTGTTTGAACTGGAATTTTGTCCCCTATAACCTTCTTTAAGCATGAAACATGGAAAACTGGATGCACTTGCGAAGAAGCAGGAGGCTCCAATTTGTATGCCATAGTACCAATATTTTGCAACATCTTGTAAGGACCATAGTAATTTGGCAATAATTTATTATCCTTCTTAGCTTGCATGAGTGTCATTTGTTTGTATGGTTGTAGCCGTAAAAATACCCAGTCTCCTAGATCAAAACTTCTCTAGTTGTGATGTTGATCTGCCTATTGTTTCATTCGATTTTGTGCCAAATTTAGGTTATCCTCACTACTACATTTGGCGGAAATTCCGACACTTGGTTCCGACGCTTTTGACCAAATGTTGGAAATTTCCCCAAATTTTTTCCAACCCGCCCGAAACTGTCGCTATACCGACATTTATAGAAAAGTGTCGCAATACCGACGCTTAGAAAAGTGTCGCAATTGAGATGTTTGGAGGAAGACGTTGCAATTGCGACACTATGGCCCAAAGCATCGCTATTGCGATGACTGCCTCCAAACGTCACAAGTGCGACACAATGTCTAAGTGTCACAATTGCGACGTTTGGAGGCCTTTGTCGCAATAGCGACGCCTTTTCTGCCTTCGGTATAATGACACTTATATGCACGCTAAATACAAATACGAAACTTATATGCACGCTACATAAAAATGATTTTATTGTTTCGTATCCGTCGCAATAGCTACATTAACGTCTCGATATCATGCACGATTCGCTTCACTTGCAGTAGAATAAAGATTTGGCTCTACCTCTTGCAGAACAGAATTTTCCCTCAGCATTCGCCCTCAGCGTTCGCCCTCAGCTCTTGCAGAACAACATTCACCCTCAGCTCTTGCAAAATGGTAAGTTCTTACTGCAGGCCCTTCCTCCTATAGTAGGGTTGACTTTATTTGGGTTTTTTTGGTCAATTCCATTGGATTGTGTTAGGCTGTAGGGTTCTCTCTAGATGTCAAGAATCAAGATTCAATACCTTCTATTATCTTCATCACCCAATACAAGATTTAAATTTTTCCCAAAGAAATGCTTATTAATTTGGCAGCCATTATTTCTCCCTGCTTTAAAAACCCTACATTTAAATGAAAACAAGCATTGCATTTCAACTACAAAAATCTATTAGTGTTCAAATGTACATGTGTGCTACATTAACGTTTGATATCACGCGCCAGACGGTTCTTCGCTTTCAAGTAACAAAGATTCGCCCTCAACATTCACCCCGAGCTCTTCACAAAGATCGTCTTCGCCCGTGCAACAAAGATTTGCCTCTCGCCCTTAACAAAGATTGGCCCTCAGCTCTTGCAAAATGGTAAGTTCTTACTGCAGGCCCTTCCTCCTATAGAGGGTTAACCCTACATCCTAACCAAATAGCTCCACTTGAGAAACATTTTCATAATCTTGGGGCTGGATATACTGCAGAGCAAACAATTTTAGTTATCATTCGTGCTCCAATATATTAATATACTTTTTACATTGAACTGAAGAAAGGGAAACAAGAAAATGCTAGCCATCATACAATGCTTTGACATAAGAGTTTTGAGTGACATACTTGAAAAAAAGAACTCATCCACCGATATTTATAATCATTTGAGTTATTCAAGTTAAACACAATGTCAAGAATCAAGATTCAATACCCTCTATTATCTTCATCACCCAATACAAGATTTAAATTTTTCCCAAAGAAACGCTTATTAATTTGGCAACCATTATTTCTCCCTACTTAAAAAACCCTACATTTAAATGAAAACAAGCATTGCATTTCAACTACAAAAATCTATTAGTGTTCAAATGTACATGTGTGCATCACTTGTGTAGGGTATTCCTTTTCCACTTTCACATTATCCAAGAATGTGTGCGATATAGTTCATATTTTTTGTGATTTAAATTATCTTGAAAAAGGAAAGGTAAATTATTTCCCATGGAAAAAGAAGGTTTTCCCTTTTTACTACTGGAAATGGTACAACAAAGTTCCATTTCTACCCGAAACTCCTATGAAACAAGAACCAAATAAAGGCCATGTCTTCAATGGACATCATTTGGCTTTGAAAATGGCCATTGCACCGTGTTGTTTCTTATATTACATCACGATAGTTTCTTAGGTCATTTCTTGTTTCTTGAGATGAAAAACAACCAAAGAAATCGTGAAGATCATTTTAAGAAATAAATGACCATTTCTCAATCATATCTCAACTATTTTTTATTTTATTCAGTGGTTGCTTACTTTGAGAGAAATTTGACACTTTTATAAGGAATATAACATAAAAACACAAAATGGGAAGGAATTGATGAGGTAGATGACCTTTAGTTGTTGTCAATTAAGAATTGATAATACACGATGCATGTTTTGTACTACAAACTAGATTCCTTCATGGAGTTAGGACACAAAGTATTGAATCAAAGTTGTAGTTTCTAACTTCTTGTATTGGTTCATCAATCTTGAAATTCAGACATCGCATGTCTTCATTGCTTCATGTTTGAATAATTTGCATCATATCGTACAATAGGAAATTAGGAATTATGATTATTATTACTTTATGGATCTGTTAAGTTACTTTTAAGTTTGCATGGTTTAGTGTGAAATTATTCTAGTCCCCAAACACATATAATCAAGAAATTATAACGTGATTTCAAACATTAAATATCAAAAAAATCGTTTAAAGGATATTGAAAGGAAAAAGGTGATGGAAGATAGAAAGTGCCTTACTTAAATGCTCTAAGGATTTTTCAATAGTTGCTCCAAAAGCTTCACTTCAAGGCCCTTCAAGATCGTCTCCAACAATGCTATACCATCAGCTTCAACAATGTTGCTCCAAAATGTCCTCAAGGTATTCACAACAAGTTTACTAGAAGTTGCTCCAACAATATATTCAATAAGGTCTTCATTGTCAACTCGTCTCTTGTTTGGGTGCCTTAATGTGCAATGACATGTTTCCAGGACTGAATTCAATGCAAGGCATATTTGAAACTCTAACTTTGTCGTCCGGTGTCTTATTAGAAATTATTTCAGTTTTCATTTTGTGTTTTTAAGTTAGATATTGTTTTCAAGTTTTTACATTTATAATTTCATTGCAATGTGGCAGACTGATGAGAGCAGTGCAGGAACAACCCAGAGACGGGATGATCGCAGAAAGAGGCCAGCGGAAGAACATGTAAAGTGCCAGCATTGCTCTATCTTCAAGTATTTTAGTTATTTACATAATTGAAATAATATTAATTTTGTTCAAATATGCGGACACCTAGCCATGGTACGCCTGATGATTCCCTCTTTGAGGAAGAGCTTTCTTCATCCCTATCTCCAGTGTTCTTGTTGCAAAAAAAGGCACGAGATGCAAGGTCGGAATTTAATACTTTGATAGACGCGCCTCAAACACCTGAAACAGAAGAGAAGATAAAACAACTTATGAGCCAGCTAGAAATATATTAGGTAATAATAAAAAGTCAAAAGGATATTTTTTTTGTTCTGCATGAGATGAATTGTGATAGTTTGATTTTTAATTTTTACATTGACTAAACTAACAAAAAGTTCTTTTGTATGTAGCGTTTTTTGGCACTTTCTGAACCCGGTGTTGGTGGTAGTGGGACACAAGGGCAAGATATTGCCCAGCAACCCTCTCGTACACCTTCTACTCCTTTAGGTGCCAGCCAAGAAACACACCCTGCCCAAGCAGACACCCAGCCAACCGCTGAACATGTTGGCAATGATGAGGTTGATATGGCCAACTACATTATTGTGTTTCCTGGAGCTACACATGTCAGCTCCATAGGGACCATTAATGGCACGTTGTTGGTGAACGATGAAGGTGTCCCTATAAAGCACGTACAACTCCCAGGTAAATTTTAATATTTTAACTATTTCATGTACTTTATCTAAAACATATTTATCATGATTTTTATTTTTAAATTAATGATAATATCTTCTTTTTCTTTTGGTTTTATTCTGTGTAGGAAACAATGAGTTCTACAGGATTCTGGAGAGCCATGCGTTGGTAATTTTTGGCTCAACCATACGTACAGGGTGGAATTCCCAAAATTCCAACCTGAAAAAAGAACTTTTAGATTATCTAGAAGCCCTTTTTGGGGTCGGCACATTTGACAGAAAAGCGGTGGCTCAGGTAGCCGGCAAATATTTGAAATATACCAGGGACACCTATAGGACACAATTGCAATTTAACCCTAGATATGAGCGTCCTCTCACAGTTTCAGAGAGTGAGTGGAGAGCATTCATCCATGACGGAAAAGAGAAAAGGGCAAAGAAAGAAGGAAAAATGCCAACTGGACCCGCAAGGTAAATTACAACTTTAATTCAATAGCTTTAATTTTCTCTATGTCTAAAATAAAAGTGTGCTACGTCATATCCGACTTTAATCTTTTGATGCTAGGTTGCCTAGCACCTCAAAGGCAACCAAAGCTAGGATTGAAAAAAGGGCCATCACAAGCTAGGCCAGGGCGGCTACTTGAAATTGGCCGCAAGAATTGTAATTAAGTAGCTAAACATCTTATAATTAATTGTATCGCCTTCCAACGTTTTTGTAATCCTATCAAATATGATTAAAAATACACAGACATATGTAATGTAGGGTGATGACTTCGGAACAGAAAAAACAGAGGAAGATAAAAATATCGCTTTCCATTTCGGCTATCAAGCCGTAGTTGAACGTCGCATAAGCTTGGGGCAGGTCCCAAGATCTAGAATGCCTGATAAGGTAAAACATTAACTTTTCAATATGTTTGTTTTCATCCATAAATTTAATGTCTAACAACTTTGTTTAAATCAGGGGAGCAACACTACCGACGACACAAATAACCTAGTTTTAGAGCCAAATGTAGATGATCCTCACGTGCAACCTGATCATTGTAGTAGGGACCAAGCCGACAATGCTACTATCAGTGAGGGCCGTGACGGTAATTAATTTCCACTTATATTTTTTTCTAATTATACCTTGATGGTTGTCCTTATAACGTTTTTTGTTTAAATGACAGAGAATATTTCCCTTGAGGATCTTACCACCAGAGAGGAAGACAGGGCAACAGTCTCAACGGCGACAACTGGTGCACCAGGTAAATAATCTCATTGCAATTTTTTTTATTAATATTACCGAACTAGTTTAATGATATTTAAAAACTGATAATTAAAATTTAATATTATCTGTTTTTGGAGGCGATGCCCCGTCACTGGATGAGACCAGACATCGTGACAATGCAACTAGGTCAGCAGCGACAACTGGTGCACCAGGTAAATAATCTCATTGCATTTTTTTTTATTAATATTACCGAACTAGTTCAATGATATTTAAAAACTGACAATTAAAATTTAATATTATCTGTTTTTGTAGGCGATGCCCCGTCACTGGATGAGACCAGACATCGTGACTACGCAACTAGGTCAGCGACGACAACTGGTGCACCAGGTAAATAATCTCATTGCATTTTTTTTTTATTAATATTACCGAACTAGTTCAATGATATTTAAAAACTGACAATTAAAATTTAATATTATCTGTTTTTGTAGGCGATGCCTCATCACTGGATGAGACCAGACATCGTGACTACGCAACTAGGTCAGCAGTGCGGGTCGAAAGGCACGAAACAGGAGCAGAGCATGATGATATTGATGATGTAATTAGGAGCTTTAAAAATAGGAAGAAGAAAAAGAAAATTCGATAATGTAAAATATTGTATTTATAAGACAAACGTTACTAATGACCATACTTGGAACGTTTTTTGCGTTATATAAAAAACTCATTTATCATACTATTTTTATGTCAAGCATTAATTGCAATGCTTCCTTGCGTACTTTTTGTTGAATTTTTTTTTTATTAGTTATTGAATATTTTTTTTATGCTCATGAAAGTAAAAAATGAAATATAGATTGGGTATTGGGGAATTGAGAGTGATGTGAGAGGGGGGGAGGGGCCATAAGAGCTTCCACCTTCACGTGGTTGGCCCTGTTTAGTAGAGAATAATTTATTGGAGTGATTTAATCTTGGAGCAAACCTCCCTCGATCCAGCGTAGCAACAAAAAAGCCATTGTTGACTTAGTTGCTACTCTTTCAGATTGTGGGAGGCTTGTTCCAAGTTCATGCGACTCCAATAAATTGTTCTTGAAATGAAGAGGAGCTTATTCAGGTATGTTTTGACATTTTCAACATATGTTCTAACATTATCATAAGAATGCATCTCAGAGTAAAAAATACTACATCAATTACTTGTATTTATTGTATAGATAATGATGGATTTTGATTGACTTGGCAGTGCAGGTACAAATCCTCTCGCATCATGAGCAATACAACTTGTCAACCAGGGTCATGTCCAGGATATTTTTGCTTGTGCGCTTGACCAGGTTCGTAATGTCACATTTTGTAAGTTCCTTTACAGTTCATAATTCAATATTAAGCTTGTTCATGATTATTATCTAGGTTTTTTGTATGTTTTTTTTCATCTATTTGATTGTAAGCAACTATGCATGTTTCCTGTTGTTCACTATGATTTCTCCCATTACCACTCCCAGGATGAATCCGAATTTATTGTTACATAGGTTACTTTTATTGTTACTATGATTTCTCCATTTACGATTTCATAGGTTACATCATGTAAAGTTGTCAATCTCAGGTTGGTGATGAGCTTTAGTTCTCCAGATTTGGGGCTTTTCTGATATTTTCTCCCTCATGTCATTCCTGCATCACCTCATTGTTTGAGCATGCCAATTGTCTACCACTTGTACCAATTGGCACATGTCAATCTCTGAGTGGTGCCACATTTCACCTATTTTCAGTGAGAGTTTAGGGTTTCTCTAACATAGCTTCAGAAATTTGATTCAGTGCCTGCTTGAATATTGTCACATAATACTCATGGTTTGGATTGATGAGCATGTTTTGAATGGTTGGTTGATTCATAAGAACCACCCATATAGTCATCTTGAGATATTTCAGAAGTTTTCTCGGGTTTCCTTTTTCACCGTTTCTATTGGGTGGGATGGTGTGGGGTGATCCATCAATACTGGTGCTCTTGTAGTAGGGAATTTTTTTTTGGGGATATAAAGGAGCATTTGATGTAGATATCCCATTGGATGCATTCATAGATGGGCACAAGAGGTCAAGAATTTAAATTAAAAATATGCAACCTCTAGCATGGCAACCTAAAGGCCGCGAGAGACACTGGTTAAAGATTGTTTTGTGCTGGCCTTAATATAGTCGTGATTTCTTTCTATTATCTTAATGAAAATATATAGTCCGGTCTCATTAAAATGAGGATTATGGTTGTATTTATCTTTGGTTGTTTCTCTCTTAATGCTCCAGAAGTTTCCAAAAGTTGCAATAGTTGTTTAGTTTTCCTGTTACAACTTAAAAGTGGTTTTTAGCAATGGGAGTCATGTTTTTTAAGGTTCATACTAATATGAAGATCTTGTAATTCTATATTCATCATAAGAGAAGATGGCCTCTGCTTTGGGCAGTATGACAACAATTGCCACATCTACCTCATTGGGTAACAATGGAAAGGGGAAGAAGTTGGGTGAAATGTTTGATAATTATGGCAGACAATTGTCTTCTCTTTCAGTTTTTTCACCCATTTCCTTTAATCACTCAAGCAGAAGAGGGACTCTGAGATTACGCGACAGAGAGAAGGTATTTAATACAAGAGATATGGAAAAGGAGTTGTACTTAAACAAGGATGGCTCAGTGACAAAAAAATTGCAGGTCAGAGAAAAAATTATGTTTAAAGGAAGGTCACCTGCACGTGAAACTTCACTGCGGTGGATCTTTCCTTGTCCACTTATATTCAATTTTAATGTGTTATTTTAATTTTTCATGGAGGGTTTTTTTGGCATATGGTCTGGCATTCAATTGCACACTTACCGAAAGCATTGTCAATTTGTCTTGCAGGTGGTGTGAACAAACTTGTTGATCTTGTTGGAGTCACCCTTGGGGCGAAGGGCAAAATGTTGTCTTGGAGAGCAAGCATGGTTCTCCGAAAATAGTTAATGATGGTGTGATAGTAGCTAAGGAGGTAATTTTTAGATGTGTGCTCTGGTTTTCTTTTTAACGTTGTATTAGTTCCCCCTCTTAAATGTCTTAGATTTGGTAGGCATAATTTGAAAACTCAAAGGTGAAAGGAAACATATTTGTTACCCAGTGGTCTACTTGGCCTATGGACTAGCCACATTAGAGTAATGCATAAATCTTTTCACAACAATAAAAGGAAAGGGTTATGGCCGAGTCAAATTTTATTGTTATTGACAATGTAATGAAATGTATCTCAATGCTATGGTTTTGGCCTTTTTATTGGTTGAATTAGAGGACCCAGTTGAAAATATTGGGGCCAAGTAGGCCGGTTTTCCTTTTTGCTGATGGTTTGGTGTATCTAATTGAATTAGTTGCCTAAGGTATTTTTGGTTGCAAACTCCTTTTCATTTTTCATACAGTATTGGCCTTGTGGAATACATTTGATTGTGTGGTCTTGTTAGATCTACAACATTTGTAGTTGCTTAGTCTTATGGCCGAGGTGCACTTTTATTATGGAAATAGTTGATGCAATATTGTCATTTAATCCTTACTGCAAGGTAGCATGTTGAGAAGTTTCTTGTGAAACATTTGGTATTCAAAATGACACTTGATCCTATACAGCATCATGCACTTGACTTCAAAATTCATATTCAAAGTGTGCCAAACAATTCTTGCAAAATTTCAAATATTTATGTTGTTTTAAACGATTATCTTTTTCATGTATTGGATGCTGAAAATGTGAAAAAGACTTTGGTATGAAACCAACTGTGAATAATTTCCAGCAAAACAACCACTTCCAAGACATGATTTAGAAGTAGAACATATGTACTTATGAAGCATAGAAAGATATCCTTGATGCATTGTCAATGTTTGTCTAGGGTTATTTTTGGAGAAAATAACTCCTTATTCCTAGAATAGTGATCTTCAATACAAGTAAATTCCAGAGAAGAGAGATCATCGTGTGACGCAACAAAACTGAAATTGGACCCCTAAGGAGAGCTGGTGTGTCTACAATCGCTCTGTCAGCATTTTCCCCTGGTTTACCCCGTTCTTTTCCTCCAGCCTGGGTCTTAATTGACTTCTTCTTTCTTTGGGTTTATTTATCAAATTCGTAGAATTTGATAAATAAATACCATCCACAATGGTTGGACTTTAATTTATATTCCTGACTTTATATTATCTCCAAGCCTTATAACCAATGTTTAACTTTCGAACACTTTGTATTTATACTCCACATTTCTTTTTAAATAAATAACTTGTAATGAACTTTCGGCTCTATATTTCACCACCCAGCCTTACAACAATCACGCTCTAGACTTATGCTAATTATCCGCCAATCGTTTAATTAAAAAATTTCATTATACTCCCGCCCCACCTATATATATCAATAACCAATCAAACACTCGTATCGTACCTGGCTATCCTCCGCACACCTTAGTTAACCTCCGGGCAAGTTCAACGTGTGACCACCGTCCGATGGCCCTTCTCCAAATCAACGACTCTTGGCAATTTCACTCGGCTTCCAACGTCGGGCTTTAACGTGCGATGGCGTGGGTTAAACGGTTGTTTTCCGGGGTCACTTCGCCACGTGTCGCATTCCCTATGGAATCGCTCACGAATAGGAAATACCGCCTACTCCGCAAAAGCGGTGCGATATGGGCAACCCGCTTTTGTGATTCCGCTCGTGGTTTTGGTACAAGGCTTGACCACGGGTGCAAGTCTGGTTCCGCTATCCTTTTGTTTGTTAACTCATGTCCAATCCTCGGGTCAGGTTCCGAAAGCACAACAATATTGTCTCTTTATTAAGCGGGATTTTTATATTTGAATAGTGTTCACGACCCCGGTTCTCTACACAGACCTCGCCTTCGGGTGGGGTGAGTTCACAGGGTTATCCAACAATTTACGGGAATTCAAAGACAGAAGAATGGAATTATCAGTACCCAATCGCCTCATAGTTAAACAATTCTTCACAATTAGCAGTTCGAGATAATTCAATGGAAACTATGCTTGGAAATCATTTAACTGGAAACAATTGTTCACACACAGAGGTTTATTGTAGAAATCCCCTCTCTACTCTCCTCTTCCCTCTCTACTTTTATTCATCCGAGGAATTACAATTTATATACATAACATATGGCTCTTCGGTTCCTATGAGAGGACCGTTCTAGAAATCAAAAGGTCTAATTATAATAATTCAACTAACTGAAACTGTTCGACTCCTACAACTCTAACTAGTCTAAGTAATACAGTCAGCTGAGGTATTGACACCTAGCTGTTACAACTCAAATGTTTTTGAACCCTCCTAGCCACAACATGTGGACAAAATCTCCTACATTGCTGGCTAGTGCCTAATGCCCCTGCATCATCGTGTGACATAAACCTATTAACAAAAGTGAACAGGAATGATTATTAATTATGGCATACTAAGTTGTCAGTGATTTTGACTATTTGTCTTTAACATGTAAAAATGTTAAATTCCAAACTTACATCATCATGGTATTTTAGTAGATGTGTGATAGGTAGTATGATAGTATCATATTACCATTCTTCCTTGAGGAACCCACTTCATCCATTAAGATTTATTTTCTAAAGAGTAACATTGTAGATAACCTTAAAAACATATGTTAACTATTTTTGTTTGACCATTTGATTGTGTTTGATATGTAGAACTCATGGCAGCTAGTGTTTCTCCACTCATATTAAATAATTATTTCCAAAAGTTTCTTGTTATTATTACTTTAGGAAAACCATGAAGACTATGAATTTCTTTCACGGACACTTCTGCCACTTGGCTTGTTGTTTATGTACTTTGAGCTCTACAAAAAAATCTACAAAATTTGTCTATATAAATGACCACAAAAATGTAATAATTACCTTTATATTTTAGTAACCCTGTAATAAAGTCTATTGATATATCTTCTAGTCTTTGAATATGTATGTGGAATGGTTGAAGTAACCCTAGAGATTTTACTATCTCTCTTTTATTTATTATGCAAACCTGACTTTCTCTTACAAAATTTTGAATATCTTTCTTCATTCCTTCCAAAAATATATTTTTTGATCCTTTGAGATGTTTTAAGGAACCCTGCGTCCTACCATCAGAGAGACATGGGACTCCCTTAATATTTTTTTATTCAAATATGCTTGCGTGCATAAAATTATTCTACATTTGCACCAAAGTATATCTCTCTTTCACTCCCAATGCTCCATAGATTTCATCCCATCCTTTATAAATTTTAGCTTTTGTTTAGTACTATTGTCATTTTTCTATTATGGCAAGCTTCTTCTAGCCACCTAGGAATAGAAAATGTAATTGGATATAAATTTGAGGCCTCTTCTATTTTAGAAAGAGCATCATGTACTAAATTTTCCTTACCCATTTTGCAGATTATCTCAAAATTAAAACTTTGCATTTTTTTCTCCTCATTTTTGTTAATCTTCCAATGAAATCCATAGCTTCAAAAAATACTTTATGCTATCATGGTATATCTTGACTTTAAAGTACCTCCCAATGATATACTATCCCCATTTTTTTATTGCATGTAATATTGCTTCCATTTATTTTTCATATGTAGATTTCACCAAATATTTTCTTTGAATTCCTTGCTTTTAAAAGCCAATGATATCCCTTATTGTGTTAATGTTACGTAAATTCCTTGTCCTAGTGCCTCACACTCTACTATGAATGTCGATGTTGGTGTAGAAGACATGGCATCCATTAAAAGAGAGAATGCCAAAGTAGCCTCATCATTCCATATAAATGATATTTTCTTCAAGAGATTGTGAGTGGACTTGAAATGCATGCATAATTCTTAACAAATGATCAATACTATCATGTAAGTCTAAAAAATATTCTAAGAACCTTGATTTTCTTAGGAATAGGTCATTTTGTAATAGCTTGCATCTTTTGAGGCTCCAACTTCACTCCTTCCTTTTAAACAATATGAACCAAATACTCGAATTCTTATTTCCCAAAAGCACATTTGGATATTTTTACATAAAAATGATTGTTCTCAATAATTTATATAACTTTTCCACATGTTTAGTGTGGTATTCCCATGATTTATTATAAATATGTGTATTATCAAAGAAAACCAACATAAATTTTATAAGATGGGATCAAACAAAATTGTTCTTAAGTCGAGCCCGCTGGACTTCAAACGGCGATAAACCATAATTCAAACCAAATTCGCGTTCCAAAATAGCCTGCTGACGTCGGCCAATTTTGTGACGCGAAAACCAAATGAATTCCGCCCTAATATTTTTCGAGTCCGAAGTTGGGCTGGCGTACGGAGGGAGAGTTGTGACACAAATTTCTTATCAAATTCGCCCTAATATTTTTCGGGTCCAGATTTCCACTGCGCGAGCGGCCCAAACAAAGATCCGCTCCTATCCCTCTGTGACGAAACCATCGTACATGCTGACGTCATCAATCAAAACCCGCCACCCTTTTGACTTTGTAAATAAAACAAATTGCGTCTGCGTCATTTTCATTGTTTCGTGCGCTAGCCAGTCTTCCATGCAACAAAATTCAAAAACCAACTGTTAACGCTTGCTGACCGTTACCTTGCTGAAGAGAATTGAAGCCGAGTATTTCAGGGTTCTTCTGTCATAACCAGCGCCTGTTTAAACACATTTCATTTCCCGTAAATAGGTATTTATTCCAATTCCCCGCTAAACTCTCTAAAAAAATCCTGGTTTTAGTTTTAATTCTGCACTAAGGTCTGAAAAGAAGTTCAGTTTGGTCTTTTTCGTTCCCAGAACTGCAATTATATTCCCAAAACTGGTAATTGTGCCCCTTTTCCACAAAAACCCCGAAATTCCATTTCTGAATCCACAAGAACCATAAATGGAAGTTCCTGTAGCTCTGAATGTCGTGCCCATCAATGCCCCTCACAAGGACTTGGATTATTTGCCTTTAGCCGATATGGATTTTCAAATTAAGGACTTGCGTCTCTGTGAGAATCCTCTTCGAATATTTTTCCGCTGCAGAGACAATTATTTGAATGGTTCTCACATCTTTGGACTTTGGGAATCAAATCTTCCTATGTACTTTCTCCCCTCAGTCCATATTTTTCCTGAGTTAATCCATTATTGCTCCGCAAAGTATGATCCCAACCAACGAGCAGTTTTATCCCCAAGTCAAAATGTCATTTTCCCAATAACTGCTCAATCCATAAATGAAATGCTACAATTCCAACCTGGTCAAGCTCTCACTCCCCTGTCCATGGTTGAATTACTTGAGAAATCTACTAAGTTATCCCATGAAGAGTTAAACCGCCTATGCCAAACCTTCATGTTACTAGAGCATCAGCCTAAAAACCATCCCCCTTATGGTTATAATTTCTTTACTGATGAGGGTAGACTTATTTTAAACATGATATCTTCCATAATAGGCTTCAATACTAGTGAGTATGTTGATCAGTTAACCCTAGTATTGTTATCCATTTTTACCCCTGGACAGCCTCCTGCTGTCAAGTACGATTTTGCATCTTATATTGCTGACACAATCCATGATCAGTTCATGAGATTTGAGAATGAGAGAGTATTTAAGTATTCTTCTGTCATATATCATCTCATGATTTACTTTCAGTCAGAAAATTTCCCTTTTTATGTTAAGAAACTTGATGCCAAAGGGAATCCTAGGTCAGTCATCTTTTTGTCAGCCATTACTCACAATTCCTCTGATTCTCCTTATTCCTATAATGATTTTGTCAACCTTTTTGTTCATCCTGCAACTACCTTGTTGACAGGAGTCTCTCCTCCTAGAATTAACAATGAAATCAAGAAAATCCTTCAGCTCTCAAAGCATTACAAGATAGGTGACTGGTACCTATATCAAAACTACACAGAGATCAGGATATATGGATGTGAATTATGCCCATTCAAACTGCCCAAGTATGTCCCAATGAGACTCTTTGCATTAGAATATTTCAGGCAGATGAATAATTCAGATATAATTCATTTTTGCAATGCAAAGAAAAAGGCTCAACTCAGGATCAAGACCCAATTAGGTCCCTTCATTTGTAACTCTAGGGAAGCTGGAAAGGAAGCCGAAAGGATTTTAGAAGACTATCTCAGACTACAAAAGAGTTTCTACTGGGTGCCTTATGATCCAAACAACTTTATCTGTGATAGAAGAATGAAAAATAAACTGTCACCATACATCCATCAAAGAATCCCAGAAATAGAACAATATGCTAATATGGATGAATGGACAGAAGGGACATTGGTTGAAAAAGATAGTGAGCAGGTCAATGTTGAAAATTTAATGAAATATCTTGAAAAGATACTTGACCTAGAATCTTTTGGACAGGTGCAGGGATCTTCTTCAGCCAGGACTTTACAACAAAATTTGCAGGAGATTAGTACAGTAGCAGTAGAATCTAAAGGAAAAGAAAAGGAGCCTGATATACAAATAATTGAAAAATTCATAATGACAACGCAACCAGAGACTTCTAAAGAACAAGGTCAAGGACAAATTCCTCCTACTCAGATCAGTGAGCCAGAAATTTCTATTTTACAAACTCCTCTGAATATAGAAAAGGGAAAAAAGAGAGAGGCTAAAACAACTACTCCTATTGGTGGCTCTTCTGAACAACAAGATGTTAAAAGGAAGAAATTAACTCCCCTTCCAGAAGATGAATCATTTCAGGAAATCCCTGACAGCCAGGGAAGAGAAGACAGTCAGCAAATAGGTACAGGTAGTGGAACATCCACTAATTTTCAAAAACAGGGAATACAGAGGCAACAAAGTGCAGAAATATCTTCTTTCAAACCTCCAGTAAAAACTGCCTGGGACATCAAAAGAACATTCATCAATATAAAGGCCAGGAATGATCCACTTAGACTTCAAGTGTACAACCAATATTTGAAGATGGCTCCAAAAAATCAAGAAAGATTGATGTCATCTTATGACATCCAACAGGGTAAGATGTTAATGAGCCATTTGAAGCCCAAGGTGCAGCAGCCTCAGACAACTGCAGATTACGTTAGGACTAATTTTGAAGTCTTAGCAAAGGATATCCATCCTTTAGATCAAATTGAGCTACACAAGAAAATAGGTGAGATGATTTATTCTACTTTGACGGATAAATCAATGATGACCCATAAGTTGCAGGATTATTTGGATAATACTAATACACAGTTGCAGCTTGAAAAAGCCTCCTCCCAGGCTAAGGATAATAGAATAAAAAATTTAGAGGAAATAATCATTGGTTTGGGTCATAATCCTAAAGATGTGAAAGGTATTGAAGCTTTGATCAAGAGAAAAGATGATGATATTGCAGCTCTGAGAAAACAATTAAAGTTACCGGCCTCAAGACATCCACAGATTACAGAAATCATCAAACAAAATTCTGAGGAAGAACTAATGGATTTTCTCTTAAAATTGAATAAGCAACTTACTGCAACTGAAAAAGAGCTTGAGAATGCATTAAAAGATAAGCAGGCAAATATTCCAGTATCTATAGCAGGAGTAGTGACAGGTACAACAACAACAGGTCAGCCAACAGAATTGTCACAAAGAAACACTGCAAATTTGAACACCGATGAATTAAAAAAGTCAATGGAAGATATGAAACTTCAGGCCATAGAGCTTCACAAAACAAAGGAACAATTGGCCACTCTAGAACATAAATATGATCTTTCAAAAATGAGTGTTGATGATAAAACAAGAGAAGTGAACAAATTAGAAAAAACAGTCAAAGCATTGGAAAAGGATCTCACATTGGAGAAACCTTTAAAAGAAATAAATGAAATTCTTCGGGATAATATCATTCAATCAATAAAGGATGTTTGGTCCTCAATTCAAATAATGGATGAACATAATAACTTAGTTAAATTGGCTCTAGATGAGATTGAGAGATCAAGACAAGAGTTGGGAAATATGCCAGAAGAGGCCAATAGACTTATACATTTTTTGAATACTCAGACTAAGAATCAACTTGCAGAAATTGGTATTCAGGACAGGACCGGAAAAATTCTGGAAATAAAGAGATTTTTTACTAAAAGAACTCTGGTACAGAATTTAGAACGAAGGTGCTCAGATATGCAAGAAGAAATCATTGCCTTCAGAGAAAGATTGAATATTTTGTTAAATAGAGGATTTCCCAGTCCTATAGTTGCAGAAGATAAGCTAATGGACCTTGATATTTATGTTGAAAAATTGGACAAATATGTTGATAATCAAGCTAGTTCTTCAACCAGTTCATCAACAACAGCATTGCCTACAGGGAAAAACCTTCATGACAGATTGGAGAATTTATTTTATCTTGAGCATGAAGTAAATCATTTATTCCCAAATCAGCCTAATTTCTTCAGATATATTGAGGCTGATGAAACACTAAGAAATTTGCAAAGGACCAGAGTGCCAGAAGTTCAATGGTGGGAAGAAATGATGGAACTTTTGTAAAAAATTATCCTTACATAAATTTTTGCCTATTTACCATAGTATATCATGATAAAAAGGATAAAAGGATGAACAAAGGTCAAAGAGTATCAGAGCAGTTAAAGAGTATTAGTGAAACGAAATAATCAACATAGAATTACTGAAGAGGACAGCAACAAGCCAAGATATAGGGCCTGCCTCCAGCACATTCTTAAAAGAAGGAAACAACACAACATCAATTATCATTTTTCTTATCTACGAGACCATCTGTCTCTATATTGTTGTAATGAATTCATGGACTGTTTTACTTCATATAATATATTCAAAACAACGTTTTTTCTCTTGTGAAAAAAAAATGATTAATGTTTATCACTCTGCCTTCAAAACTAGCGATGATGGTCTATGTTGTTGGTTTATTGATATGGTGTCATGGTCCTTTTATATTTTGGACATATCACACTCCTCACATGATTAGCGTTTTTCTCTGTTCAAGGATTTTGGGTACTTTAATTTGTATTTGGAACAATGGACGTCGTTACTCTATCTGTTGCTTTACTATTCTACATACTACTATTTCACTTTCTTATAGATGCCTCGCGCATATTTGGATGCTTTCTCAGATTGTCGATAATCTCCATGTGGACCGTTACTGGGTTTTATATCAAGTCCCTGTATGTGACATGGGGTATTTTTCTATCAATGTCTGGGGTGGGACTTCCACTTTTCTGGATGGATATTTGGGTTCCAATCTTCAGATGTGAAAATGTAATGACTTCATGGACCGTTTTACTTCATATAATATATTAAAAACAATGTTTTTTCTCTTGTGAAAAAAAATTGATTAATGTTTATCACTCTGCCTTCAAAACTAGCTATGCTGGTCTATGTTGCTGGTTTATTGATATGGTCTCATGGTCTTTTTATATTTTGGACATATCACACTCCTCACATGATTAGCGTTTTTCTCTGTTCAAGGAATTTGGGTACTTTAATTT